>JBBMEF010000022.1:3557558-3578751 GCA_037832685.1 Sicyos baderoa | reverse complement strand
TTGTACAATATTTGAATGTCAAAAAGTTTTAGAAAGTTAATTTATAGGTAGGTGATATCCACCTCATTTTAGTTCTTTGATCATTAAGTCACTCTATAATAATTGATTAAAATACTATTTTAGTCTATAAATTTTGAGTTTTATTTTATTTTAATTTATATATTTTTAAATATTCAATTTTAGTCATGAGACTTTCAAATGTCTAATCCATAAACGGTCAACCATGTTTAAAATTGGTTAACACCATAAATTTGATACTAATACTAATAGAAATATCTTAAATAATGTAATATTTTTAATACAAATAAAGACCAGATATTAACCCTTTTAAAATTCATGAAAAAATATAGATACTTTTTAAAGATAAAAATTCAGTGAAGATTAGTTTTAAGTAAAAATAATAATCGGTGACACATTTAAAATTTGGAGATCAAAATTAAAAAGAAAAAAAAAATTAAAATTAAACATTAGTCAACATGAATAGTTGGAAGTAGCATTAACATATGTCCAATAACCAAAAAATTATGCGTTCAAATTCCTCTATTCCAATTATCGAAAGCTCAAAAAAAAAAAAATTATGAACATTGGGACAAAATGTTTATTATTATTTATTATTTAATTCCAATTTCCATTGTGTGATTGGGCTGGGCCTGAACAAATTACAGCCCATACGATGTCGGTTTGGAAAAGTGAGAAAGAGAGGTGCCAGTTGTCGATATGCAATGGGGAATGAAGTGGAAGCACAACTCATACGTCAATTATGTTCTAAAGATTCCCATCAATTTTATGTTGCCGCCGCCATTTTAACCAATTGGATTTCACCACCATCATTTCCAATTTGTAATTTTTTTTAATAATAAATATTTGATTAAAATATTATTTTAGTCCGGCAACTGTCAACTTGATTCCATTCCTTAAACTTTCTAGACTTTCAAAAGTCTAATATTGGTCCTTCAACTTTGCCAAGAGCTTAAAAATAGTCTTTCAGTTAAAAAAAAACTAAACCATAATTTAAAATTGGATGAGAAAACTCACACATTTTGAAATCTTCATTTTTTGTTTTTTAGTATGAACATAGTATAAAAGGAGTACAAAATATTTTGGATTTTCTTCATATCCCTAACCTGGATCCAAACTTATCCAATTTGCTTAATTATTTGATTAATTTTAAAAAAAAACTAAATGATGTTTATAAAATTACGGTAATTTTGAAACTCCATCAAACTCTGAAATCCTATTTCCTTCGTTCTCTTTTTCGTACACCTCGTCAGTTCCCTGAGTACAACATCATAGAATGCACCTTCGCCTGCGGCAACTTCAGCGCCAAACTCTTGATTTTAGGGTTCTATGACAGTTGAGTTTTTTTTTTTTTTTTTTTTTTTTTTTTTTTTTTTTTTTTTTCCAAAAATGAACTGTCAATTAGCAATTTTATATTTTTTAGAAAGGAAAAATAATGGTGAAAAATGAGAGATGGAGAAGATGAACTACAAGTTGAGGGATCAAAATGGTTTCCTAAAGAATTATTTGTCACGATTCTAAACCTTTCGTAAATATTTATTTTTCAATATTACTCCTAGGCTATAAATATATAGCCATTGCATCTATATTCTAGACAATAATTCTTTCATAAATAATTCTTTTTTTTTAGATTGAGTTTGTTCCTCGAACTCAAAACCTCAAAGTCATTAGGTGTACAGCGATGCCGGTCGAGCTATATTACTCTTGTGAGTTCCAATCATTCTAAAAAACTACCATTTATCTTTTATACTTTAATAAACTCACATAAACAGTTTACGTAATTTGAAATTAATCACGTTAACGATATGTATGATGAAATCATTTTTTATATTTTGTTCAAAGTGTAGGTTAAATACCTCATTAAATTAGGAGTTATTAAAAATTAACAATATTTTAAGGTTATTCTATAATAATTAATTAGGATTTTTTAATTTTTGTTTGATACAATAATACTGAAAAAAGAGGAGGATTCGAACATGTAATCTCATAGTTACTCAATTGCACAAGATGTCTATAGAATTATGTTTTTATTGGTTTTTTCTATTTTTATTTTATTATTTCTTAATTCTACAAATAATTAAGAGCGAGGAATTCGATATTATGACCTTCTAATAATTAAATATTATAAGTCCGATTGATTGGTAATTGACAACTTAGACATAGAATAATCACTATTTAACTTGCACCGGCAATAAAATACAAAAAACTCTTTCCTTCACAAGTAAATAATTAATTGTCGTAGACTCAAATGTAATTTATTAATCACAAAGATTAAATCACTTTTTTTAAAGAAAATCATATATATATATATATATAAAAGGTAATACTAAAATCTAAACTTTTTCTTAGCTCAATATTTTAGAGGTGGAAATTCATATCTCTAACATCATATATATTAGGTTAATTTACAGAAACTTAAAACTTTTGAAAAACAATTTCATCTCCCTCAATAATCTAAGTAGGAGCTACATAAATCCAAACATATAAACGAAAGCGAGAGGGACCCTGAAATTAATTGAGATGAAAATGAGGTAGGGTTATAGCTTTAATGGCAAAGTTTTGAAAAGAAGAAAAAATTGTGTGCTTAGTTTGACTTGAAAAGTAAATAGGGGAGAGATGAGGGGCATATAAGCAAATTAAAAAAGAAAAATGTTTGATAAGTAATGATAAGGGAAGAAGTTATATTGACTAAAACACTCAAAGCAAAGGGTGTCTTGGTCAGCCCCACCCACGGTACCATTGTCTCAACTTCTCCCAACATTTGGAATATTTTGTTATGGTGCGTCTAGATTCTTTCTTATTTATTTTCTCATCCCTACACATTTCATTTATTATTTCCTTCCATATTCTATTAACCCCTAACTCCACTTTATTTCTCCATTTCTATATTCAATATTCATTTAACCCCCTAACTTGATTTCAAAAACAACAACAATAATCCCCAACTTCACTCACTTTATTTCTCCACTTCTATATTCAAATTTAGAGTATCATTTTTTTTTTTTTGTTAAGGTGATGTAATTAATATGTAGATTTAAAGATTATATGATTGCATTTAACAACACTCAAATATATCGAAATGGTCAATGCCGCGTTTGTTTCATTATTTGGTGGTAATTCAATTTAAGTCATTAAAAAAAAAAACTTACCTCGTCGTATTAGACAATATTATCTACTTGAAACCTATGTATGTGGCACATAATTGTTTTTTTTATAAACCACATAATATTTATAAAAAAAAAACTATGTAATACTCATGGTGTCACATAAATCACAAGTAGGTAAATTGTCTCCTAAGATTAAAGTATATTTTCTCAACATCCATCTGAGGCAAAGAAGTGATAGAGTTTTGCATCGAAGAACGAAAAGAAACTAATCGAGTTGCATGGACAAGAAGGGAACAACCTTCATATAACAATAACCATAAGGAGGGAAAAAAGTTAGTTTATTAATAAAAGATGAATTTTTAGTGAAGATAAAAAGAAGTGGTATGATACAAATAAATATCTGTCGTTTAGAATCATCATGGAGTGACCTAGTAGTCAAGAGGGTTTTTAGAGTGTTAGGAAGAATTTAAACTATGGTAGTCACATACTTACAAATTAATTTCCTATACATATTTTTTTGACATCCAAATATTGTAAGTAGGGCGATATGTGTCTGATGATGACATTAGTCAAGGTACATACAAGCTGTCCTGGACAGTCACGAATAATGTTGAAAAAAGACGTACGTGTGGGTTAGGAAGGGAATCACATCATATTTATTAGAAAAGAGACATGGTGGATAGATATGGGTAGAGAGTATAGGGGTATGTATTTGAGTTTAAATTTGAGAGAGGGACTGGTTGACAGAGCAAGGCTACCAGCTGCTACCCTTTACTTATATGTTTCCTTTTCTCTCTCTTCTTAGATGTGACCTGTCTCTCTCTCTCTCTCAACCCTAGCACTTAATTCCATCTAATTCTCTAATTCATATCAATTCCCTAATGTCTTATGTCTTTGCTTCCACCTCTTCTCAAAGACATCAAACGCGTTTCTCATAAATTATATAATTATGACCCATCAAATTATTTGTGTAAACATTTGTGCCAAAATATGTAGCATTATCGCCTTTCAACTCAAATATTCGATAAAATACTTGACATTATTTACAGCATTATTCACATAAATGGACGTACGGACAAGTTTATTTGGAAAAGCATACTTGATATTATCTATAAATTCAAATTAACCATCATGAGTAGCTTAATTGATCAAAAAAGGACTTGTAATGCATAAGGTGATGGATTCATACCTCATGATAGCCACCTGCAATCATAGATAAGCTGGTCCGGATAGTCACATATATCAAAAAACAAAATCCTTGATTTTTTTTTTTAAAAGGCTTGAGGCATATACAAGAACCAAAATAGAAATATGAGCTCTACTTTTTGCCTATGTAACATCTTTCGGCGCTACAAAAAATTACAAAGTATCAAAATTTATGTAATCTTTTGCCATAAGCAAAATGTAAAACTCTTCTACACATTCATGCATAGATTTTTACCTTATCTTAAAAGAAAATGATGATTATTTTAAAAAAATGTCTTGTTGGTAGAGACCTTGAGGATCTTTAAGGTATGTTCTTTTAGACGTCTCGGTGGTAAGGACTTGGGACAAATACGAGTACAATTGCACCATAAGGAGTTAACTAAACCAAATGATCGTGGGGCGCAAATCGAACTTTTAGTTATAAAAAAAAAGTTGTATCATAGGATAGTGGAAACAATGAAAAAAAAAACACTTTGGTAAAAATGCATGCATGTATGAGAATATAGAAGTTTGAAAAATAGTATGATATCTCAACTAACATCAAACATGTGCCTCAACCATCAAGATTAAGGTAAATATGAAATTAGAGGGAATACATTAAAGTTAGAGTGGAGTATCTTCATGTGATTAATAGTTGACTAATAGAAGGGAAGAAAAGAGATATGATGATTGGGGGCAAAACCATGTTACTAGCTTCCTCCAAATCCAACCACAAGTGGTTGCCCCAAATAAAAATCATGTGGCTCTTAAGGGCAGTTCAAGATCAACGCCTAACATTTCACCACGTGGCAAGATCCCATTAGAGAGGAGCTTGATAAGACATGCACATGCACCCACACTACACAAACTTCCACGCACCTTAATATTATTGGGCTCTGCCTATATTATTATAATTTCTCTCCCACCCAAAATTTGCAAATTATCACAACACACACACGCTCAACAACAAGAAAGTGGCAACAGCACAAATAAAGCTCCCAACTTTTTCTCTTGGTTTTGTTCAAGGTCGTTGCTGGATTTAAGAAGAATTTTTTCATGGAGGTTAGCCGCAAAATGGTGAATATGCTCGAAACCGATCTCTGTCTCGGTCTGCCCGGCGGTGGCATAGTAGCCGAGCCGGAGACTCCGAAAGCTAATGGAAAAAGAGGATTCTCTGAGACTGTTGATCTCAAACTCAATATCCAGTCTCAGCCTGGAGTCACCGTGGATCTGGCACCACAGAATTTGAAGAATAATATTGGTACTTCAACTGATGAGGAGAATCTTAGCTCCAAGGATCCTGCTAAGCCACCTGCCAAGTAAGTTCGATCGATATCATATTAAATATTTATTACGTTACTCAAAAGTTCGATCCTGAAAATTGATATTTTGTTCTCATATTATTTGAGAGGAGTAGTGTCTTCTATGTAGGGTTTGTTGGTCTCTCCTCTCCTCAATTTATACTAAAAAAAGGTCGATAAGTTGGATTTCTTTTAGTAAAAGTAATTTGGATTTGATGGTGTGTACAAATACTTTAGGGCACAAGTCGTGGGGTGGCCTCCGGTTCGATCTTACCGTAAGAATGCGATGTCTCAAAAGAACCCCGACGGTGGAGAGAAGGGCGGAAGCAGCGGTGGCTCTGCCGTGTTCGTCAAGGTTTGTATGGATGGCGCGCCGTATCTCCGAAAGGTGGACCTGAAAATGTACCAAAGCTACCAAGAACTCTCCAACGCCTTGGCCAAGATGTTCAGCTCCTTCACCATGGCGGGTTAGTTATAATTTACTCTTAACATAGTAACAAACTACATGAATTAATTAATTAAATTAAATTCGCAAGACTTAGATAGTTGGAAGGTATTTTTGTGTATTTTTCTCAATATTAAATATACCGTTTATGAATTTAAGGAGGGTTTATAAATATATTATTCTTCTCTGACATAAAATATAATAGTTTCCATATTGGGTAATTTTAATTGGTTTATTATTTCAAACCATGTAGAAATTTGTGTAATAAATTAGGTTAGATCTAGAACACAAAATCCTTGATGCCAGAATATGTGGGATCATGTGGAATCATTAACAAAGGGCACAAAACAGCCTAGCTTATAGGCTTTATTTATTCCTTAAATAATTATGCTGTGTTTGAATTAAATAATCAAATTAAGCAAGTGTTATTCATTTTCTTTAATTAGGGTGTTTAATGATAATGTTTAATAATAAAATGTAAAGGTAAATATGGGGCCCAAGGAATGATAGACTTCATGAATGAGAGCAAGTTGATGGATCTTCTAAACAGCTCTGAATATGTGCCAAGCTATGAAGATAAGGATGGTGATTGGATGCTGGTGGGAGATGTCCCTTGGGAGTAAGTTCTTATTCCAACCAAAGCCTTACTTATCTCCACAACCAATCAACACCCATTATTTTTCACATCAATTATCCTAATTTCTATTTCCCACTTGTGTATTATTTAGGATGTTTGTTGATTCATGCAAGCGCTTGAGGATAATGAAGGGATCAGAAGCCATTGGGCTCGGTATGTGTATTTTCACAATCTTTTTATAAATTTATTCATATGATGATCTAAATCTAATCATATAATTTGTTTCACATATCATTCTCAAAATAATATTATTTCGATCAACCGTTTTAGAAAAATAACTAATATATTAAGAAATTTGAGATGGGTCCATACATATCATCATGAACGATTCTTTTTTAAAACCGTTATTTAATGAAAGTATATCAAAATCCCAAACGAGGGGTTTAGATGAGGTTTTTTTTATTATTATTATGAATTAATTTGAAGAGTTATTTTGAGTAGTTAGAAATTGAGAGTTGTAGTAAAAAATTCGTTTGGATGTAGTTTTTATTGTAAAGCAATTAGAAACAATAACTTGTTTGGATGTAGATTTAAAATGAGTAGTTATTTTGAGTAGTTAAAAAAAATGATCAATAATAAATAGTTAAAATAAGTTATTCTAAGTAATTAGAAATGAGAAATTATTTTGAGTAGTTAGAAATGAATAATTAAAAATGAAAAGTTAATGTTAGTAATAAAAGTGAAGAGTTATTTGAATAGATACATTAACTTGTTTGAATGTGATTTTTTAAAAAGTAATTAACTAAATATTTATTTTAAATACTTCATAAATTCAACAAACAACACCGAGCAAGAAAATCTATATATGTATTTTCCAAAAATTAATTATAAACAACAATACACATTCTATCCAATCGTAAGAACTAACTTCTAATTTTTAAAATTATATAAAGTAAATTTTAACTTTTTTTAAACTACATAAACTAAATTTTAGTGTTCGAAACCATGATGTCTAAACTCTAACTTATTATTTACCCTAGTAATAAAAATAATACAATTTGAAAGATAAAAAAAAAGGGAAAAAGAAAGAAGTTTTGCTTTTCAACCCCTAAAGTTAGATTGAATTATTTTGCAGCCCCCAGAGCAATGGAAAAATGCAAAAGCAGAAGCTGAAAGAGGTGTTTTTTGGAAGGTGGTGGATGGCTTCATGATTTGGTCGACCCTTAAGCAAGAAAGAAAGAGGCAAGACATATGGATCTCGTTTGATTTGATTGCAATATCTGTATTTTATTTTATTTCTATTTCTATTTTTATTTTTATTTTTGCTTTTAATTTTAATTTTAATTTTAATGTTATGATTCGTATATACATATTAAAAGAGATTTGGGACATTAATTAATTTGTAATAGGCAACAAGGATAATAAACTCTCTCTCATATCCTGTCTGGCTGTTTGTTTGTTGTTGATTTGCTTTAAATGTGTTTGTTTAATCACAAAAAGAACTATAATGGGCTTTGTTTTTAAATATATGCCTTTCTCTCTTATTTACATGTTAATTTTAGTTTATTTTTGTGTCGGTTGCTAAAGTTTAATTATTTTGACTCTTAATTTCAAAAAAATAAAATATATATATTTTGACTCTTTAAATGGTATATTATTGTAGTTAATTATGGCTAAAAACAAGACCCCAATTGTTCATTTCTTTATTGTGGTTTTTGTAGAAATGGATTAAATTGATAAAATATTTATAACACTAGGTAAATTTGAAAAATTTAGCAATCATAATCAAATATACGGTATAAAGTAATATTTTTTTTATACTGAATAACTAATACATAATACAGTATGATGAGTATTATTTATATTGTATATTTTAACTATGAATGCTAAGTATTTTGTAAAATTGGACTATCTAGTACAATTTCCCTTCTTTATTTCTGATATTATTAATTATTGCATATTGTGTAATGATTTAAGGGTATGGAAGCAACTATGGGTTTTTTAATTAAATGAAATATTATTATTTTTCTTTGAGGGAACATGAGCATGTGGATGCTTATGAAGATATTTGATATTTTATGTGTTAATTATAAGTTGAATGTTCTGGCCTGCCCAAGACTAACCCAACAGCTAGAGGTAAAAGGGTAAATTCACCACACAAATGTTATTTGGATCACTAATTAGTAATTAATGTCAATTCATATCATTGAGGGGAAAAAGAAGGAGAAAACTCCTTATCATTTATGAGTATTTCATATTACCATAAATGTAACTATAAATATGTTTTTTGTTTCTACAAATAATTTATACACACAAGTTTATGTTTAGGAGAGTGACGACAAATCCCACATCCAAGTAAGTAAAATTAATTAATGTCTTTTTTTTTACACTAATATCTTAAGTATTTTGATAAAAAATAATATTATGTTGGCTTAAGATGCATAATATAATTAAGAGTGTGAAGATATAAAGGTGGGAGTGTAAGTGTTATCTTAACCAGGTTCTTATTGGAAATTTGGAATAGGTGATTAGATGTGAACTCTTATAAATTAATAGTTAATAGTGGGAGGGAAAATAATGTTTTAGTGATTTACACATCACAACTTCTTATTATTTTGTAATTTATTATATTATGAAAAAAATAGTTCTAGAAGTTTTTCTTTTTTAATAAAAAAAAAATGATAGCAAACATGAATTTGGTTACTCTTAAAAAAGAAAAAAATAATTAATTAATGAAAGGACGTCTTTCAAACTGTTAGAAGAAGCATTTTTTAATTTTCTTACTTTCAAAAAAGAACACGGGTGGTAAATAACAAATTATAGTATACCTACTTAAATGTTGGAAATTTATGAAAAATTATTATTTTTTTTTTTTTGATATCCGTGTGTAATTATCGAAGGATTTGAACTCATGACCTTATGCACTCCTTTTGAACAATTGAGCCACCATATGATATATTATAATATTTTAACTTTTATTATCTTTTATCAATTTCACTTAATTGTGTTACAATTCATTTTTTGGGTAAAAGTCTAAAGAGTTGATATTAATCAACTAATTTATTCATTATATTTGTTATTTCTATATAAAACAACTTAATTGATTATGAAAGAGTTTTTCATTATCGTCATGAATGATTCAATAGACTTGTTTTATTTACATAAAGCAGCGAACAAGAATAACAAATTTAACTGATAATAGTTAACAAAATATCAACTCTTTGGGCTCTTACATTAACATAGGTCATTCTCTAATGAATTGCCTTACCAAAGCCATCAAATTATGAATCGAAATGTCACATGTGAATAAAATGTCTTTATTCCATTTTTGCTACATTTGATTTTTTTTATTAAAATTTTATATCAATAATAAAAAAAAGTTATTCCTGAAAAATTCTCTATGAATAACGTAACTAAATATCATTAAAATCGAGAAAATATTAATGCTCACCTAATGACCTAAAGGTCTTGGGTTCGAGTCTTCACCTACTTCCGACTATTGTAAATTTTTAAAAAAACTAAACATCATTAAAATCGAGAAAATATTTTAAATGATAAAAAACACTTTTCATTTTTCAAAAAAATATCGCACACTCACTCTGTTATGAAACGGACACCAAATAATCGACAATTGAAGATAAAGAAAACGTAAAAGAGAAGAGAAGAGCAGAAAAATACACAGATTTACGTGGTTCACCAACGTTGTGTTGGCTAGTCCACGGGCGGAGAGGGAGAAACAGTTTTATTCAGAGAGGCGATTTACAAAGACAAATGTTATAAAAACGGCTAGAGTTTTAATTGAGCTTATATACGTGCTCTAATTAAAACCTAATTACAATAATGCATAATTACAAAGTTTGAATTGATGGACTTCCTTATTGGACCGATATTGGTTTGAGTTTTATGAACTCTAATACCATATTAAAGAATATGTTATCTCAAAAGGAATTAACAAATATAGAAGAGTAATTCATATCTCTTATATATGCTTGTAAAATTTTCAATTTTTCAATGTGAGACAATTGTGAGACCCTAATATTTTCTTCCTTCAATTTCTCAGATTTCTCGAATCTCGTGCCCTCCATATATTTAATAAATTGATTATACATATTACTGAAAGGGTTAGTGACGCAATGATTTCATTGTTTGGTTGTAAACCAGTTCAACACCAGCGTCACAAAATATTGTATATCTTTGAAAAAAAAAAGATAATTAAGGTATATTTAAATAATTTAGACAAGTGGAAGAAATAATTTTCTAAATTTAATCACAATTTTATGTCATATGTAGAAAGAATGTGCAATGTATACGAACTCGATATAGTTCTTAAATTCGATATATATATATATATTAATTATGTGTAGCATTTTATGCTATAAAGATTAATAATTTATGTAGTTCTTACATATTTTAGTTTTCTTTTGTATCTCCCTTGTCTTCTGCCAAAGAAATCGAATCATGTCTGGCATTACAATGATTTATTTATTTTCTTTCCTTAAAATAAATGTTGGAACTTGGAATCAAAGTGAGAAATGTCAAACCCTTTCTAGAATCATTTTATTTATTTATTTTAAAAATAATAAATTTGACTATTTTAAAATTGTATATAATTTGATTTTGTAATAACCATGAGCGGTACAATTGGTCAACGAGACTTTGGGATGTAGTGATAAGTTCAATGTATGATGATCACTTATTTATGAATTAATTTTCTACTCGTTTCTTTGACATCCAAGGCTCCGTTTGGTTCACCATATTGAAATGGGTTGGATTGGAATTCATTCCAAACCCCCCACAACAATTAAATCAACCAAATAATGGTTTGGAATAGTAATTCCATCCCATTCTAAACCTCTCCAAACCCAAAGTTGGAGAGTGGTTTTCCAAACCCATGGGTCCCACTATTTTTTTACCTTTCTTATTCTCTCTCCTTCCTTCTTCACACATATAATTATTATTTATTTTTATTATCATTCAATAATAATAACATAAATTTGATTAATATAAAAGTGGCAACATTTTATAAGAATTTTAATTAAAATATAATATTTTTAAATTTCGACTATTATATAATTTTTAATTATTATTATATTAATTATATTATTATTATTATATTATTATAAGCATTAATAGATATAAATTATATAATTGGTACAGAAGAATATTATTTTACATTTTTTAATTATTAATATAAAACTTATGATTTCAAATTTTTAATAAGTACAATGTCTTAATTTAATGAAAAAATTATTGCATTGCATAAAAATTGATTAAAAAATAAAATAACAAATATTTAAGATTTATATATAGCAAATCAAACATAATATACATGTAAATAAGAGTATGTGATATAACCATGTTCTATTGGAATTATTTTATCCTTATAATATCATTTATTTTTTTAAAAAATTCTATAAATAAAATATTTTTAAAATTCATAAATGTAATATTATATTATCTAAATTTATAATAGTTTTCTCAAAAAATAAATAATAATAATAATATACATAATACTAATATTATATTATTTTAAAATAGTATACATAATTATTATTATAACTTGATTTTATGTTCATTAGTATATTAAAAGGAAGGTTTAAGTTTTCTATTTTGGTATTATTTATTATTTATTATTAATTTTATTTACTTATTATCAATAAAATTTATTTAATATAAAATGAAATAAATTCATTTTACTTTTTTAATTATCCTAAATTATCTCAAAAATAAATAATGTCAAAAAATGATTAAGATTTGAATAATATAATAAATGTTATAATAATTCTTTTTTATTATAAAAATTGTCCTATTAACATTATTTTTAATATTTTATCTTGATTCCATTCCGGAGTACGAATATGGCAACCCAAACAAGGATTATGAGAAATTCGATTACGCTACTGGATTCCTGGGAATCCTGATTTTGGGGAATTGGATTTCAAACCAGCGAACCAAACGCCCTCCAAATGTTGTAGGGTTAGGTGGTATGTCCCGTAATATTAATCGTGATGCACGAAAGCTGACACGACCAATTACATATATCAAAAAAAAAATTGATTTCTGTCAACGTTTTTGGAATTACCTATTGATCGAAATATAAACATAATTTAATCTTTAAAATATAAATTCGTTCCATAGAGAGAATCTCCCCTTTTACATTGAATTAATGTTAATCAAAGTATAATTTAACTAGTCAATTAAAATATATAATTTCAACCAAAATAAATTAAAAATTCAAACTTTCACCTATACTTGAAGTAAAGAAAGTTAGATTAAAATAAATTTTCTTCTTTGAATGAAACAGGTAGTTGGTAAACATACTCTTAACGCTAGTCTAACCAAACATCATATTTCTTAAAACTATAAAATATATATAAAAAAAAAAAAAATAATAATAATAATAATAATAATAATAAAAATCAAATGCCAATAAATAACCTCAACTAAGGCCTTCAAGCCTTCGGCCCAAAATGAAGATATGTAACGAGGGCCCAAAATATTTTGAAAACCTTACATAAATTAGGAAAATATTTGCACGAATAATGTAAATATATATTTTTTTCATAATTGGCACAAAGATTTGAAAATGTTCGTATCTAGATTTAATGTGCTTCATATGCTTACACCTTTTTTTATTTTTAATCTCTATAATTAACAAACATTAATTATGAATATTATATTTTATTATAATCCAAATTGTCTCAAAATTCAAGTTGTTTTTTAATCCAAAAAAAAAAAAAAGTAAGGTAAATGTAAAAAAATTGTGCACATAAAAATGAAGATAATAAGAGCCACAAACAATGACCAAAAACAAAACAAACATCCTAAACAAAAGGCCAACTCGTTACTCACGAGAAAAATGCTCCTATATAATTATCCCCACAAAACAAACCTCTAAAATCATTTTTCTTCATTATTTACTAACACTTCTCTTCTCTTCCTCGTATTCATCTCCATCCTTTACAAACATCGAGCAACCGGTCGTGCCCGTGTAGGTCGGGTGGGTCGGGCGAATGGCGACGACGGAGAGCGAGGCGGTGAAAGTAGAGAGTGGGAAGTTGATGTGTTGCTTGACATGTCCTCTTTGCAATAACTTGTTCATTGATGCTACAACCATATCTGAATGCCTCCACACATGTAAACTTCTATATTATAAAAACTCTATTTTCTCATTTTTATACATAGTGAGTTTTTTTGTTAATGTAGTTTGTAGGGATTGTATATATGAGAAGATAAATGAAGATGAGTTAGAGAGCTGTCCTGTTTGCAATGCATATTTAGGAGGGGTGCCCTTGGAGAAACTCAGGTACTTAATTACAAAATTCTAATTGCATTTAACTCTCTAATGTGAATATTAATAGTTCACATGATCCAAGGATGATATGACATTTGAAATATAAATGGTCCATAATATAATTGGGGTTAAAAGAAAAGTTGACATGACAGGTAGTTGGGTGTTAGATTGTTTAGAGTTAGATGAGTTGTGATGAGCACTAGGACTAATCATTCATATATGTTCTTTTAATCAAGATTCCATCTAATGGATGTCTATATCATGTCCCTTTATTCATCAAATATTTTCTATTGATGGGTTACATCAAGTTGTGTTGATAAAGACCAAGATAAATAATCATATAAGATCACAATTGTATTTTTTCATGCCAATCATATTGATAAAATTTGCCAGGTTTACATAAAAAGCATAGCTTAATTAGAACTAGAATGTCAAACTTACCATTAAAAACTTTAGAACATAATTCAATTGACATAAACTAGAAGTCATGAGTTCGAAAATATCGTTAGAACTGTTTGAGAAAACTTCTACTGAGATAAAACTTTAATTTTTGCCTGATAATAGCATCATTAATAACACCTTTAAGCTAATTACATCAATTTCTCTCTTAAGTTTTTAGTGTTTGATAATCTGCAGGGCAGACCACATAATGGATGATCTAAGGGAAAAAATATTCCCTTGCAAAAGAAGGAAGGAGAATGCACCAGATATAACAGTGTCCTCACTATCTTCTCACTCTGCAACAAAAACGATATCGATATCTACTGCACAAGAGAACCTCGCCGCACAACAACGGTCTACCGCCACGATTGCTCACCGTGAACTCCTGTCTGTTCAAAATAAGCAGAACAACACCCAAGTAATGGAAAAGGAAACTGATGATTCAAATAAAAAGGAAGCAGTTGTAACAAGTTCAAATGATTGTAGTATAAATGATACTCTTGCCAAGACAGAGCCAATCCAGATTGATGATGCCTATTGTAATGTCCAAGAACATAGTCACATGCCAATAATAGAAAGAGTTGAAAAAAGTGGACAAATGTTTGGAACTTTAGGTTCTGTTCAACATGGAAAACTACAGGATGTTTCAAGGAGGGGAAGTAGATCAGCCAATGGATCCGATGAACATGCTAGGCGTGACGGTGACGCAGACAGACGAAGCGATAAATTAACAAATCCAATATGGTTTGCTCTAGTTGCTTCTGATCACCAGTGAGATTAATAACACTTTAGAACAAGAAAAAAGAATGGTTGTGTTCATTCTTCTACTCCTGCAAAATGACCAAACACTGATATGAACTTGTAATTGACTTTACCAGGGAAGGAAATGAGCCTTTGCCTCAAATCTCCTCCAACTACTTGAGGGTCAGGTTAGTTCTATTTTGTTTTCATCTTCTATTAAGAAATATGTGAATCCTAATCAAAATTCATAAACTAAAACAAGTAGTTGGAAGTTATTATCTTCGGTAATGAAAATTAAAAAGCAAAAGGTTATCAAACAGGGCCTTAACTTGTTTTGATTTTCGATTTGATCTTCCACATGCAGAGATGGCAATATAACAGTGTCACTTATCCAGAAATATCTTGTGAAGAAATTGGGTCTTACTAGTGAAATTGAGGTAACCAATCTCCTTCCCCTAAGTAACAGTAAATTTAACTCTTGCTTTGCTTTACTTTTGTTTGAATGATCTAAAAAGATTCTTAATGTATGCAAGTATGATAAGAGTGCAATGTAGGCATTCATGTCACAATGAACTAAAATCTTTGCACAATTCAAACATAAAAGAATCAGAGTCAATCAATAAAACTATAAAGTAATAACATTTCCATAAATGTTTACAGGTGGAAATCTCATTGAAGGGTCAGCCAGTGAGCTCTACTTTGCATCTGCATGACATCGTAGAATTGTGGCGACATACAACCACAAAAGCCGAGCAAATACAGGTATCGGTGGGCAGCTCGGCCAAGGATTTCGTGATGGTTCTATCGTATGGTCGAAAGAGTTGTCAACCTGGAAACTTCCCAAATGTTTGTGCTCACTTAAAGAACAATGTTCATCAAGAGATCAAATAAATGCATCTACTATGCATCCTCTCATAAGTTTTCCACATACACTACATGCCTTAATTTACAGGGTCAACTTCTTTCATCAATACATTTTTTTTTTAAGAAACAATTTTATTGACGTATGAAATTACAAGAAAACTATAGTCAATCGAGATACAACCATATTAACGATAAATTCAAAAACCGACGAGTAAGTATAGGATTTATCTTGACAGGTTCTTCTATTTCGCTCTTTCTTCAATAAAGTTTGTTAACAAGGTCAACTAATCCAAACAAGATCATACTCCATGGGATCAAAACTCAAAAGAAAAGTTAACAATCTAATTCAGTGGCTAATTTAGTTTCTACAAATTGAAAGGGAAACACACAACAATGATAACATCCAAAGTAACTAATTTCAATTCAAGAAACACATATCCAAGTAAGTTATAAGAACAATAATGCTCAAGATTCTGAAAGTACTATAATGTGCAAGATTGTGAACAAAATGGACATGAATACTATTCTGCAATTCATTGTGTTCTGCAATGTACATTTGATCTAACAAAAAACCAGTACATAAACCCGCCAAACTATCAAACTCCGAAAACTAAACCGATTGAAAAGAACAACAACAACAAAACTTCAAGAATGGTTCCCAATCAATACCAGTAATCACTCTTGATGAGGATGATCTGTCACTAAACGCAAACGGTATCTTCTCGGCCTCTCATTCAGCAAATCCACAAGACGAACGATTTGACGCCTAAAAACCAAATGCAAACAAACCAAGATTTCCCAAGTTGCAAGAGAGACCATCACATTCAGAAAAACACCAGTGAAAGCCAGGGTCAATCCAGTAGCCAAGGAAAGAACGATGAGCACGGTGGAATCGGGGATAACAAAACCGCAAAGCCGAAGCGGGCCGTTGGGACTGAAGTAAAGGACCAGCCAGGAAAGGAAGAGGACCAAGAAGGCAATGAAGCAATGGGGATGGTAGGTGAGGCTAAGAAAGATGGTGAAGGTGAGGAGTTGAAAGTAATTGGACGCAAAGCGGTTCAGGTTGAAACGAACCCGAAGCGTAACCTCGGGGTAGGAAGTGGGAAGGCTCAGAGACGATAGTTCCAGGAATTCCTCCCATGAACGGTTGTTGGTGATGATTAATCGGCCGGCGTACTTGAAAGTGGCGGCGAATGCAGCGAACGACATTTGGAACTTTGGCCGGAGCTCCGGTAGAGACTGGCAATGAAGTCTGAGAAATGTGAAGAAGCTTAAATCTTTTCGGTCCCGCCTTCTTTGATTTCAATCATGAAAATGGATCTATTTATAAGAAGACTATGAAAGAAAGGGAAACCCAACGGTCAATCTTCAAAACTTCAACTGTTATAACCGCTTTCTCCACTTTAAACAACCTTCATTTTTTGCGACTAAAGAGTAAATTCCTTATATATATGTGGAGACATTTGATTTTTTTTTTTTAACAACTTAGCTTGGATGTTGTTTCAATTAATACTCTTAAATATTCTTTCTCACTAAAATGATGAACTGAAATCAATTTAGTAGTGTCAACAAGAATTTAGTTCTAATAATATAAGACAAAATAGTTAATGAGTTAAAATTGATTTCGTGAGTAAAATTATAAATGTCATCCGGGAAAAACAAATAATATGTACTAAAATAGCATTTAAACATTGATTTTATGAGTTTTTTTTTAGTTTAATGATAATGTGAGAAGTTTCCAACCTTTTAACTTTTTTTATCACATTTAATCAACTGAGCTAATTGAAATATTTTTTTTTTATGATAAACAGCATACTAATGAGGTAAAAGATAATGTACAGATATTAGATTTTTATTTGAGAAAATATTAAAAAACCTAAATTATTCTTTACTTGAAGTCAAAAACTTTAAAGATAACCTCAACCATAACAATAACTCAACTAATATAAATATAAGTTTATGACCAAGAAATTATAGATTTGAATAATTTGAATCTACGTCTTTGAGTTGAAATCAAATAATGAAGACTCCACGATAACTCAGAGAAATAAAACTTCGATGTTTCTTATTTTAAATATAACATATTTACGGCGATAACTTTATAGCAAGTACACATCAACATAGGGTCTTGAGGTGTTTAAGGTAATAATCCATGGTGATCACCTATCTAACAACTAATTTTCTACGAGTTTCCTTGACATCCAAATGTTGTAGGGTCAAGCGGTATTTCTCGTAACAATAGTCGAGTTGCGCAAACTGACTCGGATAGTCACAGATTTAAAAAAAAAAATCAACATAGGCGAAAAAACAGCAACGAATCTTATTCGAGCCAATGAAAAAAAAACAGCAACATAAAACAAAAGCAACATAAAACAAAAGCAATTCGATTGCACAATATTGTATTGCAAATATCTACTTTCCAACTCAAGAAATTCACATTAACATCCTACAAGAATCTTCAATTATCATTGCCATGAAGAACAACAAACATAAAAAGATGCAAAAGAGAAGTAATCAGCAAGCCGTGTAAGAATATATTACAATGATGAAGCATTCCCAAGTTTATGGTCTATGTTCTAAATTTACAAGTCAAACTCATCGGAATCAGACAATGAAATAGGTCCAAGCGAGTTATTACCTTCTAAGCTAGCAAGCATCACAAACTCCTTTTTTATGCATCCTCTTTTCTCTATCCACCTCACACCAAGCACGCTGAATCGTACAACGACTTCATTTCCAATCGTTTCAAATTCGCTGCTTGAGAAAACAGGATTTTCGCCACCAACGTAATGGTAGGTTGGCATTTTACGAACCGAAAGAAACACGTACTTGATCGGTCCACACTTCAAGAGTAATCCACGCCGGAATATGTGACGAACAACTCCGTGCAATATCTCTCCCTCGTAAGGCAAAAAGGTTCGACAACTAAAGGTAATGGGGAATGAAATACATTGAGACTCGTTCTTTGTCTCTCCCTTGCCTATGTTCTTCAAGCTAGTAACAGCAAGATAATAGCCATGGTCTTTGCTGGCCTTCTCCTTCAATAGGTTTTCTAATAGACATGTTATAATGTACCTCTGGAAGTTGAGACCATCTCTCCTTTCCTTTTCGGCCACGACTTCCACATCTCTCACTAGTTCCACTTCACAAAACATTTCTCAGATCTGATAAATATCAAGAAAAACAACAGAATTATTAAGGACATTTACCAATCTACTTCTTGTAGGAAATTGGAAGCGAAAAACAAGAAAATGTTAAGGACTGAAGTGCAAGAAACATTGAGCCTCAAGTTTGCTTTCTAGCCTTGGTTGGCTATATAAAGTGTAACCAACCTCCATTTGAATACTAACATACATATTTGATATGAATTGACTCACTGATTGATGGGACTTTGTGATAGAATCACTATTTGACAAATATGCAATCATTAAACCGTGTGAATTCGCCAACAAGAGCATAGCTCTACCGACATCTAATACAACCTAGTAACCATGAGGTTACAAGTTCGAATCCCCCTTCCCCCTATATTTTTGTATCAAAAAAAGAAAACCATGTGAATTCATCCACCTGGAGAAAAATACTTCAGACTATGAGATATAGAGCCATATCTCCAAGCATCATAGGAAGGATAAAGATAAGATATGAAACATTTCAAGTATGACACTAAAAAAATCTCAAATGTTTGACGAACCCCTACAGATAAGTTGTGTAAAGAGGATTGTATCCATCTAAGAATATCATATACACTAAATCTAGTTGAAAACGGGCGGATATCGGTATTAGGAACTCGATCTCGCCATGGTTTAAATGGGAAGATCGCAATTCGATTAAATACCCTTTAACTCTACAGAAAATGAAGATTCTAACAAAGATATAGCAGAGTGCTTGGTGATACAGTAGATTCCAAAAGGAACAATGAAGAATAAGCAAGGAATCCACCCAATTATGGTCGGCGATTCATTCAATTAAAAACGAGGCCAAATCCAATCCAATCCAATCAAATCAATTCATGGATACTAACTTCCGATTTGTGTTCACCAATAAAGGAGCACGCACGATCGCCACTACTGGATCAAATTCCAACGATCTAAACATCCAAACAGAGAATCGAATAAAAAAAAAATCAAACAGCGTACGAGAAATCACAGATGTAGAAATTAAACTATCGTGCAGGTACAGAGAGTCAGAATCGGGTACAGATCCCCAATTTTAGAAATCCAAACACAGCCCTAAACTCTGGAAAATCAGATAATGATGCGAAGCGAAGCAGAATCTGCAACAGGGATTACAAAGGCGTGTGTTGTAGTGTAGATGATGATGATGAGGAATCAGTTACCTGAAAGGAAAAAGTGAGAGCGGCGGCGGAGGCGGAGGAGGAGCGGCGGCGGCGAGAAAAGCGTAGAACTAGAAAAATCAAATCGGGTGAAAATTAGGAAGAGCTGCCATGATATTGAGATTGGCGAAGTGCGTATTGGATAAGTAATGGGGAATGGTGGTTTCGCCATTTTTATATTATGGAAGCTGCTCCGATGCTTGTTTTTCGTCTCTTTTATCAGATATTTATCAACGACGTGTAAATATAATCCTTTTTTTTTTTTTTTTTTGTAAAATCACAATGTTTTTGTTTAATTTTTATTTTTGTTAGTACAAGTTGGGGGATGGACTACAAATATTGATTCAACGATCCAACCGGTGACGCTAGTGTTAAATTGGTTCACAACTAAACAATAAAATCATAAAAAGTGTGAGGTTTACCAAAATATCAATATTTTTTTATTTTTTGAATAGGTGATAACTCTCGAGTATTGAGAGTTAAAGTAGGAAAATAAGATATAATTATATTATAATTTGCTATTATTCAAGGAATTATAAAAAACTTTCGTTTCGTTATTACATAGTTTCGCCTAAGCGAAACATCCTACGGTATTCTGTGTAGGATGAAACTTAGTAGTTTGGCTGAAGCAAAAGTGCATGATTGTGTGCAAATATGTTGTTCAAGGATTGATTCTTTTTAGTTTGTTTGCAGCTAACGAAGCATAGCTAAGTTCTTTATGAAGGGAAGTTCGTCAAAACGAACTTAAGAAGATCATCAAGACGAAGTGCTCGTCTAACCAGTCACGACGAAGCAACCCTTCGTCGTAGGCGAAACACCCCGTCTCAATGTTTCCATAAAGCCAACCTCGAAGAAGATACACTTTGTCACCATGAAGCCAACGAATC
>JBBMEF010000022.1:3544500-3557458 GCA_037832685.1 Sicyos baderoa | reverse complement strand
AAAACTCACTTTTAAGTATGAGAAGCCCTAATGGGCTTTTAGGTTGGGCTTCACAATATGTGAATATAACCCAACAATTGTATCCATGAACTAAGGTGTCTTGAATTTAAATTTTCCTCCTCTATGTTTAACTAAAAAAAACATCCACTTGAACATAAATAAACAAAAAAAAAAAAAAATCTAATTTTACTTGGGCACATAGGTCACATCATTTGTTCATTATAAAAGTGTCTGGGTGCATCTTGAGGGATTTTTTTTTTTTAATTTATGAGAGCAATTTAGATTATGCATTGACATAAGTTATATTTTTAAGTCCACAAATGTAGTCTAATTTGAGATATATTTTATTTTTATTTTATTTAATTTATCTATTTTTTGGGTTTGAGAACAATTTCAAAATATAGGTGATGTTAAGACATTACCTAAATTGCTTTCTTTTTTTTATTTGAATCTTAGTAAAATTTTAATGTTTTATTCATTATTATCTATTTGTTTTTTAAAATTGAAATTTAATTAATCATTACTTCAAAGTTTTATAAAGTAAAAAACAATTAAAATCTAATAGCAACTATAATCACCAATCAACTTCTCTATTTTCTGTCTCCAAGAAGTAGCAGAGTGGTTGAAGACATAGGCTTTGAAGGTATGCTCCCTTCAAGGTACCAGGTGAAACTAACCTGTGACATATTCTTTCGATGTATTCGGTGCCTGACCTAGGGACGAGCGTGGTTACCTTATTTTAAAATAAAAAAAAATCTCTATTTTCTCTAATTTTTTTTGTCAATAAAGAAGTAGATGAGAATGAACATGTACTTAGCGATTATGAACTTGATTTTTAGAAAACTTTTTATTAAGATTAATAATATTAATGTTTCAAAATATATATATTCTTTTCTATGTATGGTACGCCTTGGAAAAACAAAAGTCGGTGCCTTTTGTGCGTTTTGCACCTCAGACTAAAGTGTGGTTGTGCCTTTGTGCGCCTTTACAAACATCTGTAAGTGATGAGCAGCAAGGATGGTGGCTATAATTTTGAATCAAACCTCATATTCAATTGGGAGTTTTGTTATCCGTTTTTATCCGACTTTCAATGGAAATGTGTTGAACTGGTTTACAATCAAACAATAAAACCATTACATCAATACCCATTTAGTAGTAGGAAAAAAGTTTGGTAAGAACAGAATTTTTTGAGTCCTCCAAAGCAGTGAGAATTACAAGTTGAATATGGAGGTACATGTGAGGCTATTATTCACAATTACAAGAATGAGGTCATGTTTTCGAATCGTCAATCCAAATTTTTTGAAAGCTTTGGATGTTGAAGACTAGTGGAGTCAGAAGCTTTGCTGCTGCTGGTAAGAAATGTCAGTGCTCTCTTGGCAGATTAATGGTAATTTACCAAAGACAAAAGCTTACAATTTTACTCCCCTGCATCAGAGGTTCGAATCTCCTCCGTCGTAGGTGTTTGGATGAGGTTTAGAGTTTAGAAATTGAAAGTTGAAATCAAAAATTCGTTTGGATGAGATTTTTATGTGGAAGAGTTAGAGACAATAATTTGTTTGGATGTAGATTTAAATTGAGTAGTTAAAAAATGATTAGAAATAAGTGGTTAAAAATGAATTATTTTGAGAAGTTAAAAATGAATAACTAGAAATGAGTAATTAAAAATAAGAAGTTATTTTGACTATAAATAAATCATTAAAAATGAGTGGTTAGGAATAAGTTATTTTTAATAGCAAAAATAAGAAGTTGTTTTGAATAGTTACAAAAAATTTTTTGAATGTAGTTTTTTTAGGAGCAAGTAAATACTCATTTTAAATCTTCCTTAAATTCAACAAATAAACACTCGTTAATAATAGCCCAATTGTAAAACTCCTTACACATGGATGTGTAGGAGAGCTCTACATTTTGCTTAGATGGCTCTATTAGTGTCACAAAAATTTCTAATATAGTTTTACTAAATAATAATTAAAAAAAAAAAAAAAAAAAAAAAAAAAAAAAAAAAAAACTATACTATGATATCACTTAAAATTTCCCCCTAATAATAGCATCATCAGTAACACATGACAGGATAATTTCTTCCAAAATTGTTTCTAAGTTTTACTGATTGAAATTTGCAGGACAGACCAAACAATGGAGGATCTAAAAAAGGAAGGAGAATGCACCTGAAACAACAGTGTCCTCAGTTTCATTGCCCAGCAAAAGAAGATAGAGATCACCCTCTTTTATAGCAATAAACGAGTACAGCTTCTCATCCTTCGATGAAAACGCTATCGAGATCCACGGCACGAGAGAACCTCGCCACACAGCAATCACATATCACCATGATTGCTTACAGAAAACTCACCCTTGTTCAAAATAAGCAAAGCTACCAAGTAATGGGAGGGAAACTGATGATTCAAATATAAAAAAGAAGCAACTGTAACAAGTTCAGATGAACGTAAATACACAATACTTTTGCCAAGCCAGAGTCAATCCAGATTTTGTAATGTTCAAGAACATGGTCACAAGCAAATGATGCAAAGAGTTAAAAGAAGACTAATCTCTGAAACTTCAATGCCTGATGAACATGAAAACTTACAGTATGTTTCGAAGGGAAGAGTTTGCGCTGTTCATTAATCTACTCGGCAAATGACCAAACATTGACATGAACTTGAAATTGACTTAACCAGGGAAGGAAACGAGCCTTTGCCTCAGATCTCCTCAAACTAGTCAGGTTAGTTCTATTTCCTATAGGACTAGTAGAGTAGCCAACATGATATTAAGCAGCTGTCCCGCCCCGTCCCGTCCCGCCTCTTATCTTGCATATTTCTAGTAAATTATAATCTTTCGTGTTTTGGTTTTCCTTTTGAACTTCAACACGCAGACATGGCAGTATACCAGTGTCATTTATCAAGAAATATCTTGTGAAGAAATTGGTACTTACTAGTGAAATTGAGGGAACCCATCCTCTTCCTCCCAAGGTACATTAGATTTAACTCCTGCATTCCTCTTGTCTGAATGATCTTGTGCACAAGTATGATAAGAGTGCAATGTAGATATTCATGTCAAAATGAACTAAAATATTTGCACAGTTCAAACATCCAAGAAGCAGAATCAGTTTATATTACTTTTAACATTTCCATAATATTAACAAGTGGAGATCTCATTGAAGGATCAGTCAATGAGCTCCACATTGCATCTACATCAAATCGTAGAACTTTGGCGACAGACAACTACAAAAAGTGAACCGATACAGATATGCGTGGGCAGCTCAGCCAAGGATTTTAACCTGAAAACCTCCCAAATGCTTGTTTCATGTAAAGAACAATGTTCAACAAAAGATCAAATAAATGCATCTTCATTGCATCTTCTCATATGTTTTTCACATACAAAAGCTTTACCTGCCTTAACTTTACCCTTAACTCAGTGTTTTAAAAAGCGTAACACGCACTAAGATGCAATGGCCCTCTAGAGCCTGAGGCCCAAAGCGCACCAAAAGACGAGGTTTTTTTTTTTATTCAAGGCGCATTATATAAAAAAACACAAAAGATAATATATATGTGTGTGTACACAATAAAAACACTTTTCACGGACATAAATGAAGTTTAATTTTGATATTAGTGACTGTCCGAGCTAGCTTTCGCGCACCTCGACTATTGTCACGGGACATACCGCTTGACCGTACAACATTTGGATGCCAAGGAAACCCGTAGGAAATTAATTCCTAGATAGGTGGCCACCATGGATTGAACTCATCATCTTATGCACACCAGGCCCTCTTTGACATAAATGAAGTTTTAACCAAGAATAAAATATAAAACATATATAATATTCAACTATCAATCTTCACGCGGTTCGAATAGCCTAATACGGGGATCTAAAACACAAAAGGTGCAAAAAAAAAACTCATGAGGCGCGCGCTTGCGCCCGGGGCTTCATGTAAGGCGCGCGCTTTATTACACTCGCTCGCCAGGGACAAGCGAGGCGCTAGAGGTGGGACCTGAACCTAGGCGCGCCTTTTAAAACACTGTCTCAACTTCTTTCTTCTCTTCATTAAAATTTGTTAACAAGGTCAAGTAATCCAAACACAATCGAGTATGCCACTCCGCTAGGTTACCTTTTAAACGAGTACATCTAACTATGGTTAGGATTTAATGTGATCAAAACCCAAAAGAAAATCACAATCAAATTCAGTGGCAAACTTAGATTCTACAAATTCAAAGGTAAACATACAAGAAAGATACATCCCAAGCAACCAATTCCAATCAAATAGGAAATCAAACACACCACCAAATGCTCCAACAAAGTAAAAAACAAAAGAACAATAATGAGCAAGATTCTTAGCATAATGGACATGAATTCTTCTCTGCAATGTACAATCATCTAACAATACCAGTATATAAACCAACTAAAGCAATTGAAAAGAACAAAAAAAACAGAACAGGGAAATGGTTAAATTCAATCAAATCCCGCTATAATCACCTCTAGGACTCTCCAAAAGCGCATCCCCGAACGGGTCCTGCAAATCCCCAAGATCATCCTCAACGCTCCTCAAAGCCGCGTGAAAGCAAACCACCACAGCCCCAATTGCAAGCGAGATCAGGACATTCAAAAAGACCCCCGTGAAAGCCAGGGCGAATCCAGTGGCCAAGCCAAGAACGATGACCAGAACCAAATCGTCCACGACGAAACCGAAAACCCTAAGCGGGTCGTCGCGAGAGAAGTAGAGGAAGAACCAGGCGACGGAGACGAGCAGGAAGACGACGATGGAGAATGGATGGTAGATGAGGCCGAGGAAGATGAGGATCAAGAGGACGAGACAGTAATTGGAGAGGAACCGGGTCGAGTTCTGGTAAAAACGAGCCGTCGCGTCGGAGAGGGAAGAAGGGAAGCTCAGAGCCGATGGGTCCAGGAATTGCCGCCATGGGAGGCGCGTGGCGATCACGGATCGGCCGGCTTCCTTGAAGGTGACGGCGAATTCGGCGGTCGACATTGGAAATTTTGGCCGGAGCTCCGGAAGATTGGAAATGGAGTCCGGAAATACAAAGAAGTAGAAGATTCTAAGCTGTGATTATTTATTATATAAAATTAATTTAAAAGAAAAAAAAAGTGTAGGAATGAAAGAAAAGTCCACGGTCAACCTGGAAAAGTTGGGCTGTTTAGCCAATTTGTTTTGAAATTTAATGTTGAGTGTAATTTTTGTTTTATAATTAAAATTAGCTAAATTATTAAAAAGGCCTTTTTTTTTTTTTTTTGAATGATTATTAAAAATGCCCTTGAACAAGCAAAATTCAAAATACGGCTGAACTTTCAAAATTTTCAAAATTACTTCTAAGATTTTGTTTTTAAATACCTCCAAACTTTTTTAAAAAAAAAACAACAAAAAAAAATCATTCCTAAACTTTAAAAGTTTGAAAGACATCGTTGACTATAAAACCAAATATTTTTTTAAAAAAATCCTTACTATTAAATTTGGATGAACATTTTTAAAATTGTGTTTAAATAATATATTAATAACCTTTAAAAGAACATTTAATTTTTTTTTTTGTTTGAAAATAGTAATTCTTTATTTTCTTCTTTGTATACTTTTTCTTCAGAATAAATATACATCGTTATTTGAAAGGTCATAGTAACCATTAATTTTTGTGTAATCCTTCTTTGTATATTTTTTTTCTACATGAAAGTTAATAAGAATAAAAATATATTAATATTTGAGAGGCGATAGAAACAATTTGATTTAAACGGTAGAAATTCAAAATTCACAGATAGCCTTTCTTTTTAGCTCTTCAAAGATTAAAAAAAAATATTAAATGTTGTTGAAATGAGCTTGGTCTATTCAAACAGTTAGAAACATTATAAATAATCTAAATTTGATGTGCAAAATTTAGTACAACAAGTTAATCTAAAGATAATTTAACTAGTTAAAATATTGAAATATTGACAACAAACAAAAATTAAGATGAATCTTGAGTCTTTTATAATGTTGGACTTAAAATGAAAAGCACATATTACGTGTTTGTTTACCATATTGAATGTTGGGTAGATAGTTAGGAGTTACCTTTGGTAATAGTCAATTTCGCAATCGATAATATATTAAGGAGGGGATGAGTATGTTAAAAGAATAGTGGATGAGTGAGTAATAGTATAATGTAGAATTTTTGTCCCCACTACAACTTTTCTCGTCTCCGCACCAAATCAAACATTTAACCTTTAGGTCAAAGATTTATATCATAATTATTTGAGCTATACTCTAATTTTTCATGTATTAGTTTAGAATTCTAGTATCTACGCTAATATTTCTTTAGGATGATCAACAAAGTCTCTCTCACGTCGAACATTCTTATGAACGGATGAAACACAAAAATAAAGTTGACAAAATGTCAATCACTTCTAACGAATCACTACTCCGACGTGGAAAGGAAAAAAAAATTACATTAAAATATACCAAGGAGTAAAGAGTAATTTTGGAATGACCAAAATCACTTCTATCATATCATTTTCATTTGACAAAAATGATTTTGGTCATTTTAAAATCATTTCCAAACATTTCAAAATCTTGCATTGGTTAGATCAATCAAGACGGCAAGAGGCTTCTTCTTTCTTCTTTCTTCTTTCTTCTTTCTTCTTTCTTCTTTCTTCTTTCTTCTTTCAGGAAAGTGAAATTATAATCATTAATATAACCTCACTTCAATCACCATGAAATTTACAAGTTTCCATTATACAATTTCATTTGAGATTGCTCTTGAACTTTCTAGCTTTTGAATTGCAGATCTGAGCTCTATTTGAGAATGGAGCCTTGAAGGGGTCGGAACAATTTCTTTCAAAATGGACTCGAGTTCAGAAAATGGGCTCGGGTTCGGGTAAAGCTCGTAAATGGATTCCGCATCCGCATTCAAATTGGCCAATGTTGTCAAACACACATGAGCTTCCGGGTCAACTAGCTCAAGCGAGTTGTCGTTGTCTTTACCATAAATTAACTGTGAAATTAGAAACACACGTTTAAATAATTAATAGACTTACAATTTCACATTTTCTTGGAAATACTATAAGTAATTCATTAAAAGTAGGAAAGTAGGAATTATAATATGTATTGTGGAATCATATTTAATCCTCACCTAAGAAAGTACACACTTTTACCTTTTTCAGTCACAAATTTAAGCTACTAGTCTTTCCATTAATTTTACTTAAATATATAGTATAAAGAATACCAAAACCTAGATAATATAATCCTAAATCTACTAACAAAATCAAGAGAATATCTAATAATATAATTCCTAACAGCCAGTCCAAGCCTACCCACGTGCTGTTGAACCCCAAAAATAATTATTATAAAATTGACATCCATGTCTAATTTTATAAAAGTCCATTTTACACCTTATGTCTAATCCAAGTTTTACACTTATGCAATGATGCATGGCAGGCCATTAGTTTATTGAATTATCCATCATGTCACTCCAACTCAATATTCCATTAAGTTCATTAGTGCTGAGCATGCTAATTATATTGGTGATTAAATAATAGTATAATCTAAAATACCTTAGGTGGATTGCCAATGGAATTGGTGGAATAGAGCCTGACATTATCAACAACTTCAGAGTATTTTGGAAAGGCATTAGCAAATCTCTTGTGGGATTGCAACTGAGAATTTACCCTTACAGCCCTTCCCATCATTATGGCTCTCCTGTTCAAATCATCACAACCTTTATTAATTAGAACAAACAATGGCTTAAGAGGGTCAATATTAAAGCTCTAAAAGTTTACTTATATTTTTACCTTATTCCTCTAATAACAGCTAGATGAGCATCACATACAACTCCAACCAACTCTATTCTATATGGCATCCTATTTTGCATTTCTCCATGATCTTTCCTCAATTCCTCCTCTTCTTCTTCACCTACAGGCTCCCAGTAATTCTCTGTTACATTTCCATTCTCTACTTTGTACCCAACTCCCATTCGATATCGACGCTTGTGGATATTTCGAGCCATTTCAATTGTCTGCATAACATATGGCTCCCACGACAGAGTGCTGTCGAAGATCACATCCCGTCCATCGTTTAATGCTGTGACCAGCAATGACGATGCAGCATCGATTGATGGCTGGTGTACCTGTTGTGATTCATCATAGTTAGTTACTTGATTGATCGAAACAATTTGAGATTCTATTAGTGTGTGGTTGTGCTGAAGAGGGGAGACGCTCACCAATTCCGCGGTCTGAAGCATATCATCATGATAGCCCATTGAGCTGATGGCTTTGTAAATAACATCAGACTCTTTAAAGGCATCTGCCTCTACCGTCACTGTATTCGTTTTTGCTTCGAACCAAAAGGGCCTGCATAATCAGCAACAGTTTATCAACAAACTTTGGTCTATGAGTTCTGATTTTTCATCAAATGAGCAAGTTTTCGAGATCGATATTACGCACTCTGCGCAAATGTCTTTAAGGACAGTACTCTTGCCAGCCCCCATGCCACCACCCATAAGAAGAAGTACAGGTCTCCTATCTCTTTGAGACCACTTCGGTATCGAGTGGCAGCCTTTCGACTCGCCCTTATATGGACTACAGCCAATCTTCTTCATCTCCTCCACCAAAGTAGAGAACACCCTAGTCACTTTCAGATCCTTACTCACCCTATCGAATCTCTGCTTCCTATCAAATAGCCAGAAACCAGCATTAGGAACATAAAGACTAAAAATCTTACCGTTATGAATAAACGAAACAACAATCAAGAATTAACTAAAAACACTATATCTCTGCACGCTGACCGGGCAGTGAAACCCCAACTAAGTAATCGTAGGACAATATAGGTCGAGACAATTCAACATTTCACTTATTGAAGTTATCAAGTGGACCTAAATTCTATTCTAGAAGATTCAAAAAAAGGATGCTGGTGCGTTTTGAAGTTTAAACTCAGGAACCAAATTTGACTTCTCAAGCAAAAAGAGAAAAAATGCAAAAAGGAAATTACCTTGTTGCTGCCACTACAAGGTCCTTCAACTTCTTATGCTCAGAGTCAACACCCAAAACCTATCATTAAACCCGCCATTAATTAAGAAACAAGCTGAAATTATTTAACATTGTGTTGACCAATTTTGTGGATTAATGAATTATATACCTGAGTGATCATCAAGGGAGCTTGGCTCCAATGGAATGCAAAATAACTCAAAATACATTGATCAAACTCGTTCATTAACTTCGTATATAGCGATTGTGCCTCGGCTTGACTGGCAAAATATGCATAGATTTCTTCCTCGCATCCTTTCGTCTTCTTCAAATAGTTGTTTGCTAACTTGCAGAGTTGAGGATGCTCATCTGCATCTGAAATCCCCAATTGCCTCGCTGCAAAAAAAAAACAAAAACCCCAAATATAAGGTTAGATTTTCCCTTTTACACAACTTTTCGAGAACCCGTGTCGGAAACTGAGGAGACCTCTAGCCATTCATAAGATAAGATGGACTACTCCTATCAAAACTCATCGTTAGATTTGATTATTAACAAAATTGTCCCACATCGCAAAGATAAGAAAAAGATCTTGTGTATATAAGGAGGGGACAACACCTCCATTGTTAGATTTGATTATTAACATCGTTGGTTTGGTGTACTTTGTTCGAGGGGAGGTCTACCCAATATAGACGAAGTGTACTCTGTTTAAGGGGATTATGAGCCCTTTTAGGAGATGCCCAAAACAAAGCCTATGGAAGTTTGTGGTTGGTTTGTTGTCCCTAACATTCATTAAGGCCAAACGAGTATTCGGTCCAATAAAACAAAATTTGGAACCGATTCAAGATTGGTGAAACTCAAAATAGACACCATGTTTAGGATATATGTTTGGATCTCATTATGATAAAGTTGAACTAATTTGGCAGTGAGTAATGGGGGAGGATTTTACCAACATAATGGGAAAATCTCTCCAAGAAATGAACGCGGCCGGACTCCGTTCTACGCAGATGAGGAATCAACTTCTGATAGTTGACCACAGCCTTGGAGGTCCGGCGGCAACGGCGTTTTCCGGCGACGGCGAACGTGGGGTTGAGATAATGCGAGGAGGGAATGACGTTCCTGAAACCGCCATCTGAAGCAAGAAATTGAGTGTTGAAGATTACATGAATTTGAAAGATGAAAATGGAAGAATTATTGGGGAAATTGGATTTGATTAAATTTAAATTACCTTCGTGCTTCATGACGAAGAATCACAAAAAAGCAGAGAGATCGGAGGAAGAGGAAGATGATGTTTGGTTTGGGCTGTGATAGAGTTTGAAATTTGGAGGTTCATAAATAAATACAAAGAGTTTCAGTGTTGAAAATAAGTGGGCCCACACTTTCAAACTTTTAAATTTAATTTTAGAATTCAATTACATAAGTTATTGCTATTCTCTGTCAACTACCCTTTACTTTCAACTATTCACAAATTAATTTAAATGGAACTATTCACAAAAAAATATTCTTTAAAAGATTGAGGAAACAAAATGTGAATTTTTACAATTCAGAATACATTAGCAAAATTGTACTAAATAGTCCAATTTTACAAAATAATTACAGATTTAGGAAAATTTGAAAAAAATTTCATTTATAGTCAAATATACCGTATAAATAATACTCATCATACTATATTATGTATTAATTATTCAGTATAAAAAGTATTACTTTGTATTGTATATTTGATTATGATTGTTAATTTTTTTAAAATTTACCTAGTATTATAAATATTTTATCAATTTGGTCTATTCTCGCAAAAATCCCAGATGAAATTCAAATGTATCAATTAAGTTATTGATATGATTTGTATTGATTACAATTTTACATATACTTTCACATTTTAGTTTAGTCATATTGTAAATAACAAATTTTAGATCGAATGGGACACTAGCACGCTTGATTATCTGGTTTTTGGTGTTATTTTATTTTCATTTTATGGTCAAATATCAATTCTCGCAATCGAACTCATAATCATGTTATTGAATTTTCACTAAACAATGAAATCATCACACCACGGTAACCGTCTCTTTCGATAAAAATTCTCTAAATTAATTGTGAAAATAAAAATCCTTTTATACCTGGATGGATTTATCCTTTAAATTTATTTATTTGCTTATTTTAAAATCAATTTATCCTTTAAATTCAAAAAGTGAAAGAGATTAAAAATAAAAAACTTTTTTTGAAAATAAAATAGTTACTTTTTTTTTTTAAATAATAAAATAGTTACTTTTAAATAAAGATAAAAATATGGTATTATTTTTTTTTCAATGTATTGACATCTTCTTCGGTACATATCAATAACATAAAAAACAGTTACGGGCGGTATTAATTTACATTTAATAACTAAAAGATCATAAGTTTAATATGAATGTGATATATATTTCAATTTCACAATCACAACTTTTATACTACTACTATATATATATATGAATGTGATGAGTGGCTTGACATTTCCATTATATTGTGCAAATGGATGAAATAACAAATTCGTAAATATAATATTAAAACAAGTATTTTTTATGTCTTAAGAAATGTAAAATATTTATTTATTAATTTTTTTCCCAATATCTAAAAAAGGGTTATAAATTATTTCCCAGAGTAGAAAAGGGAATGAGAAAATCTATGTCCAAAATAAGTATTTCTAGTTAATGGACGGTGTTTTCCTTTAAGGATGTTAATGGACGGTGTGAATGTAACACCAAACGTAAAAGATTGGCAAAGGCGATCCAATTGAATAACATCATACATATTAAAAAAACATATTATACAAATAAATCACATGGATAACGTATAATGTATAATATAAATTGGAATAACCATCCTAAAATGACTCAAATGATTAAAGAAGAGTTTGAAATGTTTAAAATAATTAGTTTAATCTATAATAATCATCTACTTAAAAATTAAATTAAAATGAGAACAAAACATTGTATTTTTTTTTTTTTTTTTTGAAATTAGAATAGAACATTGTTTGAGGTCAATGACAGATTGGAAATTTTAAATTCAAAGCTTTTAATCATGGACATCCTTATAAAAGTGAAATTATTGAGTTTTAATTTTGTCATTTATTTAAGTTCAAAACAGATATGGAAATATCTCTACATTAATTTCATGTTCTCTGTCAACGGTCATAATCTCATCTCACTCTTTATTTCCTTAAAAATTCATCTTAATCCCATCTCACTTTTATTTCCTTAAAAATTAATCTCAATATTCTCCGATTTAAATTTAAATTTGAGATAAAATTTTATGTTTATAGGTAAAGTCTAGATTTTATTGACCACTTAGATCTACTTAGAATTATGTGGACTAGTACGGACTTTATCTTAATTTCATCTCACTAGTTAGCTTTTGAAACTCAAATGAATTTATCTAATATGATGTATGATTTGATAATTAAGAAATTAACACGTCTTTTCCTTTCTTTACTTCTTGCTAGCGTTTCAAGTATGACCTTAATTATAACATAATAATGAAGTAAAATATAAATAGAGGAAATGATCATTTCACTAGAAAGGTACGCAATATTTTCTTTATATATATAATATGAATCAATTACCAAGGTTACTTTAACAAAAATTAAATCACACATTAGTCCATTATAATATGATTAAAGCTAAACTAACATGGATGAACACAGAATTCCAAAAAAAAAAAAAAAAATGGATAGCCAGAGAACATAGAATAAACTAATACTTTATTCATAACTGCATGCTCTGCACAATCTAACAACGATTTGTATTCTTGTGAGAAAAAACAACATTTATTCCATCTTTTTTAAAAAAATTTAATTTTTTTTAATCTCTTCTACGAAACTATATGGTGGGGATAGCATAATATTCTTTGCTATCGGCTCGGTAGGTAAGCATTCTGTCTTCGGCCTCAATGCTTTCTTTTTTTTAGTTCAACAACGGACGAGAGATCAATTGTTATTTTTTGAATTTGTGCACTTTACCTTTTGAAAGCTACACACGTGGAGAATGAGCATTGGCTCTTTAAACCC
>JBBMEF010000022.1:3499898-3513845 GCA_037832685.1 Sicyos baderoa | reverse complement strand
TCCAACCCAACCCAACCCAATTAAAGACACAACCCAACCCAACCCTTTATTTTCGGGTTGGGTTGGGTTGGGTTATCAGGTTTATAATTTGCAACTAAGCTAAAATTTAAAAAGTTTATCATGATAAGCAATGTACTCAATAAACAATTTCTAACGCATCTTTTTCAATTCCTATAAATTTAGTACTAATATTAGCATAGGTATACTCTTATTACTAATGCAAAATTCAAGTTTACCTAACTTCAAAACCTTATGAATAGGTTTATAAAATATTAAAAAATAAAAGTCTAATAATAATAATTTTGTTATGGGTAAAAATATATATTTTTTAAAACTAAATATGAAATTCGGGTTGGTCGAGTTGGATTGGGTTGATTTAGGTCAACCCTTGACCCAACCCAATCCATGAAAATTTCATAATTTTCAACCCAACCCAACCCATTTATGTATTTAACCCAACCCAACCCGACAATTTGGATTGGGTTGGTTCGGGTTTCTCGGGTTGTCGAGTTCATGTGCACCCCTAGTGCCAAAAAGTAGCATTGCTTTGTTTTCTTACTAAGAATAAAAAGATAACTATGATACCAACAATAATAATGGTACTTGTTCTTGAGGAGCTTTTAGTTAAATTAGGCTGACTTTTAAATTTATTATTATTAATGTTTTTAGGCGCACTTCGGACCTTACAATATTTAGATGTCATGAAAATTTATAACAAATTATTTTCAGATAAATATCACTAAACATTTTCGCATTTATTTTTTTCTTTGGTATCTAAAATATATAATTTTGTTGATCAATATATATATATAAAAATTTGAATAACCACGCCCACCCTTTTTTTCCTTTATTAAGTTTTATAATTTTATCAATAATTTGTTTAATATAAACTCACTACTCTCACATGTTCACCATCTGAATCTCATCACAAAAATGCTTTCATCAAATGAGTTGGTGGTGTGTTGTTTATATTTGTTTGGTGTTATTTCTTTCCAATTCTACAGTCACGAATTCAAATTCAAATACCGATATTTAACTTTTATATTATTTAAGAATAGTAAAGTACTATAAAGAATTTGGTTGGTTCATCCTTCCCTAATTTTACTAAAAGAAACTTTAGAAAAAAATGCTTTCGATATGTAGTTTCTTGACAGGAGAGATATTATATCACATTATTTTATTATTATTATTTGCTAACTTAGCCATTAGGGAATCGCCTTAATCGTGATTAGCATATCCATGGAAAGGCTGGTCCCCTTGAGGAAGTCTCCAATTGAATGAATGAGCCAAAGTAAAGATAGATGGACCAATCATGAGCAATTGTGTGGCAAGACTTTTAATGATAGGTTGGTCCAAAATCAATAATTTGAAACACAAACAATTGAATGCCTAATAGATTTATTTTTTTATTTTTTGGATTCAATATATTGGAGGTTGAGAGGATCGAACTCGTAATCTCATGGTTAATAGGTCGTATAAGATATTGTTAGAGCTTAATTCATGTTGACTTTTCTTTTTCTTTTAAGCTTGAGGGTGTTTCCAACTTCATTTCTTTTAGAATATATGTACTGCCCATTAATTTTTATATTAAATTACAAGAATATATGTGTTTTTTGTGGCGTGTTAGTTTCTTTGATTGTATTTTCAATTCAACTTTATAGTTACGAATCAATCTTAATCAGTATTTGACTTATCTTATTCGAGATTAATAGCATTCTTTATATATGACTCTTATTTTATTTGAGAATAATAATATCATTTATGTAGATATCACCCATGTCCGTAAAAAATCAAACTTGTTAAAGAAACAATTAGCGAAGTTAGAAAATTAAAAAGAATAGATTTATAAAGTTGTTTATTTGTTTAATTTAATAAATATTTTGAGTTAAGTTTTAGATAAAATTTGTTGTAAAGAAATAAATTTTATTTATAAAACAAAAAACCAAAATTAAAAGATTATGGAAGTTCAAGTAAAAGGATGCATGTATTAGTATTAAATGTGAGAGTATTGCGAGTGGGTGGGTTTCTTTCAGTGTTTCAACGTTCCAATTTACAGCCATTGATTCAGTTTTTTAGCCATCTCATGAAGTGGATAAGGTTGGAACCCTATAAAGGAGCTCAATCTAAATTTATGTTTGATTTAATTAAAAAAAAACATATATATTGATAAATATTGGGTTAAATGTTTAATATATCTTTGATATATTTGAGAATTTCAAGATCTATTAAGTATATAATTAGATTTTATGTCTAATGGGATCGCATGCTTCCAATTTTATATCCAATAAACTTGAGAAGTTTTAAAAAAATGTGAAATAAGTTGACATACTAAATACAAAATTGATAAATTCGTGAACCTTTCTACCCACAATGTAAAAAAATTTAAAATTTATTACACATATTTTGAAATTCAAGGATTAAATAGAAACAAATATAAATTTCATAAATTAAATTTTAATTCAACCGAGTAAGAATTTTTTTTGTTAAATAACATTAAAACAACGATTATTAAGAATAGCATGCATATTCATTGATATGATATGATAAAATATCTACTATCCTACGAAAGACCAAGGGTCTTATCTTGAATTGCCAAAATATTTCAACTAAAAAAACTATAAATCATTGGGGACATTGGATAAATGAGTTATAATAGTTGAGTGGTTATAAAAAGTTAAAATGTTGAATGGTGAAGTTAGAAGTTATTGTATATGGGGTGCTTATTTGAATAGAGAGACCATGAATAATTATGAATGGTAATTAGAATTAAGAAATACTTGTTTGGATAGAGGAATTAAGAGCGATTGTGCCCAAGAGAAGGGTGGATACAGACCCCAAAAGAAGATGTAAAACTTGGACGACCAAGTAAAACCATGGTTGTGATATGAAAGAAGATGATTAGATTAAACTATAAGCAAGATAGCATGAAAAGTGGAAAAGAAAGGAGGAGAGGGACAAGCAAAATTTGACAGATGGAAATGAAATGTTGAATGGTGAAGTCAGGACCCCATTTTGGCACTAAATCCAGAGCCCTATTTATTAGGATTTTGGTTAAGGGGGGCATAGCTGCGAGGATAATGACATTGGCAAACAAGAAATAATTGGATACTTACTGATAAATATCTTGTAAAAGTTTACTATTAAAGAATATGTATATAATTGATGATTTAACTAAGGAGAGAGAAATTGTAACGTCCCAAGCCCAGGATATGAAATCTAGATTTACCCCTATGAACAGTTTCAATGGGCACCGACATTCTCCTACGACCAGACCACGTTAACACATAGTTTTCATCGCTACTAAGAATAAAAACTGTCTCCACAAGCTAACATGAGTGCTTTCAACATGTTTTGTCCTCACTCGCATGCATCCTAGGAATTCCTAGGAGGTTACTCAACCTAAGACTATTCCAAGTTAAACACATTTAATTGTGAAGTTCTTTAAATTGAGTCACCGAAAAAGAATGTGCACCTTATTGACATAGGTAGTGCAAATTATATCTATTAAACCATCTCATTTAAATGTGGCGGGCACTAATGATACTAAAGATGGCATATATTATTGTTGGGCAAGCAAGCACAGATTGAAATTAGAAGAAGGGGCTGGCTGGCTGTTCCTTTCAAGCATGGCTATCAGCAAATGCCCTCAATGCAGACACTTTGGGACTAATGAGTTTTGTCCTTGTGGAATTATGGGTCCACAACACCACCACCATTCATTTGCCTGTCATATTTAATGTTTGGGTCATTCCCTAGTTGTCAAGGACCATCACCACTTTGAACTTTGATTTGATGCCTCACACTTTCAAGTGCCCAACCATCCTTTCTTACTCAAGAAAGAACAAGCAACCAAGCTTGAATGGTTGTTGGGTCTCTCTCAATTTTAGGATCTAATCCTTTTGGATACGATACTATGTGGAAATTTCGAGAATGTATATGAAGGCGATTTTCATTTAAGTTAAAAGTATACTACGTTCTTTAACTATCTAAAACAGTTAAAATATAAACTTAGTCAAATAAAGTAAGAATTCCCATATGAGTCCAACTCACATCCAAAAGACAAGCTACATAAATCTAAATTATTTTTAAGGGTTTTTTCATTGAGTTAGAAATATAAAAATCTTAGAAAAAAATAAATAAATATAGCTAAAATACAATTCAATCATGTTAAATTGATTGTCACAAAGTTGTCATGCTTTAATCAAATGAAATCAATAATTTCAATCAAGTGAAATTTGAAACTGACTTCAACTAAGTTAAATATTATATGTTTTACCCTATATGAAATAATTTTATAATTAAAATAAAGATGCTACAACAAATTTTCCATTTTTTTTTCTTAATTAATTTAAAATTTAGAATAAGAGGAATATTTAGATCATGCTCACCTAAAAAATAACAACACTTGTGTTTGATCGTCACATCCTATTTTATTTTAATAAAAAAAAAAAAATATGAAGAAAAAAAAATGTGACGCAACAAATGGACATTATTTTTTTAAGTTATACTAGAAATGATCTAAGAATAATTGAAACAAAACCATCTCCCAATCGATTGAGCCGTCCTGATCCAATCTGACAAACTAGTACTACGTACGTTTGTTCACTCCCCTGTGTTGCGTCTGTCAGAATATTTGTTCTTTTTCGTCGGTACATTCAGGAAATAATGAGCTGACATTCTGAAATAATATTGACTAAGCCTAAAACGAGCCCAGGAATACTGAAGGCACATGTGATTCCTACTAACAAAAAAGAGAAGATTTTCTAGAGGGAAGATTAATTTCTAATCTCGTGGTTACTAGGTCATACAAGATGTCAGTAGAACTATGTTACTTTTGGCAAAGAGCCCATTTTCTAGACCACAATCCCCCATTAATTATGAACTGTATTTATGGATATTAATCACTACATTAATTTATAAATCCACAATCCTAATCATGCTTATTGCACATGCAATCTATCTGCAAATGTTGATTCAAGTCTCAACTCAGTTGAATTACAAATGCACATTCTATATTATATCGTTTCAGCTATATAGAGAGACAGATAAAAGAAGTTGGGAGGTCAGGAATACCTGAAGTTGTTGTACAAGGGAGAAAGATTACACTCTCTATCACAGCCATTCAGAAAAATTGGTCATATGCTGTGAATCTCAACAATGGTTGATGTGTTAAAAGAAACTGTTTGAGCTTCAAAATGGAAGATATCTATATCACCTTCGAGCCATTCTCTGTCCCGCCCCAAGTAACAACGCCTTCCCGATTGCGCCCGTTCGAAGTCCACAGACTACAGCCACTGTCCCACCAATGACTATCCATTTCCAATCTATGCCAGATCCATTTTGGTGCTTTTTTCTCATTACTTGAGTTCGTACTTCACCAGATTCTGGCTCTGAGGGATCTGTGTTTCTGTCAAAAGAAATCTTTGTGGTGATTCTGGCCATCAGTGCACTTCTGGAAACAGGAATATCTGATTTCCTAGCGTTTTGGTATGCTCTGAAACCAGAGTGCAACTTCTTGACAGTTCCCCACATTCCATGACGGACTCCTAACTTGGCTACATCCTTGGGGATTCCCATATCTTCATAATGTACAAGGATAACCTCACACGCAGACCATAATCCATCGCCTTTACGAGACTCCGCTGCATACATTTCCAAATTCAATAAGTTAGAAATCACACACTTTTCTGAAAGAGGAAAGGCCATTGTCTTAACTCATTACCTGCCCTGATGATCCAACTTGAAAAATAAAGATCAACGCGCCTGGGTTTGTCACGTCTGGGTAAGTTTGGATATTGCACGCCCTACAGAAGTAAAGTTTCATATTTCAACTTAGCCACATCAAAATACAATGAAAGATCAAAATGAACAGGGAGCATGTAACCATATTTTAATTCTGCAAGTCAGAAAGAAATGCTGAGAGATCAGGGATGATCCCACTATCATAAATCACAAATATAAATTTTACCATGTTTACTCTTTGGAGCACTATGCCAAAAGAAATAAACAGAACGCAATAAAACTAATTGACCTTATCTAAAAGTACAATTAAAATAACCAGGGGAGGGGGAGGATGGCTAGAGCAAGTAAAGACAGTGTAGACTGTAGCAGGAGAAATTCCTTGAAAATGTGTAATATCTACCTTTGTTACACAATAGTAAGTCTTTGCAGCCTCCCATATTCTTCGACCCATGACATATTCTCTATCACTGCAGAAAAAGGGAAACTGCAAAAAGGAATACGTAATAATATAGCATTAGCTCTCGTAAATTCTAAAATAGTTAATTGTATCGTACAACAAATACAATCAGGTATCTCCCTTGTCTTACAAACCTTCTTAATCCAGTGAACAAGCATGGTCCCTGTATGAGGGCATTCATCCAATATCTTGAAATACGAAAGCATGGGATCCCATTTAGGCCGAAACTCATCGTCCCAAAAGAAGTCTCTAACCATCTCTGGGGTTGCATCCTCAAAGACAGTTCTACTACGATAAATTGTTGGTCTGTTCTGGTGAGGGGAAAAAGAAAGATGTTGGAGCTTTATGTTACATCTAAAACAATAAAAATGCAAAATTGATGCTGAACTGAGAAAAAAGAGGAAATTTCATTGCATGGAAAGAATAGTCTACACGAACAAAGGTATGATAGACTGATAGTCATAGGTTACAAGTACCATTGTTTGCACCATACTAAAATCTAACAACAAAAATTTGATACAGGTACGCATTGCATTCTCCATTGACAATGGTTCAATGCTACATGTGATACATGCACACAAAAGGTAGGAACTAGGAAGGACACTCCTTTTAAAAAAAAGGTAGAAAAGGACACACGGTAGAGTTCAAACATGAATGTGGTACCCTACAAATTCAAGAGCCAAATTTTAAGATTTTAAACAGGGCTCAAAGAGAGTCTAGGTTCTCATATACCATAGCTTTGGAAAAACTGAACATATATGAATAAGTGTAGAAAAATTGTGATTCCTTAATCATCGTAAATTCTTAGTTTTTTTTAAGGGAGCTTCTTCACCCTCTGTCCCTAGGCTGTTTCTACCTCTTTTCTTTTCATCTCTATATATTCTCTTTCATTTCTGATACATCAAGTGTAGACAAATTAAATAAAAAATAAAAAATAAAAAATCTCATAGTGCAGCTGCTTCTAACTGGTGTATCAAAACCAACCAAAGTGATCAAAGAGAGTCTTGGAGTGCTTAAGGTGATGAGTTCAATCCATGGTAGTGGTCACCTACTTAGGAATTAAATTCCTATGAATTTCCTTGACATCTAAATGTTGTAATGTAGGATCGGGCGGTATTAATGAAGCTTTTTCACCCTCTGTCCCTAGACTGTTTTTGCCACTTTTATTAACCCTCTCTCTCGCTCCCTCTATCCATCTATTTATATATATGTATATATATATATATAAATTACAATTGTAGCTTCCAATTGGCATACACCAACTGCTTCTTTTTCTTTTCTTTTTTGGTAAGCTACCCTTGGTTAAAGAGGCTCTACCGTCTTCTTGGTTTCTTAATGAAGAATAAAATAGTTCCTGAGATGGGAAAAAATTTAAAGAGCAAATAATAATGCGAAAGATAGGAAATACAAGGTAGCATCCTCATAGTCTGAAATCTGTATACCTCAGGCTCAAGGCGCCAAGCTTCATATGCAAAATTTGTGGTCGACCTTTGCATCATATTTTGCCATTCTGCCTGCCCCTCCCTTCCTTCGAGCAATTGCAATAGATGATCTAAGTCATTCTCGGTAACAATAACCTGCTCTTTTTCCACATCATTATTGCTGTAGCAGTAGACAACATAATTTCTAATGAGAATCAGTTCCAATGCCATCCGGAACTTTACTGAAATTTAAATATTGTAGAGACAGCCAATATGTCACGAGACAATGGTGGAGATACACGCAAGGAATTCTCCAAGCAAAGCAACGGTCGCACCATTAATGTCAATAACGTAGTCAAGATGAATGCCAAAGCATCACAAATTCAACAAATCCCATATACCACGGTTTCAGATAATTAAAATTCAAATATTGGAACCTAAATGACTACAAAAAATACTTAAACAGAACCAAGTAAATTTCATACTCACGCAATCACATCCCCGCTCCCTTCTGCCAAATGCTTCACCGAAGAAGCCGCCGGAGAACCCTGAGCCGCCAGTGCCGGCGGTGTTTTGCCCTTCCCATTGAAACTCGACCAAAGAGTCCGGAAGACTGAGAAGGCAGAGAGAGCCGTAAAGGCGAACCAAAGCCGGCGAGCTCCGAATCCAGGAGGAGCAGTCCACAATAACCTAAACTTGCTACGAAATCCAAGGAAAACCAATCCCGTCCACCGAGGCCGCCACGACCAGCCAATAACCAAGCCGATCATGACAGCAAGCCAGATCGGAACTGCACATAGCAAAATGTCGACGAATGTTTCGGCGATTGAAGGCTTCTTCAGAAACTCCACAAGATCGAAGAAACCTTCCGCCATTTTCGAGAATAATTTCAATTCAATTCAATTCCTGCGTTTTGATTTCTCGTTCAGTGATCGAATTCCACTAGGGTTCCGCCATGTGAGAGACAGATTCTCGAGGAATTCGATACAGAGATTGATGAAAAAGAGAGTTCAGGTTTTGGCGATTTGTTTGTATGACGTGGTGGAATGTGATCCGTTGATTGACTGGAGTTTTGGCGCGTGGACCAACCAAATTGAGGATTATTTGGAGCCGTTGATTGGGCAGTTTGGTGATGGTAATCAGATCCGTTGATTGGATGTTTTCACACGTGGGCTAGATTTCTTAATTCTTGGGCCGCTTTGGGCTGGGCTCAAGATCTATTGGTTTTGGACTTTTGTGGATTAGAGAAAGGAGTAATAGCTAAATATTGGAAAATAATAAATAAGTTGCCTACTAATTATTAGACTTTAAATTTATGTCCTATTTTAATTCAATTTTTTTTTTAATATTTTTAATATGGTGATTGATTGACTATGGTACCCTTCCCTACTTTTACTTGGATTTTTTCATCTATTTCAAATAAATTATTGTAACAAACTTTAGTCAAAGAAAATTAAAATAAACAATTTAAAATTTTGAAAATATACGCTTAAACTAATCCATTTGTTAAATATAAAAAATTGTTCTTAAATTTGACAAATTATATTTTGAAATATACGGTTAAACTATTAAATTTGATTAATATAAACAATTGTTCTTAAAATTGACAATTTATCACTATACATCCCGTTCACATATGTTGTACATTCACTTACCTATTAGTAAATTCAAGTTTTTTGAAAATGATGCCGAGCTTATTTGCTAAGAAAACAAATAAAAAAGGAAAAAAAAAATATCTCATGCTTTAAATGTGCATTTTTTAGGAAGACAAAAAGTTCATCTTCCATTTTGCTTCCAATTGACCGAACAAACCAAAACCCTAACCTTATTCGGCGAGCTCCCGGTTCAAGTAAACCTGAGTTCGATAAAGAAATCGACTTCCGAGCACAAACAAGACCGTCTCCATTTTACTTCCCGTAAAGCTTCATTCGGCGTGATCTTCTGATCCTCAAGAAAGCTTGCAGAGCGAATTCAAGGTTTCAAACGACATTTTTTAGGTAAGCTCGCTTTTACTCGTGTGGTCCTACACTTTTAAACGACATTTCTTTTCGTTGAACAACCCTGCAAAAATCCTTCACTAGTGCATTTGTGATTGACGATAGCTCCATGTTGAAAAATCTGACCGCAAGAGAAATGCATGCGTTTCGTTGGGCTCCAATTCTTGAGACTTCGAAAGGGACCGACATTGGAGCCACGTTTCTGAAGATATAAATATTTGCTTTCAAATCCCTTTTGGTGCTATGACATTTTTTACCGTGCAAGCTTCCAAATCTCTTAAATGGCTCTGATTTTTAAAGATATTAACGTTTAAAATAAAATTCCTACTTTATTGGGATTTTGTTTTTGTTTTTTTGTTTTGTTTTTGTTTTTTCATATATTGAGCGTGTTTTATACCTAAAAGAATTCCTACTTTGTAGAGATTATATTTTTTTTATAAATTTTTTGCATATGTTAGACATTGGTTGCACATATTCTGTACATATCCTATGTTAGTTACTGTTGTCACCTATTCTGTACAGAATATTAACACATATATTAGTTATTGTTAGTGTTGTCACTTTGTATAAATTAGGTGAATAACGTGTTTTTTTTTTTTTACATAAGTTAGACATTGTTGGCTCATATCCTATGCATATTATGTTATAATAAGGATGCATATGTTGGTTACTATTGCATATGTATATATTTTATGAATAACGTTGTTTTCTTGATTTTTTTTAGTTTGTGCATATTTTAAATACTGCGGGAACAAATTTCTTTTCAGAGGTAAGATCAACATTAAAGTTCAGGTGGCTCAAAATTTAGCACATGCGACTGTTCCGAAATTATACACCGCATATGTAGTCCCTACAATTTATTAGTATGCAATATGTTGTACATCGTGATCGACAACTTTGATTAAAATCTTCAACTCTTTTTTGTTTTCCACAAAGATTTGTTAGGGATTTGTTAATAACCACAATATTAGAGATTTGTTAGTAACCACCTATTATTAATATTTTATTTTTAAAATATTATAAAATAGTAGGTGGTCAGTTATGCTCAAATATAGGAAAAAATAATATACAATAATTGGATTCAAGTTTATGCTGATTTTTAGGGAAATTATTATATTTTTCTTTAATTTATTAATAGAAAATATGTAAGGGTAGTTTGGGAACAAAATATTTACCTCTTTTCTCCTAATTTTTTTTATTAGCCACTCGTTTAAAGTCTAAAACAAAGTAGCCATGCCCCCCATTATTTTCTCAAATTTAGCTAAATCCTACCATTTTCCTTAGAGAAATCTAGTAAAATTTAGTAACTAAATATTGAGATAAAGGTTAAACGAAAGGAAGATTATGAATATATAATTGATAAAAAATATTTTTATTGGAATGAGACATTTTGGATATAGTTTAGTAGAACAATTTTTAAGGAAAAATTGTTTTGATATAAACAAAGTTGTGATAACAATGTGGAGATTCAATATGGTCCTCATCTTTATCATGAATAGGTTATAGATTTAAAAGCTATTTTTAATCGATTTATCACGATCTCAATAGAGAGGGAGAATTTCTCAAACGAATCACACTCCTTCATATACGTCAAGAGTCAATTTATGAGAAGGGGTCGATGACAAAAAAGAAGATGTAAGAAACTAGTTCAAATTCTATATGAACCAAATTTAAAATGAAAAAGAAAAACATAATCAAACGAATTCGTTTCCATTGTAAAAGAGTAATATTTCTTGAAACTATAAGGACCCTAAACCAAGATCTTCTATGTGACTTTTTTTTTTTTTTGTTCAGTCAAGAATAAGTTCAAACTCTGTCTTTTTTTACTTCCCCAAAGCCTTATTTTTTATTTATGTCCGTGTCTGTCCGAGCCAGTTTGTGTGCACAAACGCATTTTGACTAATGTCACGGTGTATACCGTCTGATCCTACAACATTTGGATGCCAAGGAAATCCGTAGGTATTAATTTGAAATTAATTCCTACGTAGATGGGCCACCATAAGATTTGAACTCATCACCTAATGCACCCCAAGACCCTTCATGATCAATTGGTTCTATGTGACTTCTAAATGGGTAAATTTCACACACAAAGAAAAGAAAAATATATTTTTTGATTGTGATGCCCAACAGAATCCTAATATTTCTTTCTTTTCCCATTCTTTAAAAAAAACTTTCCTAAGCTTTTGTTTTGAAAATTTTTCATGTTGAATGAAAATGCTTTTTTGTGAGATTTTTCAAGTGGTCAAGTCTTGGGAAAAAAAAAGAGAAAGGCATCCCTAAAAAAGTAGTGTTTGGGGAAAAAAGAAATTCATTTCCCATTTTGTGAAGGAATTCACAAATAATGGCTTTGTCAGAGTGAAAATATATTTCTGGCTCTATGTCTCCAACTTTTTGACCTTCAAGAGAAATATAAAGGACAGAGATATTTCTATTCCCTATTAGAATCCCATGTAACATTTCATTTCATTTTGTTTTATTTTGTTGTAGCTAGAAGAAAGAAAAAAAAAACCAACTTAACAAAAAATTGCAGTCAAGATAATTAATGAAGTTGGCTTCCTTTTCTCCCAAATTTCTGTCAAATTTAAACCTTTTGTTACCTCTTTTTAGATGTACATTTTGTTATTTCTTATCCATTTTACTTAAAACTTTCTCTAGACCTTTTCAAATAGCATTTAAAACTTGATGAAAGTTTGAAAATTTTGCATATTATATATTTTTATCCATATTTCTTTCCACTATAGCACTCCAAACCCTTAAAAAATTTCTAAGAATGTTTGTTTGTCAATTTTAATAAAAATTTATATCGAGCATTTACTAACTACTATTAAAAAATTACATTCAAATGAGTTATTATAACTATACAAAACAACTCTTCATTTCTAAGTACTCAAAACAACTCCTCATTTCTAACCACTCATTTTAATCATTCATTTATAATTACTCAAAATAATTCTTCATTTCTAACTACCAATTTTCATTCATTTCTAACTACTCAAAATAACTCATTTTTAACTATTAATTTCTAACAATTTATTTTTAACCACTCAAAATAACTCTTCATTTCAAATTCACATCCAAACAAGCTATTGTCTCTAACTTCTTTACAAAATAAATCATACCCGAACGAGTTTTTGACTACAACTTCTCCATAAAAATCTACATCCAAATGAGTTATTAGAAAAATCTCAATTTTTTAATCACTCAAACTAACTTCTCATCGAAACACATCTGAAAGAGTAATTGTATTAGCAAATAGTTGTAACAAACCAATGAAATAGTACTTCAAAATATTAGGATAAGCATTACATGACTATCTACAAACCACAATGTCGGGGTTTGAACTCCTATTGTCCACAACCATAATCTTAAAATGGAAGTTTCACATTTCTTGAAATGGTATAGAAAGGTGTTTTTAGGACCACTATATTACATTCCTCAACTCATAATTAAAATGGTCATTGAATCTCAATCATAAAAAGCTACATACAACTCATAAAATTACTCCAAAAAAAATATAACTCATATCACGTGTCTTGATTGTTTCCAAATGAAATTATTAGCAAGATAAAATATGTGTTTTTTTCTCCTCGAGTTCAAAAATATTTGGCTGTAAAAATTTGAACTCTTAACACCTTTCTTTCTATCGCTTAGATTTATATACTACATATTTTTATAAATTCTCCTTAAACTTTATATATTATGAAGAAAAAAACATTAATAAAGAAGAATGAAAACTTATGAATATATTATTTATTTATTTTTTTAAAAAATTACATTGTTGGGTAGACATATCAAGTGCGCCACCGACTCTCGATATAAAATTATGATTAATGGTTTAACCTTCCTTCACATTTCCATATCGGTAGATTATTTTAGTCACATTTCCATATCCATATTACCCAATATCTTCTTTTTTTTTTTCTCAAAAAATAATAACCCTATAGATTCAAGTTTTTTTTTTAAAAATACGGCTAAAAACAGAGGATTCAAACACATATGAGGTTTTTGTTCATGAGCATACAATATACAATATAATGCTGCATGCTCAACTATATTACACTTATATTTGTTGGTATTTAAGTTTTTTTTTTTAAAGTACATGTCAATATAAATATTTGTGATAGGGAGAGATGAAAATATATGCCATATAAAGCTGATCAGGAGTTCATTGAAGATCCAAAAGGATAGTAATAAATAAAGGTTAAACTTCCATTTTGGTCCCTCAACTATCATAAAAGTTCCATTTTGGTCCCTGAACTTTCAAAAGTTCAATTTTAGTCCTTCAACTATCATTTTTGTTCTATTTTGGTCCCTCAACTTTCAAATGTCC
>JBBMEF010000022.1:3475430-3499798 GCA_037832685.1 Sicyos baderoa | reverse complement strand
TAATTCATAATTTTATTTTTAAATTTTCAATATCATATTTAGGTTTATTATTTCAATTTAGGCGGTTGATAATTTTTAGGGAGTTTCTCTCACATGTTAGTTAAATCAAAATGTTTATTTGCAATTAATTAAGAAATAAATAATCAAGTTAGATGAGTATTTTGGTCTTTTGTATTTAAATGGCAAATGAAATAAATAGATGCCAGACATGCGTTTAAGTAATTATGTTTTTAGACATTTCCCTAATTAGTTTACAAAAAGTAGCTATTTCCCTAGTTTGCCTCTAATTTTTTGTCGGTACGTACATAAATTATGTGCTGGCATTCAGATATACTAGGCCGGGCTTAATAACATTACGGCCCAAATCGAGTTCATGGGTAACAAAGGCCCATGTTTTTACCACCAACAAAAATAAACTTACAAAAATTAGAAAATAATTATAAATATCGTCACTTTTAAAACAAAAATAGCAATTATAGTCATGGATATACCGTATTAATAACACATTATACTATATAAATATATAATTCACAATTTATGTATTAATAATAAAAAAATACTATATTACTTGTAAATAATATTATATTAATAATAAATAATATTAAATTAATAGTAGATAATATTGTATTAATAATTAAAATAAATATCGTATTGAAATGTATTTATAACTATGAATACAAATATTTTTAAATATGACTATATTTATAATTATTTTGTAAGAACAGATTATCCACTATAATTTTTCATAAACTAATGAAAAATTTTCAACTACTCCCCTATGGAAGATTATTCATTGTTTGTGAGAAAAGTATGTATAATATGAGATTGGCTAAATTATAGAAAATGCCCCTATACTATGGAGTTGTGTTAAAAATGCTCCTAAACTTTAACGAAAGTTTGTAAATTCCATTACAAATGCACATACTTTATTTATCTTCTTATTTACCAGATAGTGGATGTGTAAATTCTAGTTTTCACACATCCACTATTCCAATCAAGCTTCAAGGGAAAGGAAGCATGGCTTAGTTTAAAATTAAACACATACAAGATGTGATTAGCAGTAGAGGTGGATTCAAGTTTCAACTAAGTTCCATTACAAATGCACATACTGAATCATCATTTAAGCAAAAGGGAGACACAAAAAGCTGGGAGATCAGTTATTACCGGAAGTTGTACGTGGGAGAGGTTTGCTCAATCACAGCAATCCAGATAAATTGGTCGGTCATATGTTGTCAATCTCAATATTGGTTGTTGTTTCGATTCGACAAAACTTTTCGAGCTTCGAAATGCATAGAAATACAGAGCCTGTGCCGTGCGCTTAATTTAGATATCAATCACCTTCTAGCAATTCTCTGTCCTGCCCCAAGTAACAAGGCCTTCCCAATTGCACCTGTTCTAAGTCCACACACCAAAGCCACTGTGCCACCAAATACTATCCATTTCCAATCTATGGCAGAATCATTTTGGTGCTTTCTCCTCACTACTTGAGTTCGTACTTCACCAGATTCCGGCTCTGAGGAATCCGTGCTGCTGTCGAAAGAAATTTTTGAGGTGATTTTGGCCATCAGTGCGAATCGGGAGACGGGGATGTCCGATTTCCTAGCGTTTTGGTATGCTCTGAAACCAGAGTGCAGCTTCTTGACAGTTCCCCACATTCCATGACGGACTCCCAACTTAGCTACGTCCTTGGGGATTCCCATGTCTTCATAATGCACAAGGGTGACCTCACAAGCAGACCATAATCCATCTCCTTTACGAGACTCCACTGCATACGTATCCAAATTCAACAAGTTAGGATATTAATCAAACAGAATTCTCACGTGAAATCCTAAGGTTCATTTGGAGCAATGGTTGGTTTATTATGAACGTTGAGTTATTATATAATGGGGAAGTTACTATAACAACTCTGTTTGAGGTTTTGTTTTGTTCTATTTTAGTTCTATTTTTTTGGAAGACATCGAAAGAATGGAGACAAAGGAGATTTCTACAAATTAATGTCATAAGTGAATCTCAAACTTGGGACCTTGAGGGGAGCACACCTTTAAAGTCCAAGCCTTTGACCATTACCATTAAACCACTCCTTGGGACAGGTGCAAGTTTTTATAACATCAGATATTTATAATAGTGACGTTTATTATAATAGGGTTTAAAAAGGTTAGAGAATTATTATAGTTGGGATGAGGAATTATAGGCTAACTCACTGGTTATTATAACCGGTAGAGCCCAAACACAGGTTTGGTTAATAACTCAACCTATCTCACCTTTAAATGGTTATAAAAAACACTCAAGTTGGAGTTTTCAGAAAGAGGGAAAAAAGATTATCTCAAGCCTCACCTGCCCTGATGATCCAACTTGAAAAATAAAGATCAACACGCCTGGGTTTGACACGTCTGGGTAAGCTTGGATATTGCACACCCTGCAAAAGTAAAGTTCATATTTCAACTTAGAGATCATGATGAATGAGCCTACCGTCATAAATAACAATATAAATTGTACTATGTAAACTACTCTCCCGAACGCCAATAGTCGGATGCCAAAACCAAATCGACAGCGAATGCAGAATACAAGAATACTATGTTTTAGAGACGAAACGATGAAGATCACATTCAGCATATTCTATTACTTACTACAGATCACATAAACCTTTTAGTCATCTACCTTTGTTACACAATAGTAAGTCTTTGCAGTCTCCCATATTCTTCGACCCATGACATATTCTCTATCACTGCAGAAAAAGGGGAACTGCAAAAAGAAATATACAATAAGCCATTAACCCTCTAATTATAAAAAAGGTTAATGATATAACATACAACGAAATACATTCAGGTATCTCCCTTCTGGGCCCCTTGTCTTACAAACCTTCTTGATCCAGTGAACAATCATGGTCCCTGTATGAGGGCATTCATCCAATATCTTGATGTACGAAAGCATGGGATCCCATTTAGTCCGAAACTCATCGTCCCAAAAGAAATCTCTAACCATCTCTGGGGTTGCATCCTCAAAGACAGTTCTACTACGATAAACTGTTGGTCTGTTCTGGTGAGGGGAAAAAGAAAGACGTTGGAGCTTTATGTTACATCCAAAACAATTGAAATGCAAAATGAGAAAGATGCATTGCATGCAAAAATATCTTACACGCACAAAGACATGATAGGTTACAACATCCATTGTTTACACCATAAAAAGCTACCAACAACAATTTGATACAGGTATGTATTCCCCATATACAATGGTTCATTGCTATATGCAATGCCAATACGTGAATACAAAGGGTAGAAAGGAACTATGGTAGAGCTCAAACATGAAAATGGAGTACCCTATGAATTTCAGGACTAAGTTTGAGACTTAAGAAACAGGGCTCATAGAGAGTTTAGGTTTTCATTTTAGAACATAGCTTCCAATTGGCAAAGTCAAGAACTATGAAAAAATGGCAAAAGACTAATCCAAATGTGGTAATAAAAGAAAAGAATAAAGAAAATGCCAAAAAAATCTTAAAACTTACAACAATGTGAAAAATAGGATATACAAGCTACAATCCTCATAGTATGACTATGAATACCTCAGGCTCAAGGCGCCAAGCTTCATATGCGAAATTTGAGGTCGACCTTTTCATCATACTTTGCCATTCTGCCTGTCCATCCCTTCCTTCAAGAAGTTGCAATAGGTGATCTAAATCATTCTCCGTAACAATATCCTGCTCTTTCACCACATCATTATTGCTGAAGCAGAGAACAAATTTTTTCATGAGAATCAGTTTAATCCAATGGCATCACCATCCAGAACATGATTACAACTGGTTTTTCATTCGTAATTGGATTGCTCAAATTTAAGGAGGATTTACATTGAGCATTCACTGACTATTCATCAAAAAACTACATCCAAACGAGTTTCTGTAACTAATCACAATAACTCCTCATTTCTAACCACTTATTTCTCATCCTTCCTTTCTAACTACTCAAAATAACTCTTCATTTCTAATCCTTTATTTGTTTTTATTTTTTTTATAAGAAACGAACTAATCCTTCATTTATAACTGCTCAAAATAATTATTCATTTAAAATTCACATCCAAACAAGTGATTAACTTCAACTCCTCTACAAAAAATCACATCCAAGTTTTGTCTTGCAACTCCTCCATAAAAATCTACATCTAAACGAGTTTCTACAAGATAAACTCAATTTTCTAACTACTCAAAATGACTCCTCAAACTAATTGTTCGTCCAAAACCTTATCCAAACACCTCCGAAGTCTTCATATTTTAACAGGCAAACAAGATGGAGCAAAAAAAGAAGGAAGCAATAAACATCTCTTGGTTTCAAAACACCATATTAAAAACGTTAATCAAAGTTGAACGACGATACATAGGAAGATAAAACATATTATTTGTCACAAAACTTCCAATTACAACATCCCCACAACAGGACAAGGAGTTCTCCAATAAAAACAAACAGACACACAATTAGGGGTGTTCGTGGAAAGGACGAGATGAAATGGGAGGAATCATAACACTTTTTATCATCGATCTTTGGACCATCGAGAATCATAACACTTTTTAGTCTCACCATAATTAGTTTTCACTCTCATCATATTCATTATTTTATTTTTTTCATAATCATTCTTATCGTAATCATTCTCCTTGATATTTTTGTTCCCCTCCCCCCAAACATCCCCTTACTGTCAACAACGGAGTCAAGACAAATATGAAAACCTCACAAAGAATTCAAAGAAAGACCTAAGTAACAAACCAAAAATACTAACACGCAAGGAAGCAAATTTCATACTCACGCAATTACATCCTCGCTTCCTTCTGCCACCGGAGAATCCAGGGCCGTCGGCGGCGGCGCTTTCCTCTTTCCATCAAAATTAGACCAAAGAGTCCGGCAAACAGAGAAGGCAGAGAGAGCCGTGAAGGCCAACCAAAGCCGGCGAGCTCCAAATCCAGGAGGAGCAGTCCACAACAACCTAAACTTGCTCCGAAAGCCGAGAAAAACCAATCCCGTCCACCGCGGCCGCCACGACCAACCGATGATCAAGCCGATGATCACGGCGAGCCAGATCGGAACTGCACATAGCAAAATGTCGACGAATGTTTCGGTAATCGATGGCTTCTTCAGAAACTCAACAAGATCGAAGAAACCTTCCACCATTTTCACAAATTTTGATTTCAATTCAATTCCTCACGAATATTTCCACGAACATTGGAATGAAAATACGCGGCTTCAGTGATCGAATTCCACGAGGCTCTGCCCCTCTCAGAGCCAGATTCTCGTAGGAAATCGATGCAGAGAAAGAACAGGGAGAAATAAAAAAAGGGATTTCAAGGTCGGCTAATTTGTTGTTATGACGTGGCAGAATTAGAGCCGTTGATAGGTTACTAATTTTTATGTTTTTTCAACGCTACAAGAATTTTGGCGTGTGGAAAACTGGAGCCGTTGATTGGACAGGGGTGAGTGATATTAATCGGAACCGTTGATTGGGTTTTGTAAAGGAATATACCTCGAGTGGTTAGATTTTAGTTCTTGGGCCCAACATCCACTGTTTTTATTACGGAAATTTAAAAGACAACTTAAATCTATAAAATAACAATAAATAGTTATCGATTTTTTTTATTTTTTTATTTATTTTTTTTTGAAATGAAGTCAATGATTTTACACTTTTAGTACTTTGTTTGAGTTAGGTTGTACTAAAAAAAAGGATTTTTTTTATTAAAATATAGTTTCATTGACGGCCTATTATTCGATAACCAAGAGGTTAGCAGTTAAAACTCTACACGTTAATGTTGTTGAATAAACAAATGTTTTATTTAAAATATGGCATTTTATGGTACAAGACTAACTCCACAAAAATATTACACGCGTGTTCAAAATTGTAAATTTTTGCAAAAGTAATCTATCTGTTTTTTAAAGAAATTCAGTTTTTTTTTTTTTAAATTACAACAATATCTTCCTCATAAACCACCATTTAATGAAACAGAAAAGTACTAAAATTTAATAAAAAAAGAAAAAAACACAAACAAACAAATTCTCAAATAATGGGCACTTTTCAACTCCCATTTTCAAATCAAAATTATGATCTTTTTAAAATTTTCTCTAATAATAAAGCTGTAAATAACATTAAAAAAATTGTTTTATGTGAGATACATATTTCTTTTTGTTAAATTTTATTTTGATTTTGACCAAAAAAAAAAAAAATCTTCCCATCACGAATTAATTAATATTATGAATTTTTGACCAAATATGTTGCCTAGTGTATTAGTAATTGTAAAATATATCATTTGGGTATGTAAAGTATCTTATTAATACTCTATTTTTTTTTATTAAGATGTATAGAAAAATTGTATTGGAAGCTAAAATTATGGTATTAGTCATAAATAAATACTATATTTATAGATATGCAATAATATTGTATTTATAAATAATACTGTATTTATAGATACACATTAATACTATATTTATAAATAATGATGTATTAATGAGTATTAATAATATTATATTGAACCTTATTTTGGAAGGTTTCAAATTTAACCATATTTGTAATTATTTCGTTAGAATCGACCGTTAATTACAATTTTCCTAAATTATATTAATAAAATAGATTAATTATTTAATATTAAAAGACATTGAAAAATACTGGCATATCTAAATACAATATTAATAATTGTATTATTTCTAATAAATACAATATTTATCAATTTAAGAAGTATACAAGTATATTAAATACATTGTACTAAAAAAAAGTATATTAAATACACTATTTATCAATTGAATATTCGTGTATTAATAAATAAATATAGATTTTAAATACAATATTAATAATACATAATATTATATTAATGAGTATTTATAATACAATATTGAACCGTATTTATAATTATAGATGCAAATATTTTCAAATTCGACTACATTTGTAATTAATTTATTATAATAATTCATACTGTATTAATAATACATAATATTGTATTAAAGATTATGTATTAATAATACATAATATTGTATTAAAGATTATGTATTAATAATACATAATATTGTATTAAAGATTATGTATTAAAGATTGTTAATAATACAATATTGAACTGTATTTATAACTATAAATGCAAATATTTCAAATTTGACTACATTTGTAATTATTTTGTTAGAATAGTTCATATTGTGTTAATAATTCAATATTGTATCTACTAAAAAAAGTATTGTATTAGTGAGTATTAATAATACAATATTGAATCTTATTTATAATTATAGATACAAAATATTTTCAAATTTGACTACATTTGTAATTATTTTGATAGAATATTTCATATTGTATTAATAATTATAATAGTGTATTAATAGTTTAATATTATATTCGTGAGTATTAATAATACAATGTTAAACTGTATTTATAACTATAATGTAAATATTTTCAAATCTGATTACATATGTGATTATTTTGTTAAAATTGTCAGTCTATTACAATTTGACATTTTGAGCATCAAATTTATAAAATAAGTAAAAACGAGGATTTGAAAAAATATATAATGAAAATCATAAACATTTGAAAAAATGAATCAAACATAATTCACTATTTTTTTTTAAAACAAATCGTTCGAAAATATAACAAAAACAAGTTAAAAGAATTAATGATGGACATGCCACCGCACAAGCCGCTCAATACAGCGATTAAAAAAAAGGAAAAAGAAAAGTAAGCGCCTGGTCGCCTGCAATGTGAGTGAAGGAAATGAAAATAGAATGAGGGCATAATTGGTATTACTAAAGATGATTATTAATTAAATTTTAAACAAAAAATAGATTTACAAATAATTTCAATAGGTTTAGATTTGCAATTATTTTTTTAAAAATGATTATCCACCACAATTTTTCTTTAATACATAAAAAATAAAAATAGATAAACCTAATATGTTTTTTTTGGAACTAAGGTGTATTTGATTGATTTCATTTATGATATTTGTTGAAATTTATACGAAATATGTATTATATTTTTATTTTATAGAAATTCGAGAAAGAGAATTTTCAAATCTCCTTAGATTTCAATCCGCGAATTTGCATTGTTCAAAACTCCTAAAATCAAATCCTACACTTTCTAAATTTACCAAACAACGACTTCGAAACTCCTGGATTCTAATCTAAACCTTCGAATTCCAAACATCAAACTAAACAATGCCATATAGGTTTAATTTAGAAAAAACATAAATGTGCCTATGATTAATTACATATTTTGTTGGAAATTGAAAGGGAAAAGATCATCAAACATTAGATCCTCACAAATCAACTTTACTCTTTTTTACATATATTTTTTCCTAATTAAAAAGAAAAACCTTTCTTCAAGCCCAAGAACCCAAGAACAAGTTCTTCCACAAATCTTTTAAATGGCCAGATTCCACATACAAAAGGAAAAGAAAAATATATATTTTTGATTGTGATGTCTAACAAAATCTCATCTCTTTCTTTTGTTCCATTCTTTTAAAACTAACTTTTCTAATCTTTAGTTTTGAAATTTTCATGTTGAATGAGAATGCTTTTTGTGAGATTTTTCAATTGGTTAGTCATGAGAAAAAAAGCATCTTCTCAAAAAGTAGTGTTTGATAAGTACATATATTGATTTTTTTTTTTTTTTTTTTTTTGTTATTATTTAAAAACTAAGTTTTATATTTCATATGTAGGGGTTAAGCAAATTTTTTTTTTTTTAGTTGAAGCAATTTTCAAGTTGCGTTCTTTGATTGTTTTGAACTCGATAACCTAACCCAACCTAATCTTTTTCAGGTTTAGTTGGATTGAGTTGGGTTGAGAAAATGATCAACCCGAATTTTTGGATTGAGTTCAAAACTTCTCCAACTCAACCCAACCCAACCCTTGAATTATATGTTTGGGTTGATATTTTCGTTTCTTTCTCCTACCTTCCATACATAATTTAAGAAGAATTAAACTTGGGAATAAATGTGAGGGAGGTTCATTCAAGATTCAAAGGAGAAAAAAAAAACTGCACAATTAAAGGAGTGAGCAAAAAACCAAGCAAAATGCCTATCATGATAGTCTTGAACAAAAAATAAAATCAAATAAATAAATAAAAATAAAGGAATTGCAATCATAACCTCCCTCTACTTTGATTGCCCTAATTTCTCCAAAAAAAAAAAAAAAAAAAAAAAAAAACCTCTCATGCAACTTATAAAGTGAAATGCCCTGAAACTTCTTTCTCAGCTAGTATTTATTCTTTGTAACTCATTGCAAGCAAAGCTAATTTGAGGCAACATTTCAATACACAAAAGATGAAACCCAATCACTTTTCTTCTTGGATTTCCATATTCTTTTTAGTTTTATAAACATATTTTTCAGTTATGTGTTTTAATTTCCAAACTTTTTTTTTGTTCATTATAAAAAGAAGTTTGCAACACAAAACCTCTTGGAAAATATCCTATCTTATTTGGCTTAATTCTATTTTCGTTAGGTACAACTTATACGTAAAAAATTACGAGTTCGAATTTTAGTCTAAATACTATGTTACCTAAAGAAACCGTTTTTGTTAATTAAAAAGAGAGATAAGAGATCCACCTAACACCAATTGTTTTGCAGCAAGCTTTATCCGTTGATGGGGTTTTCTGCAACTTAATGGCAAAGAATAATTAAGCAAAAGCTGCCTAATTCAAAATATAGAGCAAAAGAAAACACACACACAAGAAGAAAACCTTACACATTTCATGGAGAGAAGAGATTGTTACTCATTTAACTTTGTTTAACTTCAAGTTGGGGGGAATGAAGCCTGGTCCGAGATCGTTCCCATCACATGGGCGATAATAGTCGATGAACGGTCTCGAACCAAAAAACATTCCCCTCAACAATTTCACCAAGAGAAAGAGAGAGATTTGAAACTATTTGATATTTTGGAGATGTTCAAGCATAGAGAGTTTGTGATATATTGGGGCCTTATATACGTGAAAGAGAAGAGAAATGGAGAAAAAGCATATCACATACAACAACTTTTCACAAACAAACACTCACTCTAAAGCATGAACTAACCACACTTCAATGTCTTTGCTTGGTATTCTTTTACTTTAGAAAATAAGAAATATCCTTTTATCATAAGTAAAAAAAAGTTTTTGTCTCTCTTTAGTAGATAATAGAGGAGTTTCTATTTACCTTTTGAAATGGTTATTTTTATAAATAAAAGCTGATCTAACATTTAAGTCTCTGTTGATAACTAATTTGATTTTTTATTTTTGGTTTCTGAAATTTAAGCTTATTTTTACTCTAATGTGTTTTATCTTTATTCAAGTAGGTGAATGCTAACAAATTTTCAAAAACAAAACAATTTTTGGAAGCTACTTTTTTTTTGTTTCTTAATTTTGGTTTGGTTTCTAAAAATATAATTAAGATCTAGATATCCAAATAATAATATATATATATATATATATAATAAAGAAGTAGTTGTAGGTTTAAATTTTAAAAACTAAAAACAAAATGGTTATCAAATGGGACGCAAATCATTTATCACGTAAATTACATGAATTACTAAAGTGATTGAGTGAGTTAGTATGAGCTTTCCTTCACTAGATGTAAAACCTGTTTTTCATTGTGAATCTACCCATTAAGGAATCAAGATTGCTTGAGATATTTGCCAAGTTATTTAAAGGAAATGAATTGAGACATGTACATGAAAAAAAAAAAAAATCAATATATTTTTTGCAGTTTGGTGAGGGAATTAAAAACCATCTGTCACAAAGATAATGAAATGGTACAAATAGAGGAATGAATTGGTGTAAGATTGGGTAAAAGCAAGACCTTCTTATAGGCTAAATAAATAGTCCCACATGGAACTATTGACAATTTTCAGAGCCATTGGGTCATAATTGAACCAATCTTTGCTTTTGTGTTGAAGCTTTTGTCAATGAAGGTTTGTTTTGGTACACAAAGTGACTCACCCATTTAATGACCTACTAATTAATAAGTTTGGTATCACCAATTCATTCATCTCATCTCACTAAGAATTTATTTAGGAGATATCTTGGCTTGATATTATGTTAATTAAATCTTTTTTTTTAAGGTTCCAGATTAAAAAATTCAAATTTGTGTAACTTAGGCCCATAATCATTTGGTTTCTTGTTTTTTGTTTTTCAAATTTAAACATGTTTTCCCTCAAATTTCCTATAATTTGTTTCATCATTTCTATCATGTATATATCTTTTCTTAAGAAAATAGGGGAAGACCAACCAACTTTTAAAAATAAAAAAAAAGTAGCTTCCCAAAATTTGTTTTTGTTTTTAAAAGTTGGTTAGTATTCTCCTATTTTCTTAAAGAAAGATGGATAAATGGTAGGAATGATGGAGCTTGTGGGAAATTTGAGAGAGAATAGACTTAAATTTGAAAAACAAAAAACAAGAAATCAAATGATTATCAAACGGGGCCTTAAAGTTTGTATATATGTAAATGATCAAAGAAGATTCGTTTTTAAATACTTTTATCGATTGTCAAGCACAACAATAATGTAACTAACATAAATATATGTATCAAGATTGTAGTTGGAATTTCCCACTCCTACTCTCAAATAAATTAATAAGAACTAAATATCGATTTTCAAGATCAAACTTAAAATTGAATGGTCATTAAACAATGAAATTATGAGGCCATTGACAAATTCGGTGTATAATAGTTTTTCATTTACTATCAATTTCATATATTCCAATGTACCATTTTGCTAAATGTTATTCTTTTTAATCTCTAAAATAATAGGCTTTGCATGTTGCAATTTTTAAATATGATTGGACACCTCGATAATAATTGATATGCACACTATTCTGGTAAGTTTAAAAATTGAAACCAACATCGAAAAAGTCTGTATAGTCTGATGATTTCATTATTTTGTAGAGATTCAGTTTAACATCAAAGTCTAGGTGTCGTGTGGCGCTGTATGAAAACTAAAGTTACACGATTAATATTTGTTCTCAATAATATAAATTTTCAAGCTGCATTGTTATAAGACAAGATTTATTGAATTATATAGTTTGACCAATTTTACCATAGTAATTTACATTTGGCAAAAATGTCATTATCTTAAAAATAGGTTAGGAAGTGAAAAGAGCTGAATAATAATTCAAACCGAATATGAGTATTGAAAACACATTGTCTCAACGATTTAATGTAAGATCAAATCAAATCCCTTTTTCTTTTTGCTTCAAAAGCCTTTTCGTAATAAGACATGATAATCTAATTAATCTTCAAAAAAGAAAAAGAAAAAGAAAAATCCTATCTAAACAAATCATAAGCAAATATCTACGGGACCCCTCCTACCCCCTTTAATATGGAAATTTAATTAGTTCATAACCTAATATCATTTCTCACGTTTAAAGTATTTTAATATATACTCGCTGAATTTTTTTATTTTTTATTTTTTATTTTTTATTTTTTTAGAGATTACTTTTACAATTCATAAATTTTTAAAACTTACCGATTTAAGATTCTTGTAATTTTTAAAATAATTGTTGCCAGTGGCGCCTTTAGAAAATTATGTGTGACACGAAGTATATAAAGATAATGTTAGATAAAATTCATTTTTAGACTGTACTTAAAAAATAAAATTAAATTCTTTCAAAAAAAAAAAAAAAATTAAATTGTTTTCAAAAAACAAAATTAAAAAAAAACATTTTTAAGACTAAAATGGATATTTTATAATATTTGGTAAATTACTATTTGATTGTTGCCCTGTGAATTAATTTGATCTTACATTAAATCGTTGAGACAAAAAGAAATAATAATAATAAAACTATAGGATTGTTGTGATCCTTTAGTTATAGAAATTCATGTAGCATCAATTAGTTTTATATTATTATTTCATATCAAAATTATTTAAATTGTCTTCAAATTTTGTATAACATTCATGAAACTTAGTTTGATCGATAAAAATTAAAGAAAAATAGCTGTTATAAAAAATTGAATCAATCCATAGTTAACAAAATAGATATAGCTAACAAGAGTACTTCCTCAACAATATTAGTGTATGTTGGCCAAATTTATAAAACTTTATTCTAAAAGTAAGAGCTAATAAAAATAAGTCAGACCATCACAGAGCGGCCTAGTGGTGCAAAAAGGTTTTGGGTACTTAAGATAATGAGTTCAATTTATGATAACCACCTATTTAGGAATTAATTTCCTACTAATTTTCTTAACATCCAAATGAACCAAATGTCGTAGAGTGCGAGCAAGTTATCCTAGATTATTATTAATACATTGTGTACTATTATTAATTGATTTATGATTGCTATTTTTTTTTAAATAATTACTATATATAAAAAAATCAGCATAAATCTTAAAAAATGATCAAAACAAAATTAAAGAACAATCAAGATAATAACCTTCGATCAATTAAATGTTTAACTAATAACCTTAGTATCAATCAAGATAAATTTGGAAACAAAAACTTTCATTGATGTATAAAAAATTATAGTCCTATCAAAACATTAAAGGAAGTTATGCTATAGGGTAATTAAAATAGATAAATCATAGCTACAAAAAGGAGGGTCGGAGTGACATCAGTAAGGCCAAATAGATAATAAAACATAAAAAAATCCACAAAAATATAACTTTTTTTAAATACTATAATTTACAAAAAAAAAAAAAAGAAAAAAAAAAAAAAAAAAAAAAGAAGTGAGTTTCCCTTCAAAAGGAGTTTTTGTTTACTCAACAATAAATTGAGGGCATGTTTGGCTGTGAGAGGATGGGTTGGGTTGGGATGGGAAGATAAGTGAAATAAGTTTATGTTTGGGGAAAGAAAAGATAAAATTATGTTTGATGGGATGGAAAGATAATGATTGAAGTTTTTATTTAAATAAAAAAATGGATATTTAATAGTTTTTAATAATAAAGTTAGGTTTGATGCGATGGAGAGTGAATTGTTGAAGTTTTTATTTAAATAAAAAAATAAATATTGAGTAATTTTTTAATATTTAAAAAAAAACGTGGGGCCCACGAGTGAAATTGGATAAGAGTTGGATGGACTTATGGAAGTCCACGAGGCAAACATGGAATAGAAGTCAAGCCAAACCAACTCCTCCGTTTATCCATGGGGCAAACATGCCCTAAGTGTAATAAAATTTAAGCCAAGGACTTTTTAATTGATTTTTTTTTTTTAATTTGTTTTTATTGAAATAAGACTTTTTAATTATAAGCATACGGGTATATCAAAATGCGATATACATTTTCCATCATCTTATTAGCTAAAATTAAAAGCTTAATTGGTGAAGGTTCATTTTTTAAAAAAGAAAAAAAATAATAAAAGAAAAGAAACTCTAGTTTTAAAATTCATTTTCAGGGGCGGAGGACCAGTTACCGGGAAATGCAGAACTGCCGGTGAACGAAACCGTTGATTCCTAAACCGTTAAAACGAACACTCCTTTATAAATTACTTACTCACGCAATTCCGTTCCGTTCATTCCATTCTACCAAACTTCTTCTCAATTTGAAGTTGAATCGTTTCCTTCTTCTACAGAGATTCGGCAATGGAGTCCGTCACCGTCGTCTCAGAAGCCGCCGCCGTCGTCTTTGTCTCAGAATCCGCCGCCGTCGTCGTCTCAGAAGCCTCCGGTGAGGTCAAGAATGAAATCCACGAAGAGTTCGAAAAGCTCGTCGTCGCTGTTCCCGATGAAGAGGTTAAGGAGATCGCCGTCTTGACGGAGTTCAAGAAGAAGAACATAATTCACGTTTCCAATGTCAAGAAGCCATTCTTCTTCTACTACAATCTCTCCAAGGTAACATTCCAATCTCAAGAATCAACTTCTTTATTTATTAAGCTTCATCTTTAGAAAATTAAAATCTCGATTGATTTGTTGCAGAGGTACATTAAGCAGTACAATGAAGTCGAGCTTACTGCTTTGGGAACGGGTATGAGTTCTTGAATCCATTTCTCTTTTCATAATATTTGGGTCGAAGACTTGGGTTTCGAAGGTATGCTCCCTTCAAGACTCACCTGTGACATTACTCCTTCGATATCTTCGGTTCCTGACCTAGGGACGGACGTGGTTACTCTTGTTTCAAAAAAAAAAAAAAATAATAATTGTCGAGTGTTTCCATTGCTTTGTTATACAGCTATACCTACTGCAGTGACGATCGCCGAGATTCTGAAGAAAAATGGATTGGCAATGGAAAAGAGTAAGAGAATATATTGAATCCATTGTCATTGAATCTTTGAGAATTGGGCACTTTTTTATCTGTTTGGAAAAATTATGCAGACTTGATCATATCTTCTGTCAGTTCCAAGAATGGGGAAAATGATAGGCTGGTTATGAAACCTAAGGTTGGTGATGAAATATATCTGATTTACTATGGAGTTTTTGGGTTATACATTGGCTTAATGATGTATTCTTTATCTTGTTTGTTAGATTGGGATTGCACTGGTGAATGTGGAGAAGATCAAGAACATTACAACTGCTACAACAAGTGAAGATTGTTGATACAGGTTCTTTTGATAGCTTAGTATCATTCTTGGGTCTGGTTTTTTCTTCTTGTTTGCCTACTTTGTTTGTACCTCCTGAGTTTTTAGACAAAGAGATTTGTTAGGGAATAGGCAGAGTGAATTACAATCCTAATAGAATCTAAGGAGAGTAGTTCCTTGTTTTTCGATGCTACTCCGAGTTCGAACAAGGTCGTTATAGATTTGATGTAAAGCTGCTTCCTTTGTAATTGAACTACCAACTTCAAATTGAATACATACTTGGATAAAAATACTGATCCCTTGTCTCTTTCTCTCTCTCTTTTGCACTCACACATACACACTAACCATCTAATTTTGAAAGTCGCCCACGGCGCATCCATATGCGAGCTTAATTGTAAATGAATTCGAAAGTAAGAAGGCTCCAATATAACAATGACTTTAAAGAAAGTACATTTCAGATAGGCTACCAACTTCACTAGAATTTGGAATAAGATATTACTGCAGCGACAATTTGGCCAGGGTAAGGGCCAATACCTTCACTCCATTTGATATATCCTTGGGAGAGGAGAATTCTTCAGGCTTGTGGCTGTACCCTGCAAAATCAATAGCGTGAAAATCGGCTCAAATTTTGTCAATGGCGTGAGCTCGACTCATTATAAGTGAGGAGCTTCCAAAGTTTTGTGATTTTGTGAACTCGAAAATGACCATCTAAACGTGGGCTATTTACTAGAGGATAACAGAGTGGACTAATACCTTTATAGCAAGGAATGAATATCATACCCATTGGAGATATCCTGTAAGGTAGTGAAAATGCACATTCAGCCTTGAGTTCCATTGAAAGAAAGAAACATTACATTTTCCTAATGGATTAAGTATCTAAGTTTAATTTGAACTTTCAAATAATTAAGCGGGCACTTCTCACCTTCAGAATCAATAACATGTAGTAGGGATGCGTTACCGAAATTATAGGATGCTGATAAATTAACAATTATGTACTTAGAGAATTGATAATAAGCCTCTGTTACCTGGCCATAAACAGTGAATCGTGGTATGCTCTACTAATCATCAGTTTGTGTGTGAGATTGAGCTCTTTTGTTGAATTAACCATTGCCTCTACTATTGATTCCTCAGAATGTGCTGGTGGATCCTGGTTTACAATTTTGAATTCCGATAGTTTGACCCGTCGCTTTTGAGCTATTTCAATCGCTGATTCATGAGTCTTCTTTATAACAGTATTTCGACGCTCTTCATCTATGTCTCTAGTATCTGTTATCGGTGAAGAGAAAACTCAAATAAAAGATAAAATATACAATACAACCATCATATCAAAATATTGAATTATTAAGAGTTATAGAAAAACCTCAACCTATTTCCAGATGCGATTTGCTTGGGATGCTGTTGATTGCTCCAGGATGAAGGTCCAGAATACCTTGAAAGAAGTTTTATTCAATCAACTTCATGTTGCAAAATTCATGTATTGCAAGGTGCACAGATGTAGGATGCTATGCTAGGACATGACGCAATACGCACTCGGTTATGAACACTTACCAACGGTACCGACAGTGTCAATAGATCCAGAGCTCAATACATGCCTCTCAACTGCTAGTGCCAGCTCAGCTGCGGCTAATCCAGCGTCATTTCTGCTTACATTGAAATTTGCATTAGCTATATTATCTTTTATATATATGAATTATGTTTCTCTAGGGGAGAAATGTGAATGACATTAAGAAAAATATAGGCCGAACAAAAACATATTTAAAAACCAAATAAAGTTTGACTTCCAATTGTCGATGATTAAAAAAAAAGTATTTTAGTTGTACGAACACATATTCCGGCGTCAAACTCGACCATCTCGTATTCTTTTCTGGCCGAATGTTCTATAAAATAGTGAACAAACAAGACTGTAGAGAAGTTTCCTAGTATCATAAAAGAGAGGATGCATAATGACTTTCTCTATTGTTCGAGACTCAAGAATAAACAATAGAATATAAAAAATAACAGAAAAATAAAGCATGTAGTTGGGGAACTCTTTAACATACAGTTCCATATAATGATGTTCAGGTATTATTGTTAATGTGAATAAAAAATATTAATCTCCATATAATTTACCACCTATATGGCATCAGTACAGCACCGGCATGGCCTCCCGTGCCTTCAAACTCCACCTTTATACTAGCAGGGGCTGCAATTGCAGTCACTACTCCAATAGATATACCTGCATTGAAGAATCAAGATTAATGTCACTAATGAAAGTTCAAAATTCTCAAAGATGTAATTCAAAATCGAAAAGGACATACCTTCCTCCTCAAGAATGGGACCCTGCTCTATGTGCAATTCAAGGAAAGCGGAGTAACTTCCTTTCGTTAAAAACACTGTTGATAACTGAGCTGGATCAGTTAAGTAGCCAGCAGAACTAGCAGCATCAATAAAAGATACATTCTGAGCATCAACAGTTGTCTCCAAAGCTTTAGCAAGTGTATCACTCCCTGCCATCAAGCGGCTATCCACAAAAGAAAGAGTGAGTGAGTAGAAGATTGTTTTCCATATATAATGTTTGTTTTTGGTGAACAGGATTGAACTCGTAATGATTCTCACCTACCCAAGCAGCTGATTCCGAAGCGTGTAGGTTCCTCAGAGGTGAAGAAGATAATTTCTAGAGACCTCTTAGGTTTAAACCCGGACCTGCCAAAATTTAAGTCAGCACTTTTTTTTTTTTGAACTCGAGAAATTGGAGCTTCGCTCCACTATATCCGGGGTAACCATGCCCGTCCCTAGGCCAGGCACCGGAAGACATCGAAGGAATGGAAATACGGTGGGTGTCTACAAATTAATGTCGCAGATAAGTCTCAAACCTGAAACATTGAGGGGAACACACCTTCAAAGCTGAAACCTTCGACAACTGTGCCACCCCTAGGGACTAAATCAAGGCTTTGAAAACTACAAAGATTTATTTTGTGGGATGGATACTTATGAACTTGAAGCGAATGTGAAGTGTGTGTGAGCACAAAAAAGAAGGCACTTTATTTTGAATAACTTGACTGAATGAGGACTCAGTTCAAAGCTATGCTCTTTTACCCCCCACCCTTTATTACTTTATCTAAAAGTAAGCAAACCTTTTCAAGACATTGATGGCTTCTAAAGCACCTAAAACACCAACAACTCCATCATACTTCCCAGAGAATGGAATTGCATCAACATGAGAGCCTGTTGCAACAGCAGGAAGCTCTGGTTCAGAGCCATCCCTGCATGAAGTAAACGCGAAAAAACTCCATCAAACCTGAGAAAATAAGACTAAATAACCTCGACAAGATCGATATCATGCATAATAATATAAAATGGCATGGGTGACAGTTGCAGATTCACTCACCATCTACCGAATATGTTACCGACAGCATCTTCTCTAACAGAGAGACCAGAGAGTCCCATTAAGTTTTTGACATACCTGCAAGCAGAGAAAGAAGTCAGAAAAGGCACATTATCGAACGAGCAGAAATTCATTCCCTTCCTCCTAGATAGCATTTGGTTATAAGAAATGAAAAATGAGACCACCAAAGATCAAGAGAAGAGTAACATGAGATACTTGAATTTGTGATGGGAATTCAAGAATATCCACCATGTACAAAACCTGATTTTCTAAGTGGCTTAAAAATACTCACATCAGCTGCAACAGCAGACGCCATTCGATTTAGGGGTGTACAAAAGAACCAACAACCCGAGCAGCACAGACTTCCCAACCGTAAGGGTTGTGTTGGGTTATAATTTTCTTTGGGTTCAATCAATTCTCTAAATTAGTCAACTGTGTACTTATTGAACCCAACCCAACCCATTAACTAATAAGATAAGTTCTTACCATATTATTAGGAAACATGAACATACAAACATTTTTTGTTCGAGTTTAATAGCATGCATTTCTTTTTTAACATATTTATGGTTACGAGTGACACATTGGAGAGGAAAATGAGATAAATAAAACTCGATAACCAAACCAAACCCAACCCGAAAATATATAGATTAAGTTGGATTGAGTTAGTCTGATACATAGGGTTGAATGGGATAACGACTGACCAACTGAACCCAAACCGGACCATGTACACCCGTAATTCCATTGGAGTTCATACCATAACCATACTAAACACACAGAGTCCATGACCATACCTTCGAGCCAACACATCCTTGTGGGAGTAAAGAATCCGAGTAACAGAAGGAGGTGGAGAATCCGAGAAAGTAGAAAGCTCCTGAATCTAAACGCCCAAATGAACAAAACAAGTAATTAAAAGCGTCGAAGACGAAATGAGCGATTACAATGAATTGAGTTGAATACCTGTTCGACCAAACCATCGGCATCGACAGAGAGAGAAGAAACGGGGTTTGAGTTGGGTTCGTGAAGAGGGTAGCCGGAGAAGGCCTCCATGGTTGCTGTGATTGTTGGGTCGCCATGATTGTGAGCTAAGGCTGAGGCGAAAATGGAGACGAAGGCGATGAATTGGAGGAGGGGAAACATTGTGAGCGTTGTTGATAATGATTTGACTGCAACGGAAGTGATGGAATTCTGGATGAACAGTGCGGCTCGTGACTCCCTTCGCTTTCAAATTGTACGCTGCTTTCTAACTTTAATAAAATCATCATAAATGTCTATAAAGTTTTCATATATATATATATATATATATATATTTTTTTTTAACTACATGCGATTATTTACAACCAAACAATAAAACTCATTTGATAATATTATAACATAGAGTTGAGCATCAAAGAAATTTACAAATTATAAAATTGAGATATGTTTGTTTGGGCTATAATTCACCCACACAATTATTTTGGTTATCTAGTCATTTCTAATAGAGAGATATTTAGGTGCAGCCATGGCTGCACCCCTGACATGCTGCGCCTATGTGACGCTTTAAGCGCCACAATCTTTATTTTTTTATTTTTGTTTTTACTTCTTTTCTAAATCTATTTTTTTCTTTTTTTTTCTACTTCTTATATAAATCTATTTTAATATTTTTTTTTTATATATATATATATATATATAACGATTCTAGGGATCGAACCTGTAACATTAGTGTTGAATTGATTTACACCCAAACAATGAAACTACTACTCAATCACCCATTCCTTCAATATGAGTAATATTTGGTGTGTTAACCTAAATATAATTCATTGGATGAGACGTTAATGATGCCACAAACTTCATTTAAAAATATATATTATTTTTAATTATTTTTATTTTTTATTACAAATTTATTTTATTTATTTATTTATTTGAGAAAGAAAACAAAATTAGTAAAACTTACAAATTTATAAAAAGTAAAAAAATAAAAAAATTACATAAATAAACAACATTTTGATTTTTAAAAGAGGAAAGGTTGAGAATGATGAAATAAACATAAATAGAGTTTTTAACCATCATGAGCCGATCCAATTAATTAAAAGAGTCTTTGGGTGTATAAGGTGATGAGTTCAAATCTCATGGTGGTCATCTATGGTGGTCATCTATCTATGAATTAATTTTTTACGTGTTTTCTTAGCATCCGAATATTAAAAAAAAACATAAAAAAAAATTTTGTTAGATAATAAAAAAAAAAAAATTAAAAAAAAAACCATTAAACTTGGACTCACCCATTCTCACACGTCCATTTGGTAATGAAAAATAAATAAAAACATAAAACGAGCTTTAGAAAAAAAAAAAAAAAAATGTGGCGCTTAAAGCACCATATAGAGGCGGCTGCATCCAAATTTCTCTTTTTCTAATATATAATTGAATTTATATTTTTGTATTAATTAGTTTCAATTAATCAACATTTCTGTATTCTTATTTATTTTTAACAAAATCGTTCTCTATATCTACGAACGTAGTTAACATACTTATTGTGAACACTTAAGTTTGTGTGTTTTGTCTCATATTATTTAATGTTTTCTTTATTTATTAATTTCGTATTCATAACATAAATTTATATTTATTAATATAAGCATTTTTTTTCAAAATTGGCTCAATTATCTAGATAATTTTATCATGGATATATTTTTAATTATAGAGGAAAATGTTGTGTGCCCTTGTATAATCTCACATCGGGAATTTTGGAATTTGGTGACCCCCAATTCCTATATATATAGGCACATATTGTTTCATTTAAGTACAGCAATAATTTCATATATAAAGAATTTTTAAAATTCTTTTTCTAAATTCCTTTGTATTAATTTCTAATTGTATTTAGAAATGTAACTTTACTCGTGGATGTAGGCTTATCTTTATGTTATTGTGCATCAATTTCTAATTGTATTAAGATCGAGTAATTTTTCAATAGAAAATAGTAATTGTGTTAGGCAAAATTGGCTCAATGCCACCAAATATAACCACGAAATAATTCACAACAATTTAGATAAAAATATTCTTGTCTTTCCCAAACCAAGTTTGAGTTCCAAATTGCATAACGGAATTATCAATTTGAAACAACGAGTTTAAAAATATAGATAAATTAATCTAAGCTTCCAAACAACAAGAACGATAAATAAATCAAGTTATGGGATGAGAAATTGACACCGAATTTATACTGGTTCACCCAAGATGACTACCTCCAGTCTTCTGCTACTGTTGCAGGTTCCACTAAAATAACAGGGAGAAAAATACAAGAGTTTTACACGCTCTAGAATGATCTTTCACTTTTTCCTCAAAGAAAAAACTCACGAATCACTCAAGAAAAATAAACTATTTAATGGAATAAAACCAAACTCACAAAAATCGAATAACAATCTCAATTTTTTTCCCTCACTGTGTGGCTTATGTTTTTTGCTAGCTGCACTCACGTTGAAGTCACTGACGGCACACACTAATTCTCCAAATTGCAAATTGCAATTTATTGTCCTTTTTATATTAAGCTTTTACGGCTGTAGGGTAATTTAAAGGAAATAGCTAATGCGCCCATTCTTGTTTTAGCTTCACAATTAACAATCTCCTACTTGAAGACAAAACAAGTAACATGTCCTCCCTGCAACGGTAGCAACTCTTCTTCTACTCATGTAGAAGTCCAACCGAAGTTGTACACAACTTCAGTTTATCAACAGGAACAGTCTTGGTAAACATATCAACTGGATTCTGACTCCCTGGAATCTTTTCAAGCATTAATAATCCATCTTCCAAAGCTAATTTGATAAATGGTATCTCACATTTATGTGTTTCGTTCTCGAATGAAACACTAGATTCTTTGCTAAATGAATAGCACTCTGATTGTCACAATGCAAAGTCCCCTTACCTAGTTTCAAACCAAGTTCATATAAAAAGGACTGAAGCCATATCATTTCTTTACTTGTCTCAGTCACTGCACCATATTCAGCTTATATAGTAGAAAGAACTACTATCTTCTGCAATCTCGAAACTCAGCTAATTGCACTATCACTTAAAGTAAAAACATACCCGATAGTACTTTTCCTGCCATATCTGTATCACCAGCCATTCTGCATCAACATAACCCTGCAGTTTAAAATTCGACTTCTTAAAATGCAAAGCATAATCAGTTGTCCCTCTCAGATATCTGAAAATCCACTTTATTGCATCCCAATGTTGTTTCCCTGGATTACTCATGTACCTACTGACAACTCCCACTGCATGTGCATTATCGGGTCTTGTGCAAACCATAGCATACATCAGGCTCCCTATAGCTGAAGCATATGACACTCTAGCCATATCGTTTCTGTCTTGCTCTGTAATGGGTGAGTGCTCCTTAGATAATTTAAAGTGACAAACTAAATGAGTACTCACAGGTTTTGCATTTTCCATGTTAAATCTATTCAACACTTTTTTCACATATTCTTCCTGTGACAAAGTCAATATACCATCTTTTCTCTCAATCCCCATTTCTAAGATTTGCTTGGCAGCTCCCAAATCCTTCATATCAAATTCTTGAGATAATTCACTCTTTATCTTAAGAATTTTCTGTTTGTTCGCACCTGCTATCAACATATCATCAACATATAGCAGCAAAATAACATACAAGTTACCTTGAGACCTTAAGAATTTTCCTAACAATTGGTATCAGAGTCATGCCCCAAACATAACCATGTCGAGAAATCACCTCGGTGTAGAATAAAGACGTTGGAGCCCGGAGACGAAAATTTGTGGTAGCTTTACCAGACTGGCGGTGTACTCTCATGAGAAGAGGAGTTTGGTTTGGATGTGAGCTAAACAAATTGACTAGCGGTGTACTCTCAGGAGAAGAGGAGTTAGTCGGATATAATAGTTGTTGCGGAAAATTCGTTCTATCAAAGCATGACGAATTGACTATTTGAAGGGAGGCTCGATCTTTGTTCGAGGGGAGGATTGAATCCTCGGGTGCCGAATCAGAAGTTGAGCCCACAGAGAGGCTCGGTGGAACTTTGTTCGAGGGGAGAATTGTTGGGATACAAACAAAATATCCCACATTGATTAGAAGAGGGGAAGATCGTGGGAATATAAGTGATGACAACCATCTCCATTGGTGTGAGGCCTTTTGGGGGAAGCCCAAAAATAAAGTCATGAGGGTCTAGACCCAAAGTAGATAATATCACATCAATGTGGAGATTTGGATAGGGTTATCATCCTTATCAAATTGTTTACAAAAAAATTGGAAAATATATGAAAATTAAAATTATATATTTCAAATTCTTCAAAAATCAAAATAGTTTTGGAGATTCTCTCAATACTTTTATGGTGAACAAGTTCAATTTTTTTCCTCTTCTTTTCGTCCTTGCCTTGATTGTGTACATATTTTTTACTAAAATAAAGAGATAGATATAGAAATAGAGAAATAGAGAAATAGATATAAACTTGGAAAATAAAAAAATGATGTAGTATGTACATGTACCAACATCTTTATTACATTACAAGAAAGAGAACATTACAAACATCTTATTTATAAACTCATGTGTCAAAGATATAGAACAACATGAACATGTTTGTATATATTAAACACATAGGATATATA
>JBBMEF010000022.1:3425571-3457313 GCA_037832685.1 Sicyos baderoa | reverse complement strand
CGCGCCCGCCATTAATTCTCCGCCCGCCATCAATTCTAATTGATGGCTCGAGTATTAATGGCGGTTTTTTGTCCGCCGTGAATACCTTTCTATGGCGAAATATGCCCGCCATTAATACCCGATTTTCTACTAGTGGTTTAGTTGGATTTGATAACTATTTTATTTTTGTATTTTTGAAATTTAAGTCTACTACCACTATCTTATGTTATGTTTTTCTTACTTGCATATCTATACATTCCTTATAGAAATCATATAAAAAATTAGAAAAAAAGTAGTTTCCAAAAATTTGTTTTTGTTTTTGAAATTTGGTTAGCATTCACCTAAACATACATGATAGGAAAAATGAAATTATTGTAGAAAATTTGAGTAAAAATAAGCTTAAATTTTAAAAACAAAAAACTAAGGCTCCATCCGATAACCATTTGGTTTTTTATTTTATTTTTGAAATTCAAGTCTATTTTCACTCAAATTTCCTACAATGTGTTCCACCAATTCTACAATATATTTATATTTTCTTAAGAAAGTAGGTGAATACTAACCAACTTTTAAATACATAAACAAACTTTTGAAAATTGCTTCTTTTTTTCTTCAAATTTTGGTTTAGTTTCTACAATATAAGTGAGAGATAGATATTTAAGTAAGAAAAAACATAAAATAAGCTAGTTGTTATAGGTTTAAATTTCAAAAATAATTATTGAACAAGGTCTAAATAATTATTCAAACACGATCTTAAGAATTCAAATTATAGGATGTTTAACGCATTCACCACGTAGTTATGTTTATTTGGTCATTTATGTGGGACTTAAATTGTATTTATTTTCAAGATAACGCATGTGGTGCAAAATATACTTTTTTTTTTTTTTTTTTGAAAAATGGTGCAAAATATCCCTTAATGCTACATATGATTATGTGCACACACTTAATTTATACAATTTTGTTTTTATTCAACGATATTAGGAGAGAGGATTCGAGTACAATTATGCTACTTTTTGCCTTAATTTATACAATTTATATCATTGGTAATATTACCAATGAAAAACTAAAATGAAATAAGTAACCAAATTGTACTACTATTGTGAACTACCATTAGAAAAATGGAACAAGAGGAGTTTTCTTCCTTCTATGTAGAGTATTTAAAATCGTACATGGTAAGTGAAAATTCAAAATATATAAAATGGTTTTGATGTCAAAATCGTTTAATAAAATTTTCTATGTTCAATAACTTGCCAATAGATTTGTTAAAAAAATATTGAAAACAATAAATTTGTAGAGAATTTCATATCTAAATGGTTGAATTTAGTCGTTGAAATGCTTTGATCTATGTTTTACTATGATTATTTAGACGAAATCTAGCTTCACATTATAACCTATTTTAAAAAAATTATCAAATTTAACCAAATATTTGTATTTTTTTTTAACGAAGTCTCCTCTACTATATTTAAAGTACCACGGACTCGTTCTTAAGTTGTGACACCGAATTTATCGAAGAGTTTTCTAAACTTCACAACAGTCTCGAACTAAATATTAAATGGACCTTGATTTTTTTTTTTTTTTTTGTGAAGACCAAAATTATAAATACCGATTCTATGGATCGAACTCGTGATTGTGAAAATGGATTAATCAATCGTACCATTGAACTATTCGATATTTTATTTTTTTAACTAATGCTCTTTCTTTTTTTTTTGAAAACTAAAACTAATGCCCTTGTTGCTTATAAAATATATCTTTTAGGGAATATTTATACAATCATTTTAGTGACAAGATATAATAAATACCCATTTCTCAAGGTATTTGTTTTTCTCCTTTATTGAAATTGCTTGGGTTCTATAAAGAGATAACTGAGTTTGACTTTCTCAATATACATCATTTAAATACAAGCAACATTTTTATTATTTTTTCCTTCATTTCATATGATAAAGATCTAATAATTTTAATTAAATAGTATATATATATATAAAGAAATGAAATTACCACATATATATATATATATATAAAACATCAACACAAATACGATAGTTCACATAAACATAATTCAACTAACATAAAGTATGCGCAATACAAACGCCTTATTTAAGTATATTCATGTCATAACAACACGAGCGCGTTTAGACTGTTGTTAACCAATAAAAGGAGTCCGAGTGACAATGCCTGTTTTCTCGCTCACCCAAACCCAAACCCTGTCACACCTGAAATCTAGAATCACCACTGAGCCTTCATCAACAATTACAGCATCAACCAATGGGTTTTCTTTTTCAATAATCTTCTCTGCTTCTTTTCCTGGTTTACCAACCAGCTCGGGCCATGAACTCTTTCCTAATTAAACATGTCAATATATAGAAAAAATAATTAAATACATTACTTTTTACATATATATATATATATATATAGATATATATTTAAATTTTCACTAAACTTTATAGTGTTAATTACTCACGTACCTTTGCATGTTGTAGACATTCTTTGCTGTGTGATTGAGCTAATTTCTTTGGGTTTCTTTTTTTTTTTTTTTTAGAAAAAGATTTTTGTGATCATCTTTGAATGGGGAAGTGGGTTTATATAGAGGTGGAGTTTGATTAATTGGGCTGTTATTGTTTTACTTTTCTTCTAAATTCTTTCTTCTATCGCACGTAAGAGAATAGAAAAGGCCAACAGAAAAATGAATAAAAACCGAACCGATTCATTAGATTGATTTGACTTTTATAATATTGATTTTTGTTTTAAAAGAATGAAAAGTTATTTGTTCTATTTGATTTCTATGGGTAAAAATCAATAAAAACCCCATCTAACCAATATTAATTTATTTCCTTTCATTTTTCTTTTTATATATTAATTTTACTTTTTATTAGTAGATGGCTATTTATTTTTATTTTATTTTATTATAAATGTTGAAGAAAATATTGAAATAGAGGTTGAAAGTAAAATAGTAAAAAATAATAAATTGTTCTGAAAAAAATCAACAAAAATCGAATTAATAATTTTGTAATTTATTGAAAAATTGGTTCGAATCAGTTTCGGTTTGGTTTAAATAACGAGAAAAATTGAATAAATGGTTTTGTCTTTTACTGAACATCAATTTAGTTCTACTTTTGTGAAATTGATTCAGTTTGATTTTCGTCGAGTTTGTCTAAAAACGAAAAAACTAAACCAATATCACCCCAAGATGTGTCTACCTAATATATGAGAAGTTTAATCTTATACTTTGAATTTCAAAATTATCAACAAAAGAAAATTTTATTTTTTCTTTCGGAATAGTACGGGATTAGATCAAATAAAATAAAATATTACACGCGTGTCTAAAAAAAATTGTTAGCAAAACTAAATCACTGCCTGATTAAAGAAAATTTATTTTATAATGAAATTACCCAAATTTCATTTACTATAAACAAACCTTTATTAAAATACAAAAACATTACATTTCGGAGGAAAAAAAAGTTCCCACGCCATTTTTTCTTTTCTATTTCTAACCCAAATTTATTTCCTTACAAGTATTTCCAATAGTAGATTGTAAATAGCTTTTTTTATAACAAAAAAAAAAAAATGATTTTATGTGAGATTCACCAGTTGTTTTGATTTTGTAAAAATAAAAATAAAATATTTTAATTATGTATTAATAAATAAATATGCTACCAAATGAAGTAACTTATGTAATGTATTAATAATTTTAAAATATATTAATATGTATTTTATTTTTTTACTTAGATAAGTATAAGTACCTTATTGTCTAAAAAAAGTATAAGCACTTTTTAATATTGCTTATTTTTTTAAGAATTATTAATACCGTAATTATAACTAAGATGTTTTATAAATCTAAAAAAAAAAAACTAAAATTTCTTATATAATTATGTGTATTTATTTCACGAACAAGTATTAATACAATATTGTGTATTAATACATGTATTATTGATATCGTATTAATATTAACATCAATGACTATTATTGCTAATTTTTTTTATAAAAATAATTAATCATGTTTGTAATTATTTTCTAAATTTGACTACACTTTTCCCATAAAATATTTATTAATAATACCTATTAGTAATGGAATAGACAAAATGCATCAGTATTAATAATTGAGAAACTGTTAAATTTATAAAATAATTATAAATATTGTTACTTTAAAAATCAGATTAGCAACTTCGTTATTAATAATTGATAATATTGTATTAATGATACAAAATGTTGTATTGGTAACATAAATATTATATTAATAAATACACAATACGGTAATAACATAAATATTGTTATTATAATAAAAAAAACATAAATATTATATTAATAATACACAATAGTATTAGTAACATAAATATCGTATTAATAAAGACACAATATTGTATTAATAATATAATTAATGTAATAATAAAAAAATAATATATATATATATATATATTTCTTTTTTATATTTGTGACTATTCGTATCAGGTTTTGCGCACCTCAAATCTCGATTAATGTCACGGTACATCTATATCAATATATTATTATGAGAAACTAAAATGAAATTAGTACCCACAATTTGTACTATTGTGAACTACTATTAGAAAAATGGAACAAGATGTAGAGAATTTTAAATTGTACAAGGCATGTAAAAAGTCAAAACATAAAATGGTTTTATGTCAACATTGTTGAATAGACTTTTCTCTGTTCAATAACTTGCCAAGAAATTTGTTAAAACAATATTCAAACTTGCAAATAATTTCACATCTATATGGTCCTAGTTTAGGATTCTTGATCAATCTTAACCCACATCTTTTTCGTAGCTTTATATTTTAAGATGATTTGAATTTTGATGCATATAAAATTATATCCTACACAACAAATCTATATAACAATAGATTATTAATTACTTTTAAAAAGGCATAAATTATTTAGGAACTAATTAAATCTTTTTCTTTTTTCTGAGATTACAACTATTTGAAGAATAGGATTTGAACTCATGATCATTTGATCGTTGAGTGTACACTAAAGTCATGTATTAGAGGTGTAAAGTTCGATCTCCCGGTCATCCAAAAAAAATATATGTATAATTAATACCTCAGAAATGGCTTTTAGTTTGAATTGAAACAATATAATTCAATTTTAATGAACCAATTTGACAAATCGATTAGAAACTTGTTAGGGAGACAAGAATCATGCATTGAACTCTTGGGAACGAAGGATGGGGAGTCTTGATGGGGGATATTATGGTTAAATACATCTCATAAATGACTTTTATTTTTGAGTATTTAAAAAATATAATGCAAATTCTATTGACAAAGAGATTTTGCTTATTTACATGATAAAGACAAACATAACAAAACAATCTTGCAATCAATTAAATATTACACAATAGCTAACTGAACTCTAGCTTAAGATGAATATCATCAAAAGGCAATGAGGTGCAAGGCCTCACATGAGAACCTCCACCACTCGAACAGGGGTGGCATGGCATCAGTGAGCGACGGACGTCGTCTCGAACCATTGCAGCATAGTCCCTCTCTTTAAGGGGGCAGCCAGGGCCATTGGTGCCGGGAATGAAGGTGCAACCGGAGGGCGGTACACAGATCCTCTGAAGAGACTGCAGCCTCGGCTCCACCTCCCTTGTTCTCACCATGGCTGAACCTGCAAAAGAAAAGGAAGGATAGCCACTGCCCAGAGTTATGTGGAGAATATTCATATTTCTTGGCACCTTTTGTTTTCTTTTCTTTTTTTTTCTTAATTTTGCTTTCCTTTTCGACAAGTTTAATGAAAGAAAAGGTTTCGAGTTTTTTTGATGGGGTGACAATTATATTTATATTGAAAAGAACACTATAAGTGTCAAGTTATCTTTGAACTGCAAACAAATGAATATCTGAGAACTTAAAAGAGATATGCATGTATAAGGGCTCATGTGTAACATTAAATATTGTTTTGTTTTGAAACAGTTGCACGTACTGGTAATATAATTGAATGGATGGGAAAAAAAAAAGAGAAAAATAGTGAAGCTCTCTATTTAGCAGTAAGGATTCAGGATAATGTCGTATACGTAATACGCTTTAACTAGTTGACTAAATAGGCAGGAAACTCGAAAGGGGGAATAATCGAAACCTCAACGATACGACTACATTTGCATTCAAGGCTAGCAAAGAGGTGAGAACACTCTTTAGAAATTGTTTTTCTTATGAGAAGGATAACAACCCGACTCCAAATCTAAGACCCCAACAACTTCCTGGTACGTTATTACAGTGGATAGTACCCACGAACTCTAGGCATGGCAAGGCTGATTCCATACATCTCTGTGTTAGTTCCCATCCGACGGTCGAAACACGTTGTAGCCATTAATGTCATGCGCCATATTTGAATATTCTGGGTTAAGATATTGGTAACCATCGAAGTCTAAAGGCCTTGTACCATGTGTAGCAAGATCAGAAGCTGTTCGCCAATTTGGAATCATCCCATCAATCTGGCCATTTAAGTGCTGCTGCTGTTGTTGACTGGATTGTGGAATAAAATCCATACCTGGTTCGTAACGACTGATGGGCGAGCTATATCCCCGTTGAAACCGGCCATCGTGATAACTTCGTGTCCGCTCAAACCTGCAAGAGCTTGTGGAGGACCCTACATCACCAGCCATACCCACCATGTCACCAGGAAGAGAGAACTGCCTGTCCAACAGACTTGGTCCATTACCATGAGACTGAAACATTGAGTTGTCTCTGGCTGAAATCCCAACGATATTTTCGTCGTCAAGAAGATCGTTGATTATATCAAGGTGAGGAAAATCCTCTGCAAAACCTTGGAGCTGGCGACCGGACGTACAAGCTGAGACCTCCACTGACAGAGGTCCATGGGCTGAACCACGGATTGGCTTCTTGTATAAATCTTGAACACCATTGAGTACAGAAGAATTGTAATGCATGCTGCTCCTAACAGCTTCCCTCTGTGAACCTACCCATTGGGGACTATTCGGTAAGACATCTCGAGTTACCATCCCGAAAGGAAAACTAGATCGAACAGCATTTGAATCCGACCTGTCAGCGTTGTGTGGTACAAACGTGGGTGAAGAAACCATAGCAGATGCCATGGAGAAGGCTGAAGATGGGCACACGCCTGAAGTTGAAGTGCTCAGATGAACATATCCGGCAGTGCCCGTAGCTACATGGTTTCCCATTATGGCATTCCTATAAGACTGGGGAGCATAACTATGTGTTGCTGGAGCAGGATCAGGACCTAACCGGCCAGCAGCACTCACCGAACGAGCAAGCAATGGGGATGATGTATGGACCACATTAACAACAGGTGCTGTAGCTCTTGGACAAGGAATTAGAGGTGCACTAGAAGGCCTTGACATCATAGGAGCTTGCTGTGAGGGAGCCTTTTCAGTTGGTTTCGGGATTGTAGACTTCTGAGCCTCCGATTTTACTGCACTTACCGCATGAGATGTGGTAACTACAGGCGCAGTCTTCTCCATCTGAAGTCCACTAGTTGACGATGATGCTTTAATTGGACTGGGATCAACGGTTGCAATACTCTGATTTCTCGACTTCTGTTCAACAGTTGGTGGCATATGATCCTGCTGATTCTGAGGGGAGGATGATGGTACAGCTGCTGACGCATCTTTATGTATCCTTCCCATATCAACCTGGTTTTTAGAGCTTCGTTCTTTTGGCAATGAAATAACCTTTTCTTCCTACACAAGAAACAAACTATATAAGTTAAAATGGAAACGGAATTTCAACATGCATGACCCTATAAATATTTTAAGTAACATTACCAAATATGAAATACGTTTTATAAATATACTATGCCGATTCTCAAACTCAGACTAAAAAGTCAGAACTTGAAGCCAATTAAACATAATAGTAATTAAGTGAGTCTCAAGAAAAATTTGAAGATAATATACGGATGCCAGACCTCCCAAGAATCTAAATTATTTAAAATCATCAATCAACCAACATAATCCTTCACTTGTGAGATTGGAAAATTGAAAATGCTTAACAAGTAGAAAAAAATATTAATTGGAAACAAACAACTGTTTGAACAAGACTTCCTGCTCTCATATACTATGTTTTTTTTAGAATACAACAATTGGGAGTGGGAGGATTCAAACCTATGACCTCATGGTCAATGGGTGTATACACTGATGCCGCTGAGCTACTGCTCTTGTTGGCATCTCATATACTATGTTGAATTACTTTAAATCACTAATCAATTCAAAAGCTTAAGCTGATAGGTTAGGGAATATTTAATTATATCAAACATAAATGAAACAGAAAAACAACACGCCACGTCAATAATGAATAAAAGAATGCAACCTGAACGTGGCAACATCTACTGACGCTCTTCTTTTTTTTGTGAGTTTGATGTTCTTTCATTTTATTAAATCTAGAAGTTCTACACCTAGACATTTGAAACGGATTAGGTGAGCACCTTCTTAACTGTCTGCTGTTCAACCCTTTTTAATTTACCCCGGAGAGAATACTTAACGGCCGCAAGATCAGACTCTGTAGACTTGTTACTACCACAAGCGTCGCTTCGGTCCTCTATTTCAGCTGTAAGCTCTGACGACTGACTATCCACCTCATTGGCACAGATGCTTTGATCATATGCCGCATCTTTCTGCTGATTCTTTCCTCTACAAAATCAAAGATGCAAATCACTATATATCCAGATGCACTTACAAAGAAATATAGTTTGCTCACTTACATGCTAGGTGATTTCTGTTTCTTGTAGTTGTGAAAGGAATTCTCCTTATAAGGCCAGTTCATTACCACGGATGGAACAGAATCAGTAGAACATGTAGAAGAGCTATCGTCCATGACAGATGGCTTCTTATCGGCTAAGGGTGTTTGGGCTAATAAAATGCCAATGCCACTACTACTTGTTTCCATTAAGGGATGAACTTCCGATGCATCAGTATCCCAATTGACAGGACTGGCATCTCTGTCTTCTAAATCAAGCTGATGTACTTCGCCCACACCTTCAACCGAATCAGAGACATCTGACACAGCCTCTGGAAAGTCAGACTTTTCAAGCACAGTCTGCACCTCATCCACTATGGTATCTTCCTCCTTCCCATTGTTAAGATTTAGTTGTTCTCTAATTATTGCAGTCACATTTGTCCTTTCTTCTCTCCCTTTTTCCTTGCCTTTGCGGTTGTTTCGTTTTTGTTTAGCCTGTTGAAAGAAATGACATAAGATGGTGAAGAAATTATTGATGACAGGAAAGATTATATTGATGGAAAAAAAAAGAGGGTAGGGGTAAAGAAAAAAAATTAAAAGAGAGATAATTCGACTGATGTGACACCTGTTTTTTCTTTGATTTCTTATCCTTTTCTGAAGCCAATCGTCTTGCCTTTTGTTCATTTTCAGCCTGCCACGCTGCCTCTTCTTCACGAATGAGCTCCTCTTGCCTCTTCAATGAAACAGCCTCCATATAGGCAACTTCAACTTTACTGCTGTGAGTAAAGAGATAAAAGTAAATATACCATTCAATTTCACATCAGCGATTTGAATCAAATTTGATGTGAGAAACTGAGTCTTGCAGCAAGCTTCTTTTTTCAATAAACTTAAAAAAGAGATCTGTACAACACTGGCAACCTAAATTTTTCCGGAGAGAACATGCCACAAAACCAACATTTTTTGCAACAGCTATATGGTAATCATGGCAAGTTTGGCCTTAGATATAGAAAATCATTATAAGACAAGGATAGCAAGCTAATGGAAAAGTAGCATCCTCAATGACAAGGGGTATTGGGAGGATTTGCTGATACTTTTTTTTTCCTGAAACTGGAAAATCGAAGCTTCGCTCCAATAAAAATTTGATGATACTAATGAAGTTATTACACGCTAGTAACTAGTTGAAAGTTGAAACAATATATTCAGAAAACTAATTATGTACATAAAATTATATTATTTCACATCAGTACATCACAATTGTGGAATAAGGCAAAAGACAATTACTAAGCCGGCTTGCACAAAAGTTTAAGAGTAAAAAGCTTCCCAACTAGAAAAGTTAACGGTTTTGATAAGAAATTATAAAAGCACAATACCTAAATATATGGGCAAGGACAAATATTTCCAAAGTCCTACGACCAAGTTCTGTAAGACGTCTTTCATCACGTTGAATGGAATCTTTGTTGAAGTCCTCTCCAGTGCTACCATCCTGCAGATAGAGGTTATGGTTTTCTGAGCCAACTCCAACATTACTAGGCATATAAATTATGGCTTAAAATATCCTTGTTCCTAACTGATTATAAAACCAATGCTAAACAAATTATATATCAAACACTAAGTGGTGCCTTGCCACAATTTAACTCGGGTTTTATTATCAGGACTAATAATGTAAGCACTATAGTCATAAAAAATAGGGTAACAAACAAATCAAATAAGGTCTGGTATTTTACTTCTACTCCAGACCCATCTAGTGTTAAACTTCCAATTGAACCATCTTTCTTCCCGCTTAAAGATTTTGACAAGCATTATCAATCAGGCACTAACCTTAGTTCGATTTTGAGGGCCCTTCTCATATTTTGGTGGTGGTGGTTCCTTTTCATAAGCAGCCCTCTCGAGTAGAGATAGCACATCATCCACCAAAACAAATGCATCTTTATCTATGTGAACTATTGGAGCTGGCATCTCTTCAGCATCTAATAGTTTTGCTTTCCCCTTTTTAATCTTGTTATGCCCTTCAAGAGCCTTCAATCCACTGAATAATGAGTCCATCACTAAAGTAGATGTCACTTCCTTCTCTATAAAGAAGTGTTTTACAACAACTTTTAGAATAGTATCGGTCCTTTCCCTAGACATACGTCGCCTAACATTCTGATCAATTCCCAACCAGAAAGCCCGAAAACTGTAATAAATGAAAACAATCAGCATTAAAAAAGTCAATAATAATAATGATGATGATATGTGATACTGAAGTTTTCTTTGGGTGGACCATGTACAAGAGAGCAAATATTTCATGGAACTGTGCAACTATGGGTGTTGTTGTGGCACATTTGGTTAGATGATATATTTATTTTTATAGGAAACAAAACAATTATATTGATAAGTGAAAGATTTTACAAAGAAACTGGTTAGAAAGGAATCAGAGAGCTTTCAAATACAAGTCCAGACTTTATTTTTCAAGAAATGTATAGCCTATATATTCTTGCCTCTTGGTGTAGTGTCCCAATAAATTACTATGTAATTCCAATCTTTCTATGATCTTTAATAGCTGGAAAGCTTTATTTTAGCTTATGTCGGTAGGAGGCTCTCACTACCCCAGCCCCTAGACTGTATTTTGTTCTCTTTTTCTCATAATACCATATCACTTATCAAAATATAAAAAATAAAAAAAGATAATGATATGGGACGCTTTTATTTCAGAAGGGAATTTTGTCATTCACCAAAAGATTATGTCTAGAATTGGTAATATATGCATAAGAGCATGGAGCACTTCTATTTGTCTATTCTTAGAGAGATTTTCTTCTTCTAATTAGCTAGGTATTTCAATGAAAAGTGAAGGTGATAGAAAGGCAGTCCAAGAGATCCTAATTACAAAAGCTCCAGAACATTGATTTTATAAAAGATTAGGGTTCAGTCATTCTTTTCCAGTCAATGGCTCTTGAGAAGCACCTCCACGAAGAGCCTCCTGAAAGTTTTTCTCTTCTTAAAAATCTACATAGGAAAATACTTTGCACGCACATAAAAAACCTGTTAGGATCCCACATTGGAAAGAATGGAGACCTAATAGCAATATATAAAAAAGGTGGACTACTCCCCTCATCACCTATTGGTTTTGAGATGGATAGTCCCCACCATCTAACAAAACCCTTATCAAGGGGTGGTATCATAATGATTGGATTGGCCTTAAGAAGAATTAGGAACAATATGGTGGATATATAGTCCATTAGTTAGAGGGTAGTTGGGTTATTTGGTTATAAATAGGAGACAATGGCTAGTGGATTTATTATGCAAATATGAAGTTAGTTGTCTCATTTGGGCTAAAGAAAGTATTCTATAGAGGAGGAGGTTCCAAGTTCCTATTAATTTTAGCTTATCTAGTATTTCCTTCATAATTCAATATCAATAGAGTTTGAATCTTATCAATTGGTACAGAGATGTTCGGTTCTCTGTATGAAGAACGATGCAGATTTGAGAAATTTTTAAGAAGAAGTGGAAAAGTTGAAATTGATGCGTGAAATTGAATCAAACTGAATAGAATGTAAGCAAGGTAAAAAAAAAAAAATTGTGAATGTGTACTTCGATGATAAGTTTCCAAGAAATGAAAAGGTTTTATGAAATTAAAAGAGGAGATATATTAGTTTAGATTAAAGAAAAGAAAATTGAAGTTGTTAAGGAATCAAAGCTAAAACCAGATCCTGATTTTGAGTACCAGAGTTGAAAATAGAAGAATATCAGAAAGAAGAAAATAAAATAAATCAGTCAAAAGCAAGGAATAGAAGTCTCGAATTTTAAATACAAAGAACTACTACCTTCACAAGACGAGATGAAGAATTTCAGGATCCATAGAGGAATCAATAACAAACAAAAATAAGAAAGCAGAGGTTAAAGAGGAGAAGAATTACGAAAATGAAGAACAAGGTAGTACGAGAGCATTCAATACTTAAGACACTTGAAAATCGTTTCGAGACTCCACCAAAGCCAACCATCGACTGATCTGGTGAAGCGAACACCATCGTCAAATTTGGCCTTGGCGGAAGGAGGCGAATTGAAGAAGTGACCGATGCGTTTTAAGAAAAAAAGACGAAGAAAGAGGTAGAAGTGTGAAGTTGAAGTGCGAGGAGGGCAGAATTTTGAATAAACAAGAATACAAAACAAGAGGAAAAAACCACTAAATCATGAGGATGGGCTCTCTTGGCCGAATGCTGAAATGGGCCTCTTGGGTTGTAGGATTTGCATTGGATTTATTTTTTCATCAATGAAAGTTCTATCGTTTCCAATCAAAATATATATATATTCAGTAAATAACCAAGAAAATTTTTTTCCTAATGGATCCCCTGCCTCCCCATTACTCACCATCTTTTCGCTCATTCACCTTTCTCTTTCCTCTGAGACCTTCCCCCACTCATTCCTCTTTCCACCTTGGAGGAATTTTCATCTCTCAAAAAATATATATTTCTCCCCATACCTCATTTTCCATAAAAAACCATATGACCTCACTCCCTCCTTAACCAAGCCAAGTCATCTATATTGTCCTTCTTTGCTCTGTTATGCTAGCTACTATTTAATCTAAAGAGATCTTCAAGAGCAATGTGATAGATACCACTCTATAGCAAAAGACCTCTCGTTGCTGGCCAACACTGATGCTCGTGAAGTTGTAGTCGTTGATAGAAAGACTACCTCGTAGACAAAGGCACCTTTCACTCCACCAACAATCCTTACTCTTTTTCTTACTCAGATGATTGTTGCTCTACTCTCCATCTCTACTCATCCACTCCTTCAGACTCCTAAATTTAAGAAAACTATTATTCTACATGCTTCAGAGTCTTTTCCAAACCTTAGGGGTTGTTTTCACTAGATTCCTAAATTGGTGGCTTCTTTCACCTTGTCCATGCAAACTGAAACCCATCTTTCATTAAGAGAATGAAGATTGTACAAATAGGGAAACAAAGAAACAAAAGAAAACAACAACAAATAAAACAAAATAAACGAAGGGAAACAACAAGACAACAGCAACCACAAGAGTGTGAACAGTCATAAACAACAAAAAACAACAAAGCCGATAAACAGACAAAACAAATAAAGAAACAACCAAAAGAGCTTAAAGAAACGCTTCCCAATTTGTAGAAAGCTGCTGGATGGAGTAGTTGGCAAACTTAGAAGAGCAGACAGCCCAAAGTGTGGCTTGCAGACGAGCTGAATCACTTCGAATGAGCCAAGGCCGAGAAGAGTCTTGGTGGCCTATCTGATGATCAATCTCTAGGTTTTGGTTAATAACATTACATAACTATATGTTCCTATAAAATCCTTCTTTTATTGATCCTTTGATCACTTGGTTCCTTTTAGTGGTATCATAAACTATAGGTTTATTCCTAATATGTTTTTGTACCACCTTTTGTATTGTCCCGATGATTGACCTCCCCCTCATCTTTTCTCTCCTTTGCCCCTTTCTTGTTATGTGATGGGTTATTTGTAATTTTCATATGAAATGTTTAACTTTTCTATTAGATAAATAGAAAAAGAACCAAGTAACAAAGATATGATCCAACCGCACCCTCTTTTTGACAAAGATTTAATAGTAGCTTGAAGACAAGTCAAAGATGTGATCCAACAGATCCCCTCTTATTGAGAAAGATAAGGATAACATCATATTTACATTGAGATCTGAGCTTGAAAAAGAGAAAGGTTATTTCCCTCAAGCCTAGGCAGCTCTGTGTGAGCAGAATTGACTAGAACATAGGGCTCGTTTCTTTTTTATACAAGGAAAGAAAATAATAAAAACAGAATTCCTTACAATTAACGTTTAACCAAATTCATGGACAACGGGAAAGGGATATATCCAGTCTTCTTATTTGACCAGCTAGTTTGGAGTTTTTACACCAACTTTTTCTTTTCCGCCGATATATTCTTTAAGGTACTGATTAATTAATGAAATGTTCATGCAAATCTTTCAGACAACAATAATTTCTGTTTTCTATTTTCTTTTTGACAAAAGATGCCATATATTTCAGATTTTCCTAGTAGATGTCTAGCTTATATATTAATCTGCTATTGAAGCTTCTGATCTAAAGAAAAAAATACACAACTAATTGTAATATTGTCCTTTAAGAACTCAAAGAAGATCCAAGAACAACGATAAGTCTCAAAAATAGATTCCAGACACTTCCTTTACTAGATGGTACTAACAATCAATTTTGCTGATATAGTTCAGGAAAGTGATAAACCATGAAAAAGAAAAAGACTACCTTAACCATCTAGCTTTATCCTCTATCAACTTCTGCAGCTTACTTCTTCTCTCTTCTACAAATGTTTGGCACATCTGATCAACATTTGTCAAATACACCCTAACAAGTTCTCTCCTATACTGACAATCAAGGCAACGAAAAGGCCGGTCAGCTCTCTCCCTGCAAGAAAAAAATCAGAAGCATGAAATTTCAAACATTATTTACCTCAACACTCAAAGATTCCATTTCGAAAGAGCAAGCCAAAACTTAGACATCCCGGTCAAACTGAGCCAATATAGGGGTTTGAATAAAAAATAAATAATTCATTTTACTAACCGAACAAATAAAAATAACAGGTGTGCTGATGATAATAAGAAAAGAGCCTTGGACTTTAAGTATATCAAAATTTCATTGACAAAACAGAAGGATCGTTGATTACCAGTGAAAACATACTTAACATACTAGCAAACAAGGAAAATAGAATATCACATAGAAAATCCAATAATATATCAGCGATCCAGGATTATTAAACATGATCAGAAATTACCTAATTACTTGAACTTGTGCCTTTATTATGAGAGTGTCAGCGTCAATAAAACCATCTAATACTTTTGAAAGCTCCATGAACTTTTTCCATCCCCAGTCATGTTCTTTCTTCCAGAACCGATGTAACGTATCTGTACGATTGTTTTTATTCAAATATTATCCCAACTTCCCAAGTGGTAACAACAAAACTTGAAAAGCAATGTAAAAGAACTAACCAGAATATTTTGATTTTTTTGGATCCTTATTCACCACTGCTATAGTAAACTGTGCAAAATGGCTCCAACCTATTTTCCAAAGAAAAGATATCAAAGGTGCTTGAACAAATTGAAAACAAAGATAAAGCTTAATAAATACAAGTCAAACAGAATAGTACCTGGAAGAAGTTTGTCGTGATTTGCAACACAAAGAAACAGAGAGAGATGATTGCAGACATCACACCCCTGTGGATATATTAAAATGTACCTGCAACAAGATGTCTAACGTATCAAACCTAAAGGGAGTGTGGACCAATTTCCAAAATACATGAACCTACAAGAAACATGAATAAGTCCATAGATATTTAACCAATACTAACAGATCAATCCTCAACCATAATCATTTGGAAGAAAAGTGCATCTAGAAAAGAAACCATGGCACATTGATACCACACAAAAAGAGTTCTTAGCGTTCTAGAAGGATATGCACTATCAAAGGTCAAAAGTGGATAGAATAAACACCAAGATAAGAAACTAAGAACGAGCATAAATCCATAATTAAAGATGTAACATCCCAAAGTAAGAGATAACTTCGAACATAAAAGGATAAAAGATTATCATGTCAATAGAAAGATGTGAAGTAATTGGCTTGAAATTCCACATTTAAAAAATCATGCACGTGACATACAAACAATGAAATCACCAACTGTTGAATGTTCCAGAAGGGATAGAAAATTTGCATACCATTTGTAGCCTCCAACCTCAAATGCATTACTTCTAAGTTCTCGCTTGTTGAGTTGAGAAAATTTCTCTATCTTCCATGTATGTTTTCCATACAACTCTGAAGGTTTTGGTCCTACAAAGATATCAGATAAAACCACTGAGTAAACATTTTCATGGTCTTAGGACATCTGGTATGCCCAATCACCCAAGCATCAACTTTTTCACACAATACAATGCAGAACCAGCTATCGTGAGAAGGAAGAGAGGGAGCAGAGATAGAGATAATAACGCCAACCCATATATTTGAATTAGAGACCAAGATACACAAAGTAAATATCACAAAGATATAATGATATGAGTTCTCCTAAGGTCAAAGCCAAGTACATGACTGATATGAAACACCAGTTGAAGCACTTCACACAGATTAGATATGTCGAAACTCATTGCCTTGCCCTCACTCCTAACGTAAGAAATAAAAAGAGCCCATAATAATCAGCAACTTTTTCCTAGGTGTAAACCCGTCTCTGTTCTTTGCATCTGTTCGCGCTTCCTTAAGAGCATCTAGGGGAATCTCATAGCCAGGCAAAACATCCCCACAAACATAAGGCACAGAAAAATAAGTATGGAAGTAATAAATAACAAGCATACCAACGTCTACATCATCATCGGTGTCCCAGTATGATGGTGAAGTTGATGGCGTTCCATTTTCCACTTGTTCGGAAGACCTCCATTCCACCAAAGCTTCTCCAGACTGACTGTGATGCCCATTTTCAAAACTCTCCAAAGACCTCGCCCCAACAGTCTCCCCACTAACAGTACCAGCCATCTTTCTCAAAAAAGAATCGACTTGGTTCAAAATCTGCTCCTCTCACTGAATGATGCAAAACAACAGAAGACATCAAAATCAAAACCATGCAACACGAAAGCAAGAACAATCAAAACACAACAATACACAATAGATATAAAAAAAAATCACAAAAACAACAAGTGGTACATTGAAAATTCCACAATAGAAAGACTGAATAAGAATAACACAGATACCAGTTCGTCCATCCATCAACCAATTCAACACCCGAAAATCATAATCATTTCCATCTCATTAATTTCAAACGAAACCAAACAAACCCAACTTCAACCAGCTGTAGAAAACCAAAAACCTACCAAACATCATAAACAAAAAAAAAAATCATTGCAGTCCAAAAGTCAAAGATTCGAAAGACGAATCAATAATTAAGCTAAACACCAATCCCAAAACAAAAAACCAAACCCCCCCAACAATCCCAATTACAAAAAAAAAAAACATCAAAACCTCCAAAACAGAAACAAAAAAAGGAGTCTGAATCAAGCGTAGAACAAGGCGATGATCGGAAAAGGGCAATCGAAAGCAAAACCCCGGATCAAATTAAAACCCTACTGGCAGAAACAATTGGGGAAAAATCGAAAAGAGCGAGAATCGAGCAGATCAAGAGAGCATACAAACCTTGAAAAAGTGGGAGAGGCGCAATGGATGCTGGAGAGTGTTGTGGAGAAAGCGAAGAGAACAGAAATGTAGAAAAAGGGAGGAAGGTCGAAGAAGAAGAAGAAGAAGAAAGGGAAAAAATAGAGATAGAAGGCGAAACCCAATATGCAGAAATAAAAATATTTACATATATATATATATATATATATTAAACTTCATTTTGTATTAAAATTTTAATTATTATGATTATTATTATTAGGTTTTTTTTCAGTAATTGGATTCGTTGTTGAGGAATAGGTTACTGGTTGGTTTTATTTTTACTAGGGGGAATATTGAAAAAAGGGAGGAATATTGTAATTGTTAATATTATAATAATTATTATTATTATTATTAATAATAATATTAGGATTAGGGCAATGAAGTTCCTAAAATAAAGGTGGGTGAAGGGAAAGGGGAAAATGGGTTCCATTATGGACTACTAGGGTTTTGCCATTGTGGGCCTTCTTTTGTTTTGGGCTCAATTGGGTTGTGTTTTATATTCATTTTGGATCTTACTAAGTTGCATCATTTCTCATTTCAAATTCTCTCTCTCTCTCTCTTTTTAACAAATATAATCCTCCCTAAAAAATACTAGTAAACAAGATTTTCTTCTCAAATATTTGAATCAAATACCTAAATATTTAAATCTTATTATCACATCCTAGATCACACAACAACTAATCTAGTCATTTAATTTTATCACCATCACACATCATCTCCCTTCCGAATAAAACTTTAGTTTCCATTGTTCATTGCAAGTCATCTCCATCGCACTACACGCCCACATATGATTTGACGATTACACTCACGTGTAATTTAGAACGATAGTGCGGTTTTTTTTTTCATTCCAAATTGTGTTTTCATTTTAGTGGTCATTGTCGGAAGTATGGGGATTTGACGTAATTGCGTTCTAGATCCTTCATCGTCGTGCACTCCCTTAATCCTTTTTTTTTTACAAAGTCAAGTACTAAAGTGCTATTGATTTGTATTTTGGAGACCGTATGTCAATAGAACATATCTCTATCACAATTAATATTCATCATTCATGAAACATATTGATACATAATCGAAAACAATAAGTGCTTAAAATAGAAGACGAACTTACAGATAAATGTGCACATGGCTAAACCAAACAACAAATGTATGTGCATGAATTGCACATAATAGTAAACCAAAGAACATATATATAGATACACGAAACCAGTATAGATGAACAAACTGTTTGTATTAACGAACACATATTGAAATAAATCCACGTAAGAATAGGATGGGAAAGTTGAACGAAGGTGTATTCAATGGAGGGATGATTATTAGGGTTTTTTGTGCAATTTTATTATTTTTGTGTGGGTTAATTATCTTTACTCACTCCAACACAACAATCATGACAATTACATAGAGGTGGCAGGTGATTTTTTTTTTTTTTTTTTTTTTTATTATAGTCAGTATCAAAGGAAACTATATGACTCCATTCACTTTTTTTTGCTAAGTTTATTGTTATTTTCTAAAATAATATTTGATTTTTTTTATCATGTCAGTCAAAGATTTATGAATTTTTTTCCAAATTTAAATATGAAGATATTTTGCTTTTGGTTGTTACAAAAAATCTCATTTCATTTAATTTAAAAAAAAAAAACAAAAATAAAATTTGGGATATATCTATCTATTTTATTTTTATACCTACATAATTAACTTTCCTAATTTAAAAATGAACATTTTCAAAATATTGTAGACACTCTCTTTTTTATCTAATATTCAACAAAAATTAACTTATTATTATATTTTATTCTAATTAGTATACATGAATAACAAATATAAAAACATATGCAAAATAATATAATATCATTATATTTCTTGTCGTTTATACACAAGACTAAAAACATAATTAATTATAAGATAATTCCGATCAATTTTTTATCTTAAGATTAATTGATAAATAATGTAATAATTCAAGTTAGCATACAAATGTGAAAGAAAAAAGAAATAAATATATATATATATATATATATATATATATATATATATATCTAAAAACAAATTGTCAATGTATATATTATTGGTAGAAATAAATGTATAAAAAAATTACAATTATTGTTTAAAGAACCTGATATATCAAAAAATAATAATAAATATTACATTTTAAAAGAAAACAATACCTACAACAAAAACCTATTCAATTAAAAAAATTAAAAAAAGAAATTAACAGTATTAAATCTTTATTTAAAAGATAGTTCAAGTAAAAATCAAAGTTTTTTAAAAAATCACAATTTTAATTTTGAATAATATTATTAGAGAAATATATTATATAAAAAGAATGTTTATTTAGAAATTACAAAATAGAACTAGAGTATTAAAAAATAAAAAAATAAAAAACTGAAATTAATGAAACCAAAAAATATATAAGGAAAAGATTATTTTGAAATTAAAAAATAATTAGGGGCGGTTTACTTTTTGATAATCTACATCACCGGAATTCTTGGATATCTGGAATCATAGATACCCGTAATGATAGATGTCTGACATTCTTAGATAGCCATGTTTGATTTGTATGAATAATTTTATGGGTATGTGAGAAACCGTTATAAAAATGTCTTAAATGCCTTCATAACTTAATTTATACATTAATTTATATAATTAAAATTTATTTATTTATATAATTTAAATATTATATTTTAAAATAATTTTTTTAAAAAAAATTCATTAGCTGAAAAAGCAATAAAATTCGCTAAATATAAAAATGTAGACAATTATATTTGAAAAATATAAATAAAACTAATTATGTATGGTTAGAGGCTAATACATGCATAATAATCATATATTAACAAAGAACATATTATTCTATTTTAAGCTACAAACTACTCACAAAATATGAGGAAAAAAAGTTGATATGAATTAATAAATTATAACAAAACAAAAAACAATAAAGGAAAAAATGTCATTGAAGATATCCTATGCATGAGAATCCTAAAAACTCATGTTGTAGGTGGACATCCAAACGTCTCTCAAATGAACATCCTAAGATGCCTGAGATATTTATCAATACCGCTAAATAAACGTGGTAATCCAAATACCTATTCCATAAAAATTATGAATTATCACGAAATAAACGGCTCCTTAAAGTAAAATGAAGTTTATAGAATGAAAGAAAAAAATATAGATAAAACAAAAATGTTTATATAAGGCGAAAAAAAAAAGTAACTGGCTGACACGCACGCGCTGGGTTATGCCCAGCCACGCGCCAGAATATATTAAACGGCCAGGGTATTTTTTACCCAATGGGTCAAATACTGGGAAGGGATCCCTTCCCTTTTCTTCCTGACCCAACTCTGTACACCAAACCAGCCTTTAAAGAGTAATATTTACTCTTACATGTTTTTATGTTTTTTTTTTTTTTTAAATTTGACTTTGACTGATGAATAGAAATGTAAAAAAGTAAATTTCAAGGGTATTACCATTATTTTAAATTGAAGAAATGATAAAGGTCTACACAACTCAGATCGATATTTGGTTGAAAAATTATTTTGAATAATTATAATTATGAAGAGTTATTTTAAGTTACTAAAAATTAGGATTGTAGTAATATTCTTTTTTTCTTTCTTTTGTTTTTTTAAAAATGTAATAGCTCGTTTGAGATGAGGATTTTTGTAAAGAAGTTTTAACTCATTTGGATGTAGATTTTTGTAGAGAAATTATAGACAATAACTCATTTAGATGTAAATTTTGTAGAATGATGCACACATGAATGGTTTTGAAATAATAAATTATTTTAACCGATTAAAAATGAGTAATTATCTTGAATCATTAAAAAAACTCGTTTGAATATAATTTTTTTTTAAGTAGAATTATAAATGTTCATTTGTAGCTTCTCGAAAAAAACCAAAAATGAAACACGACCACCACATGAATATGACACACAAAAACAAAACAGCAAAACACGACACAACACACCACACCACACCAAGACCAAAACAGTCTTATAAAAAATTAAGAGAAGCTGTATATATGATATCATTAAAACCCACACAACTTCCATAAATGGCAAATGCCATTACTCGGGCAGGCCGAGGTCCCTTAAATTAATTCAACACGTAATATCTCATAATCATAGTGTTGAACTGAATTTGTATCGAACAATAAAATTATTAGGCCACCAATTTTTTCGGTTCCTATTCTTCTTTTAATTTCTTCTTTCTTCACAAATCTCAACAACGACGTTGTATTCGGCCGCCTGTTTGACCGAAAAGCTTCAGATTTGAATCCATCGTTGACGATGGAGATTTCGGAACCTAATGTGTGTTTGAGGGATGAGAAAGTCTTTGGATTAGACATTGAAATCAGTAGTACTAATATTTATACTTCTACTGTTCTTATTGATTCCAAGAAAGACATTGATTTGGAGCTTCGATTAGGGAACTCAACTTAGAGATTAACATGTTCTTTAAATTTTCTCGTATGTTGGGTTGGAATTTGGATCAATTCGTATTGTCTTAAGCGACATTCTATGTTTTATTCTATGCAATTTATCTTTTTCTACCTGATTTGAAGAACTTTGTGAGAGAACATGGGGTTCCACCTGAAAACCAATTGGTAATGAGGGGAGTAACCCATATCTTTCATGTAACTCATCGATCTCTTGTATTCCTCTTAAACATTATTTCTCAAAAAATAAAAAATAAAATATTGTGTGTTAGGTGAAACAAAAATAATAATATTGGAAAAACGGGTTTTTATAATTATACATGTGTATTTTTTATAATGAAGTGTCTATTTTTAGTGTAAAAAGTATTCAAGAAGATATCTTAGCTAATGTTGATTTTTAGTGTAAAAAAGTCTTCTTTGTGTTTTGGATTGTGATGTTTCCTTTACATCTCTAAATTTTTACAATTATACATGTGTATTTTTTATAATGAAGTATCTATTTTTGTGTATATAGTGAATTATAAAAAGCCTTTTCAATTAAAAGTAGTTGATGCAAATTGGAGTAGTATATGTTTTTTTAGCATATATTGACATCTGTGTGTACTAGTACGACTCTATAATTAACTTTTGACATCTGTGTGTACTAGTACGACTGCCATAATAAAGCCTATTTTTCTTTAAATATAATGGACATCCGTGTATACTAGTACGACTTCCATAGAAAAGCATATTTTTCTTGAAACATAATGAGATCCGTGTATACGAGTACGACTTCTATAATAAAGCCTATTTTTCTATATAATGGACATCCGTGTATACTAATACGACTTCCATAGAAAAGCATATTTCAAGAGTAAAGTAATGATGGGAAAAAAAGCATACCTTACATATGACGACTCTATAAATAGTTTAGTGGTGGAGACTCTTGGTATCTGTGTGTACTAGTACGACTTCCTTAATAAAGCCGATAACTCTTGGCATCCGTGTGTACGACTTCCTTAATGAGATCCGTGTGTACTAGTACGACTTCCTTACTCAACGTAATTTACAATGAAGGTGAAGGTTGCGATCAATGTCATCATGATTGGGGTTGCATAAAAGAGGAAAGAAGAATAAATAGAATAAGATATACAAATGTTGTGTCTCTTTCATCCCAACTTTAGTCGAAGAGTGAGGGGTGCGACTTCAACTTCCATTGCTTGTCACTAGTATTTTTGTGAAGGTGGAGGTTGCAATTCATGACGGGTGTATGTGATTTGGGTTGCGTGAAGGAGGAAAGAAGAATAAATAGAAAACTAATCTCATTGTGTTACATTTTTTTTATATCTTTTATTTATATGGAAATTTAAATTGAAACATCTATCGTTTAAATATAAAAAACGAATTAAATAATAACGTTTGTTGATTTTTTTTGTTTAATTAATGAGAGAATGTCACTAATATCAATATGTTTTCCTTTTTGTTTGAGATAAGATAATTTACGGATTTAAATTTGAAAGATATCATTTTAAAATAATATACTATTAATAGAAAAATAAAATTAATAGAAGGGTTGTTGTGGAGGAGGATTCCTTAATCTTAGGCTATTTGATTTTTTTTTTTTTTTTTTTTTTTTTTGTAAGACTCGGCAATTGGGGGATAGGGTATTTTGGGGATTGAAAAATCTCTCTCACATAAAATAGCCATTCATTTTAATGGCCTCACAAAGTAAACATCTCATAATTTTTTTTTTTTTTTAAAGTAGTCATTTACTATCATTACCCAAAAAAAAATTATTTTTTTACATATTCAATCTTGAAAATTAATTTAAAAAAGAATTACAAAACAATCCCCTAAAAAATGTGATGAATTGAATTTTGGTGTTTTGAAGTTGAACATATTTGACATTGAAAGGAAAAAAAAAAGGAGATGGTTTGATAGGTAGTGGCAGTTAAAGGCGGTTGAAACAATGAGCGCCACGTAACCCCGTCCATAACTGCCATCTTCTCCACAACCAAAAAAAAAAAAAAAAAAAAGAAAAAGAAAAAGAAAAGAAAAGAAAGGAAAATGAAAAAGAAAAAGAAAAGGAAAAAAAGGAGAGAGTTGAAAATTGTGTGTCGGAAATGAATCGCCTCCGACACAAGCTCCGAATGTGACTCTTTTCTTCCCAAAAGGCCAAACCCTAAGCTCTCTCAATTCCACCATGCGTGCTCTCTTGACCTAAGCATCTCCCCATTCCCCCCTTTAAATCCCCCAATTTCTTCTTTCCAAATCCATGGCGATTCACGGCGTTTGTGTAATCGATATCGCCGACTTTCCGCCACCGGCGACGCCGGAGAAGCGTCGCCAGTCCTTTTCCCTGCTCTCCTCCCCTCTCATGGTTGTTGGGTTTCCCAGGAAGATGAGTGTTTTCTACCGCCAGCTCCCGCATCACCCTCTCATGCTCTCTGTCCTTAAATTGGATGGCTCTTCTTTTGGTAATTTCTTCTTCTTTTTTTAATTTATAATGTTGTGGATTAATTGATTTTTGCTTCTGGGTTTGTTTTTGTGACTGGTTTTGGTTGTTTTTTGTGTTATGGTGGATTGTGAAGCTGCTAGGACTTGCTTGTGTTGGGACTGATCTCATTTTTTAGGATCTTGAAGGTTTCTATATTGTGGAGTGTATGGAATAGGTTAAGGTGGAGAGACCTCCTAGCATTTATATGATTGGAGAGCTAGATGGATGCTCATACTATGTGTTAGGATTGAACCCATATCATCTTAAGCTGTATTTTGGGGGTCATTTTTGCAAATGGAAGGTTGAGTTACTATAACTCAACTTAAGTTTGGCCCAAAACTAAGTTGTGTTTCATACAACACATGTCCCTATTTGAGACTCAATTTGTAGACATCTCTCGTGTCTCCATTCGTTCGATATCTCTCGGTGTCTGGCCTATGGACCAACGTGGTTACCCTTGTTCCAGAAAAACAAAAAAAAACAAAAAAAAAACAAAGACTAGTGATGGTTTGAAGGTTTCTATATTGTTGTTGTTCTCTGTTTTATTTGTTTTATCTAGTTGTTTGGATGGTTGTGAGCTAGGATTCACATACATTTCTATTTTGATAACATATCCGTGTTGGACGCTTGTCTGGCACCGATACTTCGGGAGATGTGTCCAACACTCGAAATTCCGTGTCTTTATTTATTATTATTATTTTTAATTTTGGACACTTTACGGATACACCATGGACACTTAATAGACACCCCATTTGTCCCCAAGGGGTGGCACAGTTGGTTGAAGACTTGGGCTTTGAAGGTGTGCTATCCTCAAGGTCCCAGGTTCGAGACTCACCCGTGACATCAATTTGTAGTCATCTCCTGTGTCTCCATTCCTTCAATGTCTTCCTGATACCTGGCCTAGGGACGGGCGTGGTTACCCTTGTTTCAAAAAAAACTTAATAGACACCCTATTTAAGACTTATTTGTTTCAAATGGTCAATGACACAACAAAGGACAGTGTTAGTGGAGGCTGTCGACGACGACGTCCATCAAAGATAGATGGACTAAAATGAAAAAAAGGAAAGAAAACGAGAAAATAGAATGGAGAGACGAAGAAAATGAGGTAAAAACTAAAATATTTTGAGATTGTTAAGGAATGCTAAAATTATAAATTTTGTCTTGCATTTTTAAATAATGGTGCGTCTACGTGTCCGTATCTCGTGTCCATGTTCGTGCTTCTAGGTTGTGAGGTGGTGTCTTCATTTGCTTGAAATGCTATTGTTTGGCCGCAAAAGTCAAGAGAATGGTGTGCTAAATTTGAAAAATAAGAATGTCTTTGTTGCACTGCACCCAATTTTAATATAGGAGAATTTCATTGAATTGAGATGTTTGATGCAGATATTCAAGTTAAGGGATCTGCTACCATTGCTGAATTAAAGGGGGCAGTGGAGGCAGTTTTCAGTCACATGCCACAGGATGGACCAGGAAAGATTTCATGGTTGGTTCATTTAATTCTTTGACTCATTTGATTTAATACCAAAACCAAGGACAATATTTGATGACATGTTAGAAAATTTGAAAGAGATGTTTATAAAACTGTTTATCTGTTCTACATTAAAATTTAAATTTGGATATCTCTTCACTTAGCTAATAGTTTTTATAATGGTTTAACCACGAGGGGTAGCCTACTAAAAGATTGTGGGTTCAATTCATGGTAGTTGCCTACCTAGGAATCAATTTTGTACGGATTTTCTTGACATTCAAAAGTTGTAGGGTTAGACGGTATGTCTCGTGAGAATAGTCTAAGTGCGCCCAAGTTGGCGTGGACATTCACGGATATAATTTTTTTTATACAATGGTTATTTTTTCCCAATTTAACTTGTTTTTGTTCTTTTTTTATTCATGGAGGCTCCATGTGTGGTGGCATTTCTGCTTATGCTATGATGGTCAGAAGTTGATTGATGATACAGACTACATTGCAAATTTTGGCATCAAGGATGGTGATCAGGTATGTAGCTAGCTGTAGTTTATGACTTTATGTTGTCTTTTGTTGTGTATAATCATTCTGTGCTTGATGATTTAAATTTCCTCAGATGTTTTGACTGGATCATTGATGCATTCTTGTGAACAATGTTTTAAAAGGCCTGCTCAGGCGTGAGCCTAGCTCAAGGCTCAAGACACCGGTCTAGCATCTCGCCTTGAATAAGCGAGGCTCACGTAAAAAGACATGCTCTAGGCATGCAAAAATAAGTTTAACTAACCTTTAACGTAAAAATCATACGTTTAAATTTTCTTTTGTAATTCAAAAAATAACAATTACTAACTCGAGAGTATTTTTTAATATTCTCTCTCCAACTCTCCGTGAATGTACTTACAGTTACATACAGTGCGCCTCACAAAAAGCCTGCTTTTTTTTCTCTTTTTTTTTTGTTATTGGAGCTTTTTAAATCACTGATTGCAAATCTAGTTACTGGGAGGAATGTGCTTCCAGAATTTTAAATGAAATATGATAAAGAAGTATAGAATTATACTGCTCAAGCTTACTATTTCTCCATTTTGTAGCATAGTTTTTTGTGATGTTTCCGATAGGATTGTAACTTATCATTCATCAATGAAGGCTTTCGTTTCCTATATAAAAAAAAAAATACTGCTCGAGCTTATGTTCATAGATTTTCCTTGTTTTAACATGTTCAGCTTCAGTTTGTTCGGCATGTCACAACTGGCTACAATATCATAAGAAAGCAATCAAAGAAACGTTTGGCTTCCCCAAAACTGCACACTAGGTAAGATTCTTACCTCCTAAAACACTTGCCTGTCAAGGACTTAAGATTAGCACTCCTAAGATTCTAAGAATATATAAACTTCAGTTTTAATTAGTGATTCTTGATGGAAAAACAAGGTATTGATAAATGATACAAAATAGTCAAGACTTGGGCATTAAAAAGAATTTCAAAAGCTTGGGACAGCAAAAATCATCTATCTTCAATGTGATAGAATATGCTGTTTGAAATTTTGGGAATTGTATAGGGCTAAGAAAGCATACAAGATCACATTTGTTCCTTGAATGATTTGTTCTATTAGATTATATGGGTTTCTTTCTTATTAAGGTCGTGAGAACTTTTCACTTTTTCAATGTGTGATCCTCAACATGTTGTTTAAGATGGTACCTCCTTGAGTTCACCAATCTTGGATTAGATTCTAATTTCATTTTTATTTGACCGAATACTATTTGTTTTTACATGAGTTCTGATATCATATTAGATTATATAAGGTTTCATCTCAAACCCAATTGGCAATGAGAATAGCTCACATTTCTTGTAAAGTTTTTAAGATCTCCCCACTTTTTCAATTTGGGATAATAATTCATTTCACACCACAGGACATCCTCTCGATCAAGAAGCTGCAAGCAAAATGATCAGGACGATACGGAAAGATATAATTACAACGATATCGAGACCGGACACTTTCAACATCAAGGCAACAACGAGCTCTTCATAAAACATGGGCCAAAGATGGTACTCTTTTTGGGAGGGTGGCTCTCACACACCAAGCTGTCGTTGACAGGAAAAATGAGCATCAATGGCCTGGCTCGTCAATCGCGAACTCGGCCTAGTCTGGTGCGTTGTTTTAAGAGCCTGATACAATTATGCCGCGAGAAACAACATTACCAGAAAGTGAGTATAAAGAATAGATCCACCATAGGAGTCTAAATAGGTCAACTAGATTGTGTTAGTCATCTCTGATCTGTTCTTTCATATCTTTGGCAATAAAATGTTTGTAGAAATGTAAGCATTCACAATAATGGGTTACCAAAATTTGTTGGGAGTCTAGTCAGGTGGTGATTATTTTTGTAATAAATAAATGTGAGGTATGAAAATTGGAATTTTGAACTCAACTCAGGTTGACAGATAAATACGAAATTATTGTATTAAAAAACATGAGATTCATCTCCAAACCAATTGAAAATGACAAGAGTAATCGATTCATTCTGGTGTGAGGTCTTCCTAAGATGGTGGTTCTTTGAGTTCACTATTCTTGAATTTAATCTCTATTTTTTTTACCGAATACCCATTGAAGTTTTATGTGCTCCGAGAGACTTCATCTTAAAACTAATTAGAAGAGTAACTCATGCATTTTATTTAAAAATGTTAGGTCTTCTCATCGTTTCAATGTACGATATTCAACATTATCCATTGACATAGTTAGTAGAGAGGTTTGAGGTTTTTAAGTGTTGGTTTATATTATTTTTCATATAATTGTATTTTCATCTTTTTTAATTATTTGTTTCTTTTAGGATTAGATTAAATATTATTTTCTATCTTTTCTTTTTATAACTAGTTATAATCTTTTCATTTTATGTTTAGGTCATCTTTTCCTTTAATGATTAGATATTATATTTTCCTTTTATAATTAGTTCATCTCTTGTACCCTATTTAAACTTATTGTTGGGTTCGTTATTAAATGAAGAATTTAGAGAATTTGAATTCTCCTTTCAACACTAAGATATGCTTTTTTGGAGATCTCCCTCGAACTACTTTTTATGTGTTATGAAAATGGAAATCAATAATCGAAACGAAGATGGTAAAGATAAAGAAAACGCGAAAGAAGAAGAAGAAAACAACACACAGAGAAATTTACGGGGTTCACTAACGTTGTTTTAGTTAGTCCATGGGTAGAGAAAGAGAGCAACTTTATTGAAAGATGCGAAAATATAGATTACATAAAATACATAATGAATGTCATAATCAATATTAAACTCTATTAGAGAATACGTAAACGAAAAAGCGCATACGTAAACACATGCGGAACAGAATGCGCTGTGGAAAGCAGAATGCAAAATGCAAGACCCCTGCTCGCTGACCAGACAAAGAGACCCCCGATAGACTAATCGCAGGACATCAATCGTTTAAGGCATATCGCAACATCATGGTTATATAAAAACATCATACATTGGAGAAACCAACTTGTACCTTACGGACATAACTCTGCAGTTTTATCTTTTGAAGTTGTCATTTTCAGTCCCTCCTTTTCATTTTGCTCTTCTTTTGTAATGTTTTAAAAACTTGGCTTTGTTTTACTTTCTGACGTGGGCCCTTAATTCTTAACAATTTTGATGGCTTCAAAAATTCCAAGTTATGATTTTATTTTATTTTTCCTATGCACAAAATTTGAGGAGAGCCAATCAGAAAAAAAGGCTGAAAAATGAGATTATTTGTTTCGTGGAAGTTAAGATAATCAACTTTTAGACTCTTCAAAATGGCAATTAATGCTTGTTTTTGCTGGTAAGAAAACATGGTATACATTATACAAAGCTGCACTCCAATATCTTACCTTAAAAGCCAACAGGGTAATTGACTGAGTTTAAAATTTTAAAATATTTATAAGATAAATGAACGATTCTATTATTTGTCATTTGATTTTAAAATTAAAAAAAAAATATAGTCCAATAAAATAAAATTAGAATCGATGACTTTTAAAAGGATGATGAGTGTATAATAACTAAGTCACATTTGAGTTGACTTATTATATTGATGCACATGTAAAATAATGAAATAATAATGTAAATGATATGGTTTTGTTACAAAATATGTCTTAACTTGGAAATTATGGTAATATATAGGGGATACCATGTGATTGCCAGACTTGCCTTCTCCTCAAAGATTTATGGTTGAATTGATTTTTTGGAAAATTGTGCTGGATAGTCCAATTTCACAAAATAATTACAGATTAATACAAATTTGAAAATATTTGACATTATTAGAGAATATGAAGTTCCACCTCAATTGTCACAATGTGAGTATCTCCAACAGACATCTATAGTCAAATATACAATATAAGTGATATTCATCATACAGTGTAATTAAGATATTAATATTAATTATATCATATAAAAAGTATTACTTATACCATATATTTGACTATGGTTGCTAAACATATATCTTTTTGTCTAATAAATATTTTTTCAATTTAGTCTATTCATGCAAAAACCCGTTGATTTTTTTAAAAATTCCAAATGACCCTTTCCTCGGTAATGAAAAAAAAAGGTTAAATAACATTGTGGATTGTGTGTCTTCAAATATTTAATTTTAGTCCATGTAATTTTAATAAATTTTAAAATTATTCCCATGTGATAAGTTTAGGATCATTTATTTTATTTGTCCCTCAAAAAAAACTTTTGTGAATTTCCCGTTGAAAGAAATTTTGCTAACGAAAAAGCTTTCAACGCTGCCCGATGAAGTTTATTTAAATCGAATTTGTATAAATAGTAATGATTAGAATACAAGAAAGGATAATGCAAACATATTTCTATAATTTATAAAGATAAAGTTAACGTGTCGACTTAGTTTTTATCTAATTCAATAATATTATATTGGGATAATCAATATTTAGCTATTATCTTATTTTAGAGTGATAATATGATTTATGTAAAGTTTATGATGTAATTTTGATTTTTTTTTTATATTCGTGACTGTTCGAGTGCGATTTCGATTAATGTCACTTTCTACGACATTTGAATGTTAAGAAAATTTGTAAAAATTAATTTAGAGGTAAATAGTTATTATAGATTGAACCCATCATCTAAAAGCTAATTTATTTTTATATATATATTAAAATTGAATATTTGGCAGTACAACTAAAAGTAATACATCTTAAAAATACATGAATCAAAATAATATTAAAATATTAAAAAAAACAATAAAATGTGATGTATTAAATTATGAGAGATTTGCATATATAGACACTATATAGAAAGTAATTACAAATATCTCACATATGAATAATATTTGCAAATCATATTTCCCATTTTTAATTAGAATAATCAGAAAATATTCATTTACCTATATATCCTCCAAAATCGTGTGTGCATTCGTTTTTTCAATTTGGAAGTTCTAAAACTTCCTTTCATCATTGTCTAAAATAGCGCCCATGATTGGACAGGTTATTAAATGTGGGTTTTTATATTTTTTTTACATTCAAAACTTCATTTTCTATTTCTTTTTTGGAAACAAAATAATTACAACAATACCTTTCAATTATTGTTTTCTTCATTTTGGAAACAAA
>JBBMEF010000022.1:3412185-3425471 GCA_037832685.1 Sicyos baderoa | reverse complement strand
GCTATATTTACAAATATTTTCAAAAAGTTGCTATTTATGCAATTTTTTTGCCTTATTGTAATATACATGCAAATTCCCCTAATAAAAATGATAATATGTAACACTAGCAATTAATTGGTTTGAAGAAGTCAAAAAGGAAAATATTTTGTGGAACTATGCAGCTAGGCATTGTTGTGCATTTGACTTTTTGGATAAGAAACATTTTTTATCAAAATATGAAATTACTTTTTTCTTTTATGCATGAAATTACACAAGAGTATAAAGAGAAGGGATCAAAGGACCCATTGGGAAGCACTATAAAAGGCCTCTCCAATTAGTATGTTAATACTGCTTCTGAACTAAAGAAAAATTTAGACAAATATTTCTAATATTACCCTTTATGAACTCAGAATATCCAGGAACAATGAAAAGTCTCAAGAATAGATTCCAAACACTTCGTTAACTAGATGGTAATAAAAACCAATTTTCCTAATATAATTCAGTGAAGTGATAAACCATGGAAAACATAGACTACCTTGACCATCTAGATTTATCATCTGTCAGCTTCTTAAGCCTACTTCTTCTCTCTTCCACAAAACGTCGGCATATCTGTTCAACATTTGTCAAATACACCCTAACAAGTTCTCTCCTATACTGACAATCAAGGCAACGAAAAGGCCGATCAGCTCTCTCCCTGCAAGACAAAATTCAGAAGCATGAAATTTCAAAGACATTTCGAAAGAGAGATAACCTATTGAAAACTTAGACATCCCAGTCAAAATGAGGCCAATATAGGGTTTTGACTAAAAATCAACTCAGACTACTAAAAAAAAATTCCTTGATTTTGGAAGGGGGCCCTAGTACACAGCGCAAATAAGGCTTTCAGTATTTAAAAAAAAGGTTAACGAGTTCCTATATGTTTTAACCAACCGAACAAATGAAAATAATAGGTGTCCTGGTAATAAGAAGGCAGCCTAAAAAGTATTCAAAGAACTAAAACTTCTTTATTTTGAGTTTGGCGTGTACATGGACTTTGAGTCTGTCAAAATTCCAATGATAAATCAGAAAGGTCATTGAGTACCAGTGGAAGCATACTTAAAATCTCAGCAATCAAGAATTACTAATCACAATAAGAAATTACCTAATCACTTGAACTTGTGCCTTTATTATGAGAGTGTCAGCGTCAATAAAACCATCTAATACTTTAGAAAGTTCCATGAACTTTTTCCATCCCCAGTCATGTTCTTTCTTCCAGAACCGATGTAACGTATCTGTACAATTATTTTTTGCGCTAGTTATACTAAGTGGTAACAACAAAAACTTGAAAAGAAATGTCAATAAAAACTAACCAGAATATTTTGATTTCTTTGGATCCTTGTTCACCACCGCAATAGTAAACTGTGCAAAATGGCTCCAACCTGTTTTGGAGAGAAAAGATATCAAAGACAATTAAACGAATCGAAAACAAGGACATTGCTTAATAAATGCAATTCAAACAGGATAGTACCTGGAAGGAGTTTGTCATGATTGGCAACACAAAGAAATAGAGAGAGATGATTGCATACATCACAGCCCTGAGGATAAATTAAAATGTACCTGCAACAAGTTTTTACGGTTTATTAATCTTAAAAGTGGGTGGGGACCAATTTACAAAATACATGATCCTACAAGAAACATGCATAAATAAATCCAGGTAGTTTTTCAAAATACTAGTGGATAAATCCTCAACCATTATCATGTGGAAGAAAAGTGCATCGAAAAAAGAAACCTGTCATCAAAATGTTCTCAATGATACCACACAGAAATAGTTTTTAGCTTTCTAGAAGGATGCGCATTACACTATGAAAGTAGTCAGTTTTAACACCAGGGTGAGAAACTAAGAACGATCATAAATCATAATTGAAGATATCACATCCCAGAGTAAAAGATGATTTCAGACATAAAAGGATAAGAAGTTATCATGGCCTGGAATTCCATCAATACAAATGCACATGACAAACAAACAAGGAGATCACTAACTGTTGAATATCTCAAAGGGATCGAAAAATCACGCATACCATTTGTAGCCCCCAACCTCAAATGCATTACTTCTAAGTTCTCGTTTGTTAAGTTGAGAAAATTTCTCTATCTTCCATGTATGTTTTCCATACAATTCTGAAGGTTTTGGTCCTACAAAGAGATGAATAAAAAACATGAGTAAATCTTTTCATAGTATGATGACATCTGGTATATCCAATTACCCAGATAGAATTCAATACAAGCATCAACTATTTTAGCACAGTGCAATCCATAACAGCTATTTTGAGAAGGGAGACAGGGAGCAGAGAAAGAGATGAATACCACAACCCAGATATTTTGAATTATAGGCCAAGATACACAAAGATAAAGCGATATGAGGTATCCTAAGGTTCAAGCCATGTACGAGACTGATATGAAACACCATAATTTTTCATAACTTTTCTTGAGAATAAAATCCTCCTTGTTCTTCGCACTTCTTGGCCTTCTTTATGAGCTTCTAGGATTATCTCATAGTTAGGCTAAACACCCCACATATATTGAAATACATAAGGCACAAGAAAAGAAGTATGCAAGTATCAATAACAAGCATACCAGCTTCTTCTTCATCATCATCATCATCGGTGTCCCAGTATGGAGGTGAAGTCGATGGCATTCCATTTTCCACTTGTTCAGAAGACCTCCATTCAGCCAAAGCCTCTCCAGACAGACTGTGATGCCCATTTGCATAACTCTCAACAGACCTCATCCCTACAGCCTCTTCACTAACAACACCAGCCATCTTCCTCGCAAAGGCAATAAATTCGTTCAGAATCTGCTCCTCTCACTAAATGATGCCAAAAACAAAAACAAAAAAACAACACGAAAGAAAGAACACAATCAACACACATACAGTTAACCCTTTCCCAACAGTAATACAATCCCACCAATCTATAATAGATGTAATGAATGCAAAATTCACATAAGCAGGCCCTGCACTAAAAAAAAAAAAAAACGACTGTGTAATACTACTAATACAGATATATAAGGTTATTCATCCTTCAACTAATGCAATGCCCACAAATCATAATCATGTCTAAATCGATAATTCCTAAGGAAATCAAACCGACCCAACTTCTAGCAGATGTTGAAAACCAAAACCCAAATACAAAAACACTCTAAAAGTAATCAATAATTGAGCTAAACATCAATCAAAGAAGAAAAAACCCCTAAAAAATCGGGAAAACAAACATAAAAACCTCAAAAACACGACAGGGTGAAGAAAAACAAAAAACCCAGAAAGGAAACGAAGTAATGATCGAAACAATAGGCGATGATCGCGGATACGCAATCCGAATCAAAACCCCCGATCGGATAAAAACCCTACAGGGATTGAAGAAAAATCAAAAGGGGGCGATTACTGGAAAGGGCATGGATTAGATCAAGTGAGAAAACAGACCTTGAAGAAGTGACAGAGCTGCGAGAAGCGGCAATGGAAGCTGAGAGAGAAGAAAACAGAGATTGGAAGAGAAATTGAAAGAGGGACGGAGGTCGAAGGACCAGCAATGGAGACGAGAATTGGGATAGAGAAGACAGCGCTATGTCGAATCCCAAACAAAATAAAAAATCGATTATTAATTATAAATAAATTTATAAATAAAATACCCCATTTTGTCCCTGAAATTAAATAAATTACTACATTTGTTTTTTTTTTTTTTTTTTTTTTGAAAAAAATTACTACATTTGTAATAATTAGGACAAAAGAGCAATTTAGTCATGTCATGTCTTTAATTTACATTTTGTTCTTCTTTAATCAAAAATAAAATATAACCAAATTAAGTTAGGACTTAAAAAAATGTTATGACCTAAACTTTTTGTTTTAGTAGAATAATTAAGTTTGAGTTTAGGAAGGACAGACCTGATATTTGGAGGCTTTTTTATTGAGAATAAACATTTTTATTGTTTTGGAATACTTTACTTGGTTGTTTTCTAAAAAAAAGAAATAATAATAAGTGGAAAATAATGAAAATAAAAGAGGATTATTATTATTATAATTTTTACTATTATTATTAATAAGTTGAGGGTTACAAAAAAAAAAAAAAGTCATTAATGAAAATAATAAGTTCCATTAGTAATATTGTCAAATATTTTTTAATAAATTTCAGACGAATTTTTCTAACATACAAATAGTATAATTTATCTTTTTAGATAATAGTTAATGAACGTGTAAATTTATGACAATCATATATATAAATAATTAAATTATTTGATGTAGCTTCAAAATAAAAGGGGACTCCAATCATATTTGTATGACTAATTAGTCCAGAATATATATTTTCAAAACTTCAAAACTCAAATATTGTTAAATTAAAAATAAAAAAAAACGGTGAAATGGAATCCTCTGCAAAATAGGTTCCGTTGTGGACTCTATTGGGCAATGTTGTTTGTGCTAGGGTTTTTGAGCCTATGGGCCTTACTTATTTTGGGCCCAATTGAATTATTCATTTGGGCCATCAATAGGCCCAAAACCCTTCTTAAAAGGCCCAATATCAGAGGAAAGAGAATTGGAATTGGAGGGAAGTAGAACTTCAAACTGGAAAACAGCGCCCTTTCAATATATTAAAAAAATAATAATAATAAAAGAGAAAAGAATTATCAATTCGAAATTCGAAAGCATCCGACCATGGAATCCTCTGCAATTTCTCTCATCATCGTTCAAGGTCCCCGCAAGGGCGAAACCCTAGATTTTCCACCGGGAACGACGGTCAAGATCGGTCGAGTAGTTCGGGGCAATTCTTTCGCCATTAAAGACGCCGGCATCTCCACCAAGCACCTCTCCATCGAATCCGATTCAGGCAAGTGGGTGATCCGAGACCTCGATTCGTCCAACGGCACCATTGTTAACGATACCAAGCTTCCGCCACTCGACGCCGTCACTCTATCCGACGGCGACACCGTCAAATTAGGTGAGTCCAGTTCGATTTTGGTTAGAATCAACGGTAATGAAGAGTGTAGGTCGAGGCGAAACCCTAGGCGAAAAGCTGAAGAGAAGTGTGCAGGTTCGAGCGTTGTGGAGCCCGTTGCGGAAACTCGGGGCCGGAGAAGGAAGGGCGTGGAAGATGTGAGCTTACAGGGAGGAGGTAATTCCGCGGCGGTGGCGGCGTTGGAGAGCGGAAGATGTCTAAGACCTAGAAAGGGCAGAGGCCTGAAAGGTGAAGTTAGTAACCAAGTAGCCGATTGCAAGGAATTGGAGAGCAAAGTCGTCGATGTTGGTAATAAAACCAGCCCTAAAATTAGTACTAGAACAACTAGGAGAACGAAGAACATTGTATCTGTGGTTACTGATTCAGTTCTTGGGAATGTTCCCGAGAATTCATGTGTGGGTGTTGAAGTTAAAGTCGGGGCGAAAAAGACTCGGGGAAGGAAGAAACTGGAAAAGGAGTTACCAGATTGCAGTACTTTCATTAAATTGGAACCTAGTGAAAACGTCGAGCTGAATGCACTGGTTGACAATGGGGAAGTTATGAGGAATGTGAATGTTGAAGAAACAGGTGGTGAGTGTAGCCCTCAAGAGGTTCGTGTTGTAGATGAAAATGAAAATGAAAATGAAAATGTGTGTATAGTTTCAGAAAGTTGTGAAGAGGTTGATGATAAGAGAGCTTCACATGATGAGGAATTTCTATGTAAGGCGGAGAAGGCGCCGGATTTGAAGAAGATGACACTTGGGGAGTGGTTTGATTACTTGGAGACTCATTTGCCTAAACAAATAATTGATTCAAGTGAAGAGATAATTTCTGGTATGAGAATTAAATCTGCTAAAGTACGGGAATATGTTGCACAGCAGAAGATTGAGAATGGCCGTGGAGTTTAGTGTAACGAAAAAGCAATGGTGTATGAGGTAACCCTTTTGCTTTCTCGTTTGATTTTAAATTTTTTATCAATCCTTATTTGTGGAACACACTTTTCTGATCTTTTAATGTATCATTTATGACTTCATGTGTATAACTTCGCTCTCATGTTTCTATCAATCTAAGATGGCATCGGCTTACTGCGACTTAGAATTATAGCTTTAGTTGGAGTTGGATTAGAGGCTTTAACTTGGGTGATTAGTTTTTAAATGTTTTTCTTCATGGGGATTTCATGGCTTTGAAACTATCCATCTAGTCAGAATGATCATTGTAATTTACTTAGAAACTGTCACAGAAATTTGTTGTGTATTAGATGCTTGTTGGTGAATATGAAAATTCTTCTTTGGGTGTGTGATTTCTCTTCTTGAAATATTTTGGTTCCTCTGTTCATACACACCACATTATGATTAATGATTTTTGTCTCTTTTCATATGCCTGATTGAGATCCAATCCCTATAATCAGTCATGTGCTTCAATCATCCCATTCCCTAGCCCTACAAACATTTGAAACATTGAAATTAGTAGGGAAATCGTTGGCCCACTCACACTCTCATATTAAAATGGCTGTTTGTCTACACTTCATTTGGTCTGTCTTTTTTTTTTTTGTTGGGTGAAAAACGATTTCATTGATGTATGAAGTTACAAATATATTTACAAAAGACCTCTCCAGTGAAAAAAAAAAAAATTTAGACATGTAGTTTAATTAATCTGTTTTTGTGCTTCTGATCGAATGGAAAAAGTTAGGCAAATATTTATAAGACTGTAGTTAAGAACCATTAGATTTCAGACTCTTTGTTAACTAGATAATGCTACCAATAAATTTGTTGAAAATAACTGATAAGATTGATAAACGATGGAAAACAAAGCCTACCTTGACCATTTAGCTTTATCCTCTATCAGCTTGCTTCCTTTCTCTTCCACAAAACGTTTGTTTATCTGTTCAACATTTGCAAATATACGCTAACAAGCCCTCTCCCTGAATTGAAAAAATCAAAAGCGTGAAAATACATTTGTCAACCCAATATTCTAGAGAATATTCCCAGTCAAAACAACTCAGACTATTAACTACAACAAGATCACTAGCTTAGCGGAATCAGTGTACACCTGATGACCAAGAAGTAGTAGATTCGAATCCCCCACCTCCAATTGTTGCAATCTTAAAAAAAAACTACTACTCTGTCGACTTCCTCTCTTTTTTCTCTCTCTGTTTTGGGGCTAGTGAGGGTTCATATAATGCAGTTGTAGTATAAAAAAAAAAGTGTTGTGGTAATAAGAAAGTAGCTTTAAAAACAGCAAAAATAAGACTACGACTCGTTCATTTTGAATTGGTTAAAATATCGTTTTGGTCTGAAGAGTTTGTTCAATTTTGATCTTATTAAAGGTAGAGAATGCATAGATAGAGTTCGACACCACCCACATAAGATACATAAAGTGTATGTAATAGATAATAAGGAGTTCCACTTCAAAATCAATTGGTAATGAGTAGATTAACTCATATCTCTTATAAAAATGAAACTCTTCTCTTTTTCAATATGGGGCAAAGGTCACAAGGTGAGTATTTCCAATAGTAGATGGAGTTCATGCATATATATATATATATATATTTGAATTGATTGTCTATTGTTAGAAGTTAGAAGAGGGCAGAATATTTCACATCTTCCTTCCCTGTCTCTGCATCTCAAGAGCTCTAGGAGTGCGTGATTGGGAACATCCCCACAAATATATGGCACTGAAATGTAAGTAGAATTGTTTTATTTTCCAGTTGCTCACAAAGTTTCAATTGAGCCCAAGTTTCTCCTGACTTTATCCCTCCAGCCTCTTTGTTCAGAATGACTTCTCGAAAGCTACTAATGAGGCAACATGGAAGTAAATAAGGACACTTTACTTTGTCTAGTCTAGGGACATGTAATTACCATTGTTTTAAAAAAAAAAAACTTAACTATATTTGTTTCCATCGTTGATTTTAATGAAACCAAACACACCCATTTTTCAATGGCTTAATAAAAACAAACCTAGTCTACAAAAAACAATCTGATGCCGTCAAATTCAGAAGCTTGATTCTATCTCACCTATGAGCTTCTGTTTGTTCGATAACCGTATTTACTTTTATATTCACATTTTATCTTTTTTTTTTTTTAAAACCAAATTAAAATTCGAAAATTTTTAAAAAAATAAAAATAAATCTAAAACTTGTTTGGTTTTTAAAATGAAACCTTTCGTAGACAATTTAAATAAAACAAGCTTAATTTTTAGAAATCAAAAACAAAATTTGTTTTGGGTAGGAACTTACAGCCACTTGTGATGTTGAAATGTGCAATTATTTGGCAAAATCATAATGAGGAAGTGAAGAAATGGCAATGTATTAAAAAAAAAAGAAGCTAAAAGTGGAAAGGAATTTATTATGAAACGGGGGTAGGCTAATTGATGTATTAATCTCAAAATAAATGGGAGCACTTTTTCCCCTTGTCCTGTTGGTTTGGATTAGTATGGAATTTACAGCCACATGTGATGTTGAAATCTGCAATTATTTGGCAAGAAAAACTTCTGCATGTTTAACTTTTAGCAGACTTTTTGAATTCTTCAATTCAAAAAGTCTGTTTATACAGTAAAGATGTGACACATTATTATTATTATTATTGTGTCATTATTTAAACCACCGGCCAGTGTGATGAAATTCAGTAACCAAATAGAAGAGAAGAAAAAATGGAGTCAGAATTAGAAGATGTCAATGTAAGCCATGGCCGACCATTTCAAACTCTGATAAACAGAACCCAAATCCTCCTAAACTCCATAGCTCTACTCCTCTTGATCCACTACAGAATCTCCTTTTTCTTCCAAACCCCACATCAAGCCATACCCACCACCACCCTCCCATGGCTTCTAGTTTTTGCTTCCGAGCTGCTTCTCGCCTTCATTTGGCTCCTCGGTCGAGCCTCTCGGTGGCGCCCCGAAGTTTCCAACCTCATTCTCGCCGAGAAGCAACAGAGCCTGCTTCCAGCCATAGATGTGTTTGTTTGCACCACCGACCACGAGAAGGAGCCCACGCTGGATGTCATGAACACTCTCATTTCCGCCATGGCTTTGGACTACCCGCCGGATAAACTCCACGTGTACCTCTCCGACGATGGGGGCTCTCCGGTCACTTTGCACGGTATCGAAGAAGCGCGGCGGTTTGCTCGCTGGTGGGTCCCCTTCTGTAGAAGGTATGCAGTTACGCAGCCGTGCCCCGAGGCTTACTTCTCGGCGGCCGGAGATGTTGATCGCGGCCGTGATGTCTTGAGGGATGGATTTGTGGAGCAGGAGTTATTTGTGGTACATCCATTTTTCTAGTTTCAATTGCAGCTTCAAAATTGAAACAAAGAAAAAGACTGATTTTTCATTTTATCTAATTTTGAGTGATAGAAGGAAAAATACGAGGAGTTTAAGAATGAGATTAGGAGTGCAACAGAAAGGTCAACCACTTCAAGTTCTAGCCTTCATCATCCTCCATTCATCCAGGTTTATCTTATAAATAAAATATTAAAAACTATATATATATATATATATACTTAGAAAGTTGTTGAATAAATATTTGAAAATGGGGTTTTTTTTGCAGATAATAAAGTCCAATGAGAATGATGTTGCAGATGAAGATTCAAGGAACCAAATTGAAATTGAAATTCCTGTTGTTGTTTACGTGTCCCGTGAGAGAAAACCTTCACATCCTCACCATTTCAAGGCCGGGGCCCTTAATGTCCTTGTACGTCTCTCCCTCTTTTTCTTACCTAAATTGATCTATTCTTTAATTTGTGACTTTTTCTATTTTTAAATTTAGTTCTAAACTTCTAGTGCTAATTTCAATAATCTTAGTACATTACATATAGTCAATGTTGTAAAAAGTTATTGAACCTGTCTAAAAAATATTATATATGTAATTTATTGGACTATGTTCAGCTTCGAGTGTCTGGTGTGACAAGCAATTCACCCTACATATTGGTGCTGGACTGCGACATGTATTGCAATGACTCAAGCTCAGCTCGGCGAGCAATGCGGTTTCATCTTAATCCCGAACTCTCCCAGTCTCTATCTTTTGTTCAGTTCCCTCAAAGGTTCTACACTGCCACAAAAAATGACATCTACGACAGCCAGCTCAGATCACTTTTTACGGTAAGAATGGAACCACCAATCAACTCAAAAGTTTAAGTTGATGAGTTGGGATAAATTTAATTATATCGATCAATACAGTTTGAATCAACTCTTATGGTTACAGGTGGAATGGTCGGGCATGAACGGGCTTGAAGGTCCGATTCTGTCAGGCACATGCTATTACATCAACAGGCTTTCCTTATATGGAACTTCCCCACAAGGTCCATTTCTCCCCCAACTCATTCAATTTATTTGTTTGTTTTTTAGGCTGTTTCTTAAATTTGGTTTTAATTTTGGGTTTTTTTAAAAAAAAAATTAAGTTTGATTTCTTTAAAATTTTCCAAAGGTTGTCTTCTTCAATAAAACATTTAAGTCAAAGTCCAAAAACAAAAATAAGTTTTCGAAAACTATGGCTCGGTTTATTCTTTAAAATAATGTATACAACTATTTCATCCTAGAGTTTTTTATTATTATTATTATGAAATCTACATCCTTATCCTACTCATACTTTTAAAAATCAAATCCAAATTTTGAAACTAAGGTCCCGTTCTAACCATTTGGTTTTTTGTTTTTGGTTTTTGAAATTTAAGTCTACAAGAAATACCTTACCACATGTTTTCTTTTACTTGGATATCTACATCTCACCTATATTTGTAGAAACCAAACTAAAATTTAGAAACAAAAAAAGTAGCTTCCAAAAGTCTCTTTTTGTTTTTGAAAGTTGGTTATCATTCACCTACTTTCTTAAGAAAAGATGGATATTGTAGAAAATGTGAGACACATAAAAAGAAATTTGAGTAAAAATAGACTTAAATTTTAAAACCAAATGGTTATCAAACGAGGTCTAAATATATTAGTTTCCGAACCCTTTTTTGGTTTTTGAAATTTGATAGGGATTCACATCTTTTGTCTAGAGAGAGGAAATGATTTTTTTATAGGGAAATTGAGGGAAAATAAAATTAAATTTCAAAAATGAAATTGATAGGACCTATATTTTTTAATTTCTAACAAATTGATAAGATGAGAATTAACTTGTTTAATTTAAATTTGTGTGTCAGACAAGGATCCTTTAAAGCACAGAGAAGATTTCGGTACATCCAAGGAGTTCATCAAATCTCTCAATGGCACTAACAAAAGGGAATTTCCAGTGGAAGAGGCTCAACTTTTAGCATCATGCACATATGAAACCGGAAGTAAATGGGGCCAAAAGGTAAAAACTTTAACCCCACATAAGAAAGAAACTAAGACCCTTTTTGATATACGACTTATTTAGTCAGCCTGCCATTTGGTTTCGAGAAGAACTGATGGAACATAAAATAGTTATCAAATAAGACCTTAATTAAACACTGATGAATCAGGTTGGGTTTGGTTACGATTCAGTGGTGGAGGATTTCTTGACGAGTCTGGTAATACACAGCCGAGGGTGGAGGTCGGTGTTTAGCAACCCCGAGCGGGCTCAGTTCTTGGGGAGTGGCACCACTGGCCTAAACGAGACATTGGTTCAAGCCACACGATGGAGCTCGGGGTTGTTGGAAGTTGGCATTTCCAGGTTTTGTCCTCTGCTGTATGGGCGCCCACAGCTGAGTTTGTTGCAGGCAATGTGTTATTCTGAACTTGCATTTTATCCTCTCTGTTCTTTCTCCATTTGGGGCTTGGCTACTGTCCCTCAACTCTCTTTGCTGCATGGGGTTCCTGTTTTCCCTAAGGTATATACTTAATTCTTCAATCTACTTTTGATTATTATTGTTATTTTTTAATGATTAAGTTTGAAATGATTGTAGAAAAAGGAAACCCCTTGTATACCTGATATTTAAGAAATTATGCATATTGTGACATTAAAATATTCTTCAACGAGATTCACCTGTGACATTACTACTTCGATGTCTTCGGTGTCTGGCCTAGGGACAGACGTGATTACTCTTGTTTCAAAAATATTCTTCAACTAAGTCCTATATCATACCCTGCAGGTTTCAAGTCCATTTTTCCTTGTATATTGCTTCATTTTCATCTCATCAACATTCATGCACTTGCACGAGGTTCTAATTTCTGGGGGTTCACTTCAGAAATGGCTAAATGAACAAAGGATATGGATGATAAAGGGAATCACCGGTCGTTTATATGGAAGTTTACATGCTTTCATGGAGAAAATTGGGTTGAAAAATATGAACTTTGTGCCCACAAACAAAGTGATAGATGATGATCAAATTAAGAGGTACAATATGGACATATATGATTTTCAAGCTTCAACCTTGTTTCTTGCTCCAATGGCGGGCCTCGTCTTCTTGAATCTCGTCGCCTTCGCTGTTGGATTCGGCAGAGTTGCGAGTCAGGGAGATTGGGAGGAAATGTTTGGCCAGGTTTTTGTTTGCTTCTATATATTGTTGATGAGTTTTCCAATCATTGAAGCCATGGTTATAAGAACTGATAGAGGTTGCTTTTCATTTAAAGTCACTTTAGGATCTGCATTGGTTGTATTTGTACTTTTGTATTCAGAGTCTGTTCTCTTTATGTAACAAGTAGCTATGAAACTTGCATTCATGCTTACATTTCTTTACATTTTTCTTTCTTAATATGTGACCATTTCTTGTTCTTTCAATGGCAGAGTTGAGGGTTAAAATATAAAGAAAAACTCTACATTTGAATGTGTAGTTCTAATGTGGCCCCATAAATTACCTACTACATAAATGTATTTTACCAATAAAATATAAATAAATAAATATATATGTACTAGTAGAGTTCTCATGTACATTCATAAGATGTTTCTCTAAAAACTTTCACTTTACAACAGATATTTCAACCATGCTAACTTGAGTCAACACTTAGACTACCTTTACCTAATTAAGAGAATATGAGATTAAATTAGCATAGTATGTTGGAGATCGTAATCAATGTATGATTATACTAAATATTGATCATATCTATAAGGATTGACGCAATTAATCGAAGACACAAACTTTAAAGATATACTTTTTTTCGTGTGACATTATTCTCAAAAAATTATGGGATCAAATACCTTATCAAAAAAAAAAACATGCAAATATGTTTGAATAAAAAAAACATTAGCCGTGAGATTCTCATTATCTTATTGATATTGGGGTTGAACTACTCAATTTCTTTTTATACGTGATCGTTCGAGCCGGTTTATGCGCACCTCGATTATTATCACGACACATACCTTCTCACCCGTAACTACTTGTTGGGAAAAAATGAAATATGAAATGAAATATTGCGGAAGCAAAAGTCAAATCAAAGTCTCAATGTTTGTTGAACAAAGAGAGA
>JBBMEF010000022.1:3394191-3404939 GCA_037832685.1 Sicyos baderoa | reverse complement strand
GGCCAAAAATCCGTTTTTGCTATATACTCAATTATTTTCAAACTTTTGCTATCTATGCAATTATTTATCTCATTTTTAACATCTATGCAAAATCCTTTTTTTAATATATCGTTTGAAATACAAAGAAGTGAATTTTGACTTTCTTTGCCGGCCAAAATATAGACATGCATAAAATGATAGAAATGGATTGTGCAATTTAAAATGGTTGTTTTCATGGATGAACAAGAAACATCAAATTCACGCTCCACTATTTTGACCATTTTTATATAAAGAAATAAGGTAATGATTAGGGGTGTTCAATTAACCCAAATAACCTAAATTAATCCAATTCAATTTGACGTATTGAATTAGATTAAATACATTTTTTAATTAGATTAGCTTCAAAAAAAAAAAAAAAAAAAGTCGACTAAAATTAACCCAACCTAACCCGAATTCATTATTTAGTTTTATATATTTATATTTATCAATAACTTAATTATATATATGTGTGTATATTTTACATATAGTTACATTCATTTTATTATCTTGATTGGAGATTATATTTTGTTCATGTATAATGTATGATTGATATTATTGGACCCGATGACTCAACCTAACCCGAAAATATAAAGGTTGGGTTGGGTTGGGTTGTCTCTTCAATTGAGTTGGATTGGGTTGAAAACCTCCCTCAACCCAACCTAACTCAACTCATGTACACCCCTACTCACCGCCATGACTTTTCTAAGTTTAAGAGGAATAGGAGGCTTAGAGGTGTGCAAATTAAGGTGGTATTTTAATAATCAACCACACCATCGACTCTCTCGATTCTGAAAATAATAAAATAATAGTGGGAGGAGTTGGGAGATACATTAGTAATAATAAAGAAAAGGAATGTGGGAAAGGGATCGGCATGCATGGGGTTGTTACCCGTTGAAGAAAAACCTTATTTTCTCTCAAATAAAGAAAAACTTCAGGCCCCGTTTGATAACCATTTGATTTCTTGTTTTTGGTTTTTTAAATCTAAGCTTATTTTCTCTCAAATTTTCTACTATTTGTTTCATCCTTTCTACCGTGTATACATCTTTTCTTAGGAAAGTAGGGGAAGACCAACCAACTGTTAAAAACAAAAAAAGTAGCTTCCAAAGTTGTTTTTATTTTTAAAAGTTAGTTAGTATTTTCCTACTTTTTTAAACAAAGATTGATAAATGGTAGAAATGATGGAGCATGGTAGTAAATTTGAGAGAGAATAGGCTTAAATTTAAAAAACTAAAAACAAGAAACTAAGGCCTCGTTTGATAACCATTTGATTTATTGTTTTTGGTTTTTCAAATTTAAGCTTATTATCTCTCAAATTTCCTACAATGTGCTACATCTTTCCTATTATATATCCATCATTCTTTAAGAAAGTAGGAGAATACTAACCAACTTTTAAAAACAAAAACAAACTTTGGGAAGCTACTTTTTTTTTGTTTTTAAAAGTTGGTTGGTCTTTCCCTACTTTCTTAAGGAAAGATAAATACACGATAGAAAGAATGAAACAAAATATAGGAAATTTGAGAAAAAATAGGCTTAAATTTGAAAAACAAAAAACCAAATGGTTATCAAACGGGGCCTAAATGGTTATCAAACGGGCCTAAACTTTTTCAAATTTGTCTAGTGTTGTAAATATTTTATGAATTTGGTCTATTCCTACAAAAACCCTTATTTGATTATTACTTTTACCTAAAATTTGATTATTTTAATTATTATTATCACACCGAGATCATAATTAGAATTTCATAAACCCTACTTAACCAATGACCTGATTTGGATCGTGCAAAGCAAAACTAAATCCAACTCTTCATGGTGAGAAAAGATATTAATTGGTTTCAAATTGGTTTGATTTGGAATTTAACTACTGTATTTTCTCTCCTCTTAGTTTTTGGGAATCTTTTATGGTTAACAAAAAAAAAAGATAAGCTATAAATATTAATATTTTAGAAAAATAAATCGAATATAAAAAAGATTGATTCAATCACGTAATATTGAAAGTTATAAAATTGATTGATTTCAATGGAATAAAATTGATAGCTTTAAGTAAATTTATTTCATATTTTGCATGTATGATTTTTTTTAAAAAATTGTTATAATTAAAATAGTGAGACTATAACTAGCTGTATACAACAATTTTTCTTGATTTTTTATAGTTGTTTGATTATATAGTACATGATAAGGAATACCATGGATTGAAATAACAAGTTTTTAGCTTCATCAAAATTTGGAAGACCAATTTTACATGAAGTTTTAATTCTATATTAAAAAAAAAAAATGGAGTTCCACCTTTAAATTGTTCATATATATTTCATAAAGATATTGAAAATGTGTATCTCGAACATATTTTCTGTTTCCATCTCTCTTCGTTTGTTACACAAAATTTAGAAAGTACAAAGTTAAATATCCAAAATAGAGTAAAAAATAAAATGGACAAAATTTAAGTCTTTATTATCTTGATTGATATTATTTCATTTCAATTCTATGATCAAAGATTTGAGTCTTGAAATCAATATTTGACTTTCCGTATCGGTAGGGTTTATTGGTCTCTCCCAAATGTACTAAAAGATAATAATAATAACAAATAAATTGAGGGCATTGAAGGATAAAATAGATAAAAAGTGAGGGATTGAAAACAATAATTAAGCAGATTGTATGTAAAGAGAGAAATAAGAAAAGAGAAACAGATTTCCTCTTCGAATGAGCTATCAATAATTTTTTATTATTGGGAATTTTATTGGTCTTTTTTAGCTGTGAATTCAACGATTTGATATATATTGTGTATAGATTTCATAAACTCGTAATTATTAGATTATATAACTTTTAATAAAGGGATTAATTGAGACTTACTACTTATCATTACTTTATAATTTTTTTTAATATATAAATATTGTACGGTTAAATAATGAGAAAAATAATATCAAATGAGTTGATGATGGAATAATTTATTTGTTTGATTGTAAAACAGTTCAACATAAACATCGCATATTCAATTATAAAAATTGATATTTATCACTCTCTCCCATTGCCTATTGAAAAAAGATAATAAAAAAATAGTAGCTGTGGACTCTCATATAAACAAACAAAAAATCCATTTGAATTCCAACAAACTAAATGTGATTTAAGAAAATTTAAATTCAAATAAATGTAAATTCATAACCAAATTCTAAAATTTAAACCCATTCCATAACTCTTTGTTTTCGTTTTTTTTTTAGAATTTTTGATTTTTCGTTTTTAGTTATTGGTTTTTTAAATTAAAATTTATATTTATTCAAATTTTTGTATCTATAATTTTATCTTACCTAGATGAGTTTTAACAAATTTCATCTCAAAACAACTATTTTGTTTTGATTTTTAAAATATAAACATGAAAGTAATGAAGCTATTAAATAGGGTGAGAGTGGTAGACTTATTATTTTTATTATTTTGTAAAATTCAAAATAAAAAATCAAATACTTATCATGCATGACACTAAGGCCTTGTTTGGTTTGCGTGTTGGAATCCAGATTATCCAGAATCTATATTTCCCGAAATCTAAATTCTTTGGAATATGTATGCCCTGTCATCGAGATTCTCCAAAATTTGTATTCCCTGAATTCCAGTACCGTAATCAAATTTTCTAGATCTTGCAGAATCTTGATTACGGTATTTGGTTGGGTGTAGTGATAACCTAAAATACAAAAAATATTGATTCGAATTCTCGAATTATAAATTCCCGAAATTCTTATATTTACCAATCAACTAATTTCAAATTCTCGAATTCCAAATTCGATCTTCGAATTCTAAATGCCAAACCAAACACAACCTAACCGTACAAATTACACTATAATATTAAAGTTGGAAAAGAAGCAACAAAATGGGAAAACAATTGGGTGCCCCCAATGAAAACCAAAAATGAAAAAGAAGGTGGAGTAGACGCGCTAGGAAGTGAGAGTGGTGATAGGAAAGAAAGTAGGCCACGTGGTAAATACATAGTATATTAAAAAAAGGAAAATAGGAGAAAAAGAAATAAAACAAGTTTTTTTTTTGTGGGAGTGAGAAAGGACATTTATAAGCAGAAGGGCGTCTAAGTTCTCTTCATGTAACAGCCTGAGGGCCCCACTCTCCAATTTAATTTTTTTCTATCAATTATTTATTACCCATTAATTATAAATTTGGTTCTTATTCCTTTGAAAAAGTAAAAGTTTCAAAAATTATCATGTCTAAAAAAATTATTTTTATGATTTAAAGTATATATATATATATATTTCTTTATCTTTAGCACTTATAGGTTAAAATTACTTAATCATATAGTTAATTAGTCATCATATATACTAATTTTTAAGGGCGTCAGTTTGTCGTATTTATAGAGTATTTGGATGGAGTATTGATTGACTTCTCATTTAGAAATTACATCAAAATGACTCTTCATTTTTAACTACTCATTTGTAATCATTCAATTATAACTATTTATTTCCAAACCACCCATTTTTAGTGAACCAAAATAACTCATCTTAACCACTTATTTTTAATAATTTTTTTAACTACTCAAAATAATTATTAATTTTAAATCTATATTTAAACAAAATTTTCACTCAAATTCTTCTAAAAAACCATATCCAAAGAAATTTTTAACTACAACTTTTGATTTTTAAGTACATCCAAAAACCTTCTAAAATTATAGATCTTTTAAAAATTGGATCAAATACTCATGAGTAGGTGACGCAGTTGAAATCCACGGTAGTTGTATTAAAAAAAAAAAATGGAGGAAATTTATATTTTAGGCATTAATTATGTATTATTGAGGTTATTTCCATTTTCCAAAACCACGGCGCAAGCAAGTATTCTTCTTCATCATCTTCTTCTTCATCATCTTCTTCACTCCTCTCTCTACAAAAACGTTTTTGGTCTCTCTGTTTCAATCTTCATCGCCACAGTCACTTCGCGAATCACAGAGAGAGGAGTGTAGCCTTTCCATATCCCTATCGATCTGGTTTTCATTCTCTCCAATTTCCTCGCTCTTTTTTACTTCTCAATCCTTTCTTCACCACAGCTTATTCTTCTTAATCTTGTTTCCTTCTGGGGTTGATTGATTCGGATTTCTGTTTGGTGGGTTTCTGTTTAAATGGACGGAAAGTGGGGCGGATTTGATTTATCGATGAGACTTTGAAGCGTTTCAGCCTCCATGGATTGCTGAGATCTGGACCTCGATGTTAATGGAATCTGATGTGTTGGCGATTTCTCGTGTTTCCCTCTTCAGGTTTTGTGTTCTTCTTTCTCTAATATCTGATTGATTTTGCTTTTTCGCTGATGGGTAGGGCTTGGTTTGTTGTTTGGTTTGATTTTCAATTTCTTGGTTCTGTTTTGTTTTTCAGAAAATGGGAATTGGAGATTCGTGCGTTCTTGTTATAGGTGAGGTGGAAAATTGGGGTTTGAGTGAGTGTTTTGAATTTTGGGCTTAAATATGGATTGAAGAAGCTTGGCTGCTTTTGGGGTGCAATGTTAAAGGCATTGCCATCTGGGTTTCTGGTTTTGTTGTTGTTGGCTTGTGTTTCTGCATCCGACAACGGGTTTCCGAGATGTAATTGCGACGACGAGGGCAGTCTATGGAGCATTGAGAGCATTTTGGAGTGTCAGCGTGTGAGCGATTTCTTGATTGCTGTTGCCTATTTCTCCATTCCTATTGAGCTTCTCTATTTCGTTAGTTGCTCGAATTTGCCCTTCAAATGGGTTCTGTTTCAGTTCATTGCATTCATTGTTCTTTGTGGTTTGACCCATTTGCTTAATGGCTGGACTTATGGTCCTCACTCGTTCCAGTTAATGCTTGCTTTGACTGTTTTCAAGATCCTCACCGCTCTGGTTTCGTGTGCGACTGCGATAACCCTCATCACTCTCATTCCTTTGCTTCTTAAGGTTAAGGTTAGGGAGTTTATGTTGAAGAAGAAGACGTGGGATCTTGGGAGGGAAGTTGGGATGATAATGAGGCAGAAAGAAGCGGGGTTACATGTTCGGATGCTTACGCAAGAGATCCGAATGTCGCTCGATCGTCACACGATACTTTACACGACTATGTATAAGTTGTCTGAAACTCTTGGTTTGCACTACTGTGCGGTGTGGATGCCGAATGAGAGCAAGACAGTGATGAATTTGACTCATGAGTTGAAAGATAGGAGCTTCTCTGATGGTTACAATGTGTCTATACCGACTAGTGATTCTGATGTCATTAAAATCAAGGGTAGCAATGGGGTTAACATTCTCATGCCTAATTCAGCTCTTGTTGTTGCTACATGTGGTGAGGCCGATGAACGGGGACCTGCAGCGGCAATTAGGATGCCAATGCTACGTGTGTCCAACTTTAAGGGAGGAACTCCAGAGATAGTTCCGACATACTATGCGATTTTGGTTTTAGTTCTCCCTGGTGGGCAACCTAGATCTTGGAACAACCAAGAACTTGAGATAATAAAGGTGGTTGCTGATCAGGTGGCTGTTGCTCTCTCCCATGCTGCACTTCTTGAAGAGTCTCAACTTATGAGAGAAAAACTGGCCGAGCAGAATCGAGCACTGCAGCAGGCTAAGATGAATGCTATGATGGCAAGCCAAGCTAGACACTCCTTCCAGAAGGTAATGAGTGATGGTATGAGGAGACCTATGCACTCCATTTTGGGCTTGCTTTCAATGTTGCAGAATGAGAATATGAATGATGACCAACGAATTATCCTCGATGCAATCACGAGGACTGGCAATGTTGTTTCTACATTGATTGATGATGTCATGGACGACTCAATTAAGGACAGTGCAAGATTTCCTTTGGAGTTGGAGATGAGATCTTTTAGGTTACATTCAATGATAAAGGAGGCAGCTTGTCTTGCCAAGTGCATGTGTGCATATAAAGGCTTTGGTTTTTCCTTTGAGGTTCAGAGATCTCTGCCCGACCATGTCATGGGCGATGAGAGAAGGGTTTTTCAGGTTATTTTGCATATGGTGGGGAGCCTGTTAAATGACATCAACCAGAGAGGAGGATATGCTTTGTTTCGGGTTGTGGCCGAGAGTGGAAGTCAGGGAAGGAGCGACCAAAGATGGGGTAACTGGAGGCAAAGCTCTTCCGATGGGGATGCATATATCAGATTTGAGATTGGGATTAACAAGAGTAACTCTCAATCAGAGGGCTCTATTCCAAATGTGGTATCCGGTGATCGGAGATACGCTAGTGGTGACGGAGCTGAGGAACGCATGAGCTTTACCATCTGCAAGAAGCTCGTTAAGGTCAGTTTGTTTTTAGTACAAGAACATTGGGGTGGGGGATTGGAACCTTTGACCTCTTGGTCAAGGGTTCATGCCATTGAGCTATGGTTAGATTTCTATAATGGGTCTTAGTATAATCCTTCTGCTCAGTCATTTTGAACTTTATGTAACTATTAAGAATGAAGCTGGAGAGCTTGCATATTTTCTCCATTAGTCTTCAGCTTCTTCTGCTACAATAGTGTCTGATAAAAAGAACTTCCTGAGCTTTTTTTTTCTTGATTTGGTTTAGCTTTTATCATTTCTTTCTATGAAGTTTTGACCAATTGAAACTGGTATGGTGTTATGGTGTTATTCGAGTTGTATATTCTTTTATCGTAGGTTACTGCTTGTTTCATCTGAACAGATGGTAGTTTGGATTTTGGATTTCGATCTATAAACTTAACATTTCTTACTTTGAACTTTTAGCACAGAGGTTTTTTTTCTTCTTATCTTTCTGGATTTTCTGTCTGGTGAAAGATTTTGATTACACAGTTTTTTTTTGTGTAAGTTCTTTTTTTCCTGTCCTAAATGTAGCCGTTTTCTTGAACCATCCTCCTATATCTTCTTATCTTTTTTTTTTTTTTTATAAATATTTTTGATGGTCTTATGACTGGCAGTTGATGCAAGGGAATATATGGGTTATCCCAAATCCTCAAGGATTTACACGAAGCATGGCACTCGTTCTTCGTTTTCAACTCCGTCCCTCCGTAGCAGTGGCCATGCCTGAGCCTGGAGAATCATCTGAACATCCACACTCCAACTCCATCTTCAGTGGATTGCAAGTTATTTTAGCTGATGCCGACAATATGAACAGGGCTGTGACGCGAAAACTGCTAGAGAAGTTGGGCTGCAACGTGACCGCTGTTTCTTCTGGATATGAATGTCTCACAGCCATGGCACCTGCCACTGCTTCAATCCAGGTGGTACTCTTGGATCTTTACATGCCGGAAATAGATGGCTTCGAAGTCACAACGAGGATCCGAAAGTTTAGAAGCCAGAATTACAGGCCACTGATCATTGCATTAACTGCAAGTGCAGGTGAAGATTTGTGGGGAAAATGTGTTCAGATCGGCATGAACGGCCTCATCCGTAAACCAGTTCAGTTGCAAGGAATCGCCACCGAGCTTCGCCGGGTTCTGCTGCAAGCAAACAAGGTTTCCTGAAAAGGAGAAGGGGAAGCAATTATATTAGTCTCTAACTTCAAAATGTGAGTTTCCCCATCAAAAATCTCTTTCGCCAGAGGAATATTACGAGCTCAAATAAATGTTCCACAATTTCACAGTAAAAATGGTATACAATTGTTGATCCCACTCTTTTTTTTTTTTTTTTTTACTTTCACACCTTCCACCGTTGGTTTTTGAAATCACTGTTCCTTCTCCTTCAGTTTTTTCTAACACGGATGGAGGGAAAGAAAATTGGTGCTTCCATTATTCTTTCTTATACCTTGTCATAGTTTGACTTAGGGCGAAAGAAATCGAATCAATTCGATGAATGGAACCGAATAAATCTTATATCAAGTCGAGTAGGTTTGATATAGTTAATTGGTTTGATTCTTAGAATCAAATCTATTGTTTATGATTTCATTGTTGATCAAATTGATTGTCATATATATGTTATGTAAATTTAGTGGCATTCCTGAAATGTTATTCTAGTCTCCATTTTGACTGTTTGCCTGCATTTATGATCAACATATCACTAACCACATTTCACAAATTATGATAGAACATGTGTTTTGTCTTAATTCGAACTCATGATCTTATAGTCTCAAAACGATTCTATTCTTTTTTATATACAGTTGGGATACCATTTCTTTTCTTACCTTACTCTCATTAGTCATTAGATTGATTAGGCTTTTTTCCTTGATGAGCTTATTTTTCAATCGAAAAATGGGTATAGTTTTTTAAATTTGTGTTTGGAGATGAGATTAGATTGAAGATTGTTTGGATAATGGGTTATTGTTTTCTTGGTTGAGGAAAACATGCATGGATGTGTTACGTTCCCTGCAACTTGCTCACCATGCCACCTCACCCAATAATGTCCTAAGTTTCTTTTTATTAATTTAAACTATTTTGACTCATACAAAAAGTAATGATGTTCCCCATGACCTTTTGGGCTGGCTTTGTGGACCTTATATTATACATGTAATATTTTAATTTTGTGAGAGTGATGGCTATGCTTGTCAACATTATGCCATGGGTTTATTAATTATTGTAGAGTACTACCAATCCATCACTCTCACTCAATCCTAGCCACCATCTTTCTTTATCCCATTATTTTCTCTTTGTGTTACATGCTAAAGAGATACATTAGAGAGATCTCTTCATTTTATTTCTATTTTCTTTTTGGGTCAATATGATGATTAGAGATCAGGTTATCAACATTTATCAACATTTAGGGGTGCATGATGAAAGAATGAAGCAGTGAAGTAGGAAGTCCGACGACATCGAATCAGACATGTTTCTCTTTGATAGTTCGATTTTTAGGAATTGAAATTGAAGCGTAGTGTTGGACTTTACTTTACCCTATTTACCTTATAGGAATACTTGCCTCTTCATGAACAAGGAGGTAGACCCTCTATAAGACATATGTGTCACCTCTTGGTGCTATACATCTTTTTCCCTCTTTCTTTTAATATTGTTGAAACAACTTTTTTGTTGCACCAAGAGATGTCACATGGGCCTTTAGGAGGTAAGTATTTTTCTATTTCTCTATTCGAAATAGAATAAATCAATCAGTTAGTTAAGCAACTGGTTAGTCCAAGAGTTATATGTTGCCTTTCCCCCTTTTCCTAACTATCAAGCAGTAAGGCCCCCTTGTTTATAGAGATTTTCCCAGATTTTCCCTCTATTTGGTGGAAATGGCAATCCCCTTCCAAATATTGTTACTTTCACTTCAATCTTTTCATATAAGGTGAAGTTTTCTATCACTTTTACTTCTCTCCTTTCTCTTCATACTATGCATTTTTTAGGTGTTTATATGTGGGAGATTCTCACTTTACAATTTAATTTCTCTAAAATATTTTTTTATACAATATTTAATAGTTAATAAATTTGAACATGTAACCACTTCATGATTATGTGATCTATCTTTACCACTAGAGCTATGTTATTATTTTTTTGGCTATATGAATTTAGATTTGAGTTATAACCAAAAGGGTTGTTGTTTTTTTGTTAAATTCAACTCATGTCTCTTTATTCAACTCAAGTAAATGATTGTCATTTTCTATGTAGAAGAAATATTCCCTAGAGTATGTCACACAATGAAATATTCATATTCATAAATTATTCAGTACAAATTAATAAATAATGAGCTAGTAGTATAATAATATTTGGCTTGTGACTATTTCACTGAAAAAGCAAGGGAGATTATTTTGGTCAAATTAAGAAGTGCAAGTTGAGTGCATGTTCCAATATGGATGATGGCCTTTAATTTGTATATGTAGCCATCATCCAAGTTGATCTTAGTGTATTATATATATA
>JBBMEF010000022.1:3383009-3394091 GCA_037832685.1 Sicyos baderoa | reverse complement strand
TTAAATGCTCATTTGCAATTGATGCACATTTTATTTAAAAACTCATTTTTAAGTCATGCATGAGTAACGTCCCCATTAGAATTGAGGAAGTCGGGTCGTTACAATAAAAGCTATGCAAGTGGATATATCAAAGTTCAAACTCTTGAAATTATGATAAGGTTTGAGTTAATTGATGTATTTCTTTTTTAGATTTTTTTTTTTCTTTTTGAGATCATTTGTTATTATTATTATTAAGAATTTTATTGCAAATAGTAAATTCTAAAACATCAAGTTTTATTATAGTAATTTTTTAAACATATTTCAGGCCAAATAAAATATAAAATATTTAACTTAATTGATTTTTTTTTTTTTTATATAATCATTTAGTAATAATAATAAAACAACATACATATTATCTCCCAACTAAATGGGAACAAAAATAAGGTATTATAAATTTTTTTCCAAAACTTTAATTAAAGTTTACGAGTTAAACACAAATCTACCGAAATCTGAAAAATCACTAATAAAGGAATTCAAAAGAGATCAACATCACCGATAGAGTCACCAACAAAACTTTATCAATTTCAAGATTATCAATTTAAGGTGATAATATATATATATATATATATTTAAACCACTAACCTATTTCTTAAATGGGAAGGTGAACAGTAAAAATAAAAATAATTAAAAAAGTATAATAAAAAATTGATTGAGTTTAACATATTTAAATCAAACCTAGGTCATTAATACATCCATAAAAATTTTGATTTTTGGCCAACAAGAGTATAGCTATGGTGACATGATTTTATAATTTAATAATAAAAAAATTATAGATTCAAATATTTCTTTAGTTAATATTGAATAAAAAAAAGAAAAATATTTGAGTTTTTAAGAGAACAAAAGTATATATATTTAAAAGGTTTAAAAATCAAAATAATAGATGAAATGAAATGAATTTTGAAGTTGACTATTATATATAATTGAAAATAAATAACAAATATTGTTGAATTCAAATAAACTAACCTAATATTTAACCTCACAATATGAGGCTACAAATTCTACTAAAATATTATAGAAAAATTTAAAATAAATAAATAATAATAAAAAAAAGAGCAAAATAATTACCTGCCCGATTTCCATTTAGGTGGAAAATAGTAAATGAACGTGAAAAAACTGTGTATGAGCTAAACGGATTGGAGATGAAAAATGCATTTATCTCTGATTCCATGATCCCACCCGTTTATATAATTTTATTTATTTTAGAAATTATTATTTTTTGAACTTTTTTATCAATTTAACCTTAATATTTTTTTATATATCTATTAAAATAAATATTTTTATTTAATAATTAACTATTTAATTAAATATCAATACATATATTTTTTGAAAATATATATAAAACAGAGATTAAAAAACCCAGCAGAGACCCAATCTCCATAAACAGAAATAGTGAAAATATTGAATTTTGCAAAAATGGAAATGAACCACAAAGAGAGCAGAGCAGCCAGGCAAACGAAGGTGGAGCACACGCGCGAGGAGTGAGAGTGTGGTAGTGAGAATGAAAGAGAATAGGCCACGTGGAATGTACATATAAAATATAATAAAAAAAAGAAAAAATAGGAGAGAGAGAAATAAAACAAAAGTATTTAGAGAGAGAAATAAAAGGACATTTTTTATAAACAGAAGGGCGTCTAAGTTCTCTTCATGTAAGAGTCTAAGGGCCCCACCGTTTTTTCCTTTCTTTTTTTTTTGTTTTTTGAAAATTAATTTTAATATATTTCCGCTTTCGTTTCCTAAACAACGGCGTAAAAACAGAGTCTGCGTTTTTTTCTCCCATCTTCTTCTTCTTCACTTCTCTCTCGACAAAAACCTTTTTTTTTTCTTTTTTTCTTTTTTTCTTTTTTTCTCACTGTTCGAAATTTCAAGGGCAGGGAGAGAGAAACCCAGTTCTCGAATCGCACACAGAAGAGTGTTCTAGCGTTTTTCATTAATTTCCCCATCTTTTTTGGACGACGGATTTTCGGAGATCTGGGTTTTCAATTCTCTCCGGTTTTCTTGTTTTTATGTTTCATCAATCGCTTCTTGCTTCTGGGTTTGCTTGATTTTTGCTCTTAATCGTGGTTTTGTTCTTGGGTTGATCTTGTTTTTGTTTTTTTTTGATTGATTTGGGGTTTTTTTGTTTGGTGGGTTGTGTTTAAATGGATGGATTTTGGATTAGTGGATGATGGAGATGGGATTGTGAAGTGGTTTTTAGGTTCCTGCATGCATGTGGTGGAATGCTAAGATCTGGAAGCTGGATGTGAATGGAATCTGATGTATTGGCGATTTGTTGCTTTTCCCTCTTCAGGTTTTGTGTTCTTCTTTTTCTATTTTTGCGTTCTTTTCGATTTTGTTTCTTACATGGTTAGTGTTGGTTTGTGGGGTTTTCAATTTCTTGATAATGCTGTTGATTTTTCTCTTTTTTTGCATTTTCCTTGGGGGGAATTTTGATGGGCAGAGCTTAAATCAGGGTGGGATGTGGATTTTGTTGCTAATTTGAAGGAACTTTAGTGTTTTCAAATGGGGATTGTTAAATCTTACACTTGGTGGCTGATGAGATTTCTATTCTGTTTCCAGGAAATGGGAATTGGAGATGCGTGTGTTCCTTGTTATAGTTACCATTAGTGGTAAGCCATTTGGGGTTTGAATCTCTTGAATTTGGGGCTTGAATGGATTAAGGAAGCTTGGGGTTTGGATGCAATGTTAAAGGCATTGCCATCTGGGGTTCTGATTTTGTTGTTGTTGGCATCTGTTGCTGCGGCGGACGATGGGTTTCCGCGATGTAATTGCGACGACGAGGGTAGTTTATGGAGCATTGAGAGCATTTTGGAGTGCCAGCGTGTGAGTGATTTCTTGATTGCAGTGGCATACTTTTCAATTCCCATTGAACTTCTCTATTTCGTTAGTTGCTCCAATGTACCTTTCAAATGGGTTCTATTTCAGTTCATTGCCTTCATTGTTCTTTGTGGGTTGACCCATTTGCTCAATGGCTGGACTTATGGCCCTCACTCTTTCCAGTTAATGCTTGCTCTTACTGTCTTCAAAATCCTCACCGCTCTGGTTTCGTGTGCTACGGCGATAACCCTCATCACTCTCATTCCTTTGCTTCTCAAGGTGAAGGTGAGGGAGTTTATGTTGAAGAAGAAGACATGGGATCTTGGGAGAGAAGTTGGGATGATAATGAGGCAGAAAGAAGCAGGTTTGCATGTTCGGATGCTTACTCAAGAGATCCGGAAGTCGCTTGATCGACACACGATACTTTACACGACCATGTATGAGCTGTCTGAAGCTTTGGGTTTGCACTACTCTGCAGTTTGGATGCCTAATGAGAGCAAGACAGTGATGAATTTGACTCATGAGTTGAAAGATAGGAGCTTCTCAGAAGGTTACAATGTCTGTATACCGATTAGTGATGCTGATGTCATTAAAATCAAGGGTAGTGATGGGGTTAACATTCTTGGGCCTAATTCAGCACTTGTTGTTGCTAATTGTGGCGATTCTGATCAACGGGGACCTGCAGCAGCAATTAGGATGCCAATGCTACGCGTTTCCCACTTTAAGGGAGGAACTCCTGAGATAGTTCCGACTTACTACGCGATTTTGGTTTTAGTTCTCCCTGGTGGGCAACCTAGATCTTGGAACAATCAGGAACTTGAGATAATAAAGGTGGTTGCTGACCAGGTGGCTGTAGCTCTTTCCCATGCCGCCCTTTTAGAGGAGTCCCAGCTCATGAGAGAAAAACTGGCCGAGCAGAATCGAGCGCTGCAGCAGGCTAAGATGAATGCTATGATGGCAAGCCAAGCTAGAAACTCCTTCCAGAAAGTAATGAGCGATGGTATGAGGAGACCTATGCACTCGATCTTGGGCCTGCTTTCCATGTTTCAGAATGAGAATATGAATGATGACCAACGAATTATCCTAGATGCAATGGCGAGGACAGGCAATGTTGTATCTACACTGATAGATGATGTTATGGACAATTCAATTAAGGATAGTGCAAGATTTCCTTTGGAGTTGGAGATGAGATCTTTTAGGTTACATTCAATGATTAAGGAGGCAGCTTGTCTTGCCAAGTGCATGTGTGCGTATAAGGGCTTTGGATTTTCCTTTGAGGTTCAGAGGTCTCTGCCCGATCACGTCATGGGCGACGAGAGAAGGGTTTTTCAGGTGATTTTGCATATGGTGGGGAGTCTGTTAAGTGACATCAATCAGGGAGGAGGATATGCTTTGTTTCGGGTTGTGGCCGAGAGTGGGAGTCAGGGAAGGAATGACCAAAGATGGGGTAACTGGAGACAAAGCTCTTCTGATGGGGATGCTTGTATCAGATTTGAGATTGGGATAAACAAGAGTAACTCTCAATCAGATGGCTCTATTCCAAATGTCGTATCCGGTGATCGGAGATACGCTAGTGGTGACGGGGCTGAGGAACGCATGAGCTTTACCATCTGCAAGAAACTTGTTAAGGTCAGTTTTCTATATTGCGTTTCAGTAATATCCTTATCATTTTCTTCATTAGTCTTGGGCTTCTTCTGCCACATTAGTCTGATAAAAACACCTGAGTTTTTTCTTCTTCTTCTTCTTGTTTTTGATTGATTAGCCTTAGCTTTTATCATTTCTTCCTTTTGAAGTTTAGATCAATAGAAACTGGTATGGTGTTATGGGGTTACTAGTGTTGTATATTATTTTATCATGGGTTACTACTTACTACATCTGAACAAATGATAGTTAGGATTTTGGATTTTGGATTTTGTTCTATAAACTCAACATTTTTTACTTCTAACTTTTTGCATAAAGGTATGTCTTTTCTTTCTTGAATTTCTGTCTGGTGAAAGATTTTGATCTATAAGTAGCACTAGCAGTTGATGGTCTTATCTTCCATCTTCCATTTTTCCTATATTTTTTTCTTCTTTTTTTGTTGATGGGATCTTATATTACTGGCAGTTGATGCAAGGGAATATCTGGGTAGTTCCAAATCCTCAAGGATTTACACGAAGCATGGCACTCGTTCTTCGTTTTCAACTCCGACCCTCCATAGCAGTGGCAATGCCTGAGCCTGGAGAATCATCTGAACATCCACACTCCAACTCCATCTTCAGAGGACTACAAGTTATTCTAGCCGATGCTGATGATATGAACAGGGCCGTGACACGAAAACTACTCGAGAAGTTGGGTTGCAATGTGACTGCTGTTTCTTCCGGATATGAATGCCTCACAGCCATGGCACCCACCACTGCTTCAATCCAAGTGGTGCTGTTGGATCTCTACATGCCGGAAATAGATGGTTTCGAAGTCACAACAAGGATCCGAAAGTTTAGAAGCCAGAATTACAGGCCAGTGATCATTGCATTGACTGCAAGTGCAGGTGAAGATTTGTGGGAAAAATGTGTTCAGATTGGCATGAACGGTCTCATCCGAAAACCAGTTCAGTTACAAGGAATCGCCACCGAGCTTCGTCGGGCTCTACTGCAAGCAAGCAAGGTTGTGTGAGAAGGAAAAAATAAGTGAGGTTCTATGTGCTAAAATCTGGTATTCTTGATTGGGAGGTAGCAACTTGAAAAACTGTTTGATGATTTCACAGTGAAAATGGTATAAAATAGCTGTTGTTCCTTTCAAATCTTCCCCACCATTGGTTTCGAAATCACTGTTCTTCAATTCTTTCTAACACGGAGGGAGGGAAAGAAAAATGGCTGTTTTCATTGTTCTCTCTTTATATCTCGTCATAGTTTGACTTAGTTTGTAAGAAATCGAATCGATTCGACGAATGGAACCGAATAAATCTTACATCGAGTCGAGTAGGTTTGATACAATTAATTCTATAGGTTTGGTTCTTAGAATTATCAAATCTATTATTTATGATTTGATCGTGGATCAAATTGATTATGTGGTATATTTTATGTAAATTTAGTGACATTCTTGAAATGTAATTCAAGTCTCCATTTTGACCATGTTTGCCTCATTTGGGTTCAACTTAACACTTCCCCCACCCAATCACATTTTGATAACTAAGTTTTCTGTAAAAAAAACTATGCCTGCTTGTTTCTTCGTTTGTTTGATTTGTTCTCGTACACCATCTATATGTTTTTGTTTTCTTTCTTTGTTTTGTTTTTCTTGTCACTTTGGACAAAACTCAAGCTTCAATTTCTTTTGGTTCACACTTACAATAATCATGAATTGATTTGGAGATCAAATATGTCCCATGGGAGGTGTTTGGATGAGATTATGGGAGGTCTTTGGGTGAGATTTTAGTTGAGAAATTTGTTTGAAAAGTTATTTTGAATAGTTAAAAATTCATTTGAATGTGGTTTTTATATAGAGGAGTTAGAGATAATTACTTGGATGTGAATTTAAAATGAATAGTTATTTTGAAAAGTTGAAAAAAAATCAAAAGTCAATCATTTGGAAGCGTGAGAATTAAAAATGGGTAGTTATTTTGAATAGTCATAGATGAATGATTAGAAATGAAGAGTTATTTTGAGTAGTTACAAAAATTTATTTGGATGCAATTTTTTAAGGAGAAATTAGTATATCTTCAATCTAAACTCTTCTTAAATATGAGAAACAAACACACTCTGGAGTAGCACAATGATTGAAAACTTCAAATCTGAAGGTGTGTTTTCCTTAAAGTTCTAGATTCAAAACTCAAATAATTATGTTGATAGAAATGACAATCCAACTTAAATATCTCCATTAATATGATATTATCCACTTTAAACTTGAACTTTTATTTTTTGGTTCATCCAAATGAGAGGAGATAAATAAATATAATTAGTAGGAGATAAATAAATATAATTAGTGTGTTTTTAGTGAGGGAACATGAACCATAAGGAGAACTGAAAAGCTGGTTTGGTTCCATTGCAATAGTTGACTTTTGTGGATTCTGCAATAGCTTCAGTTCTTAAGAGATTTTAGAGTGAGAAAATGAGTAAAGTTTTATTATTTAAAAGATGAGATTAGATTATATTAAGATTATATTGTGGAAAATGGAAAACATGCATGAATGTGTTACGTACATGGACTCTTTGTTTCAACCTCAAAAATCCATTAAATGGGTCCCACCTCTGTCTTTTTCCTTATCCCTACAACTGCTCCACCATGCATTAGCATTTAGCATTGCCACCTCTCCCTATAAATAAATATCCTAACCTTTTATTTTATTTTTTATTTATTTATTTATTTATTTTGAGTCATACAAAAATGAAAAATGTGAACTTTTGGGCTGGTTTTGTTTTTATATATAAGATTTTTTATTTTATGAAAGTGATGGCTTTGCTTGTCAACATTATGTCATGGGTTTATTAATTATGGTGAGAGTACTACCAATCCATCACTCTCACTCAATCTTACCCACTTTCTCTCTCTCTCTCTAAATTATTCCTTACAAATATCTCTATCCCATTCTTTACTTCATCAATTCATATGCTCAATATTTTTATGTTCAATGTAACTCATTTAATTTAGACAATGTAAGTCATTTAATGCAATGAAACTAATATTATAGTTTCTAAAGAGAGTATTTCTTCTTAGCTTTCTATGCCATTTTTATTTCAATTCTAAGGTATTCATATTTTTTTATCGCTCACAAAGTTAAAAATTAAACTATAATTTTTATTATGATAATTAATGTCTCATCTATTGAATTTATTAGATGTGGTGAATATTCAATTTCAAAATCAATTGATAATAAGAAGAGTAGTCTATATACATTATTATATGCCTCTTTAAGATGATGCCTCTTTTTAGACTACCAATTTAAATCAGATTTCAATTTTATCTTTATTGAATCGAATATTCATTTAGTTTTATAGATTCCAATACTATATTAGATCATAAGTGTAGATATTAATCTAAAAATTAATTGACTAGGAGAGAAATAATTCACCTATTTTTAAATATTAGAAAATATCGATGTGGATTCTCAACCGAATTAATTATCATTTGACTTCTTTAAACACATGAGTTTGATTTGATTCAATCTAAGTAAATATTTGTTCATTTCTAATCCTCTAGAACAAATATTATTCAAGTAGGACATGCCTCTGCAATTGAAAAGGTTGATATATATTCTACTCTTTATTCAACTTTTGACTTGATGACATTGTAGATAAAGACTAAGTATTAAATAATAAATAATGAGCAGTATAATCTTTGGCTTCTTGTCAGAAAACTTGAGAAATGGAAGAATTGGTCAAATTAAGTGAAGTGGTCCAAGTTGAGTGCATGTTCCAATATGGATATATATTAATATGATGCATTCATCCAAGTTGCCCTTACAAAGACTATTTTATATCAAATATTAGCTAACCCAAACTTTGATTTAATTTTTATATTTGTGGCAGGGGTTCTGTATCTCATTCCCAACCTAATTTTATATATATTATATACTTTATCTTTGGATCTATTCATATGCCATTGGATTATGTTCAAATCTTTCCATTTGTAACTTCTCTGATTTTTTAATTCTTTGTTCTCAAGCTATTTCTAACCCATTTTAAAAGATTATATTATACATCAACATACCAGAGACCAACTTTGCTAGGGGTCTTTACTTGTGTTTATGTCACAACCTTATCTTCTTTTCTTTTTTAAACAAAAAAACATTTTTATCATAATTTCTTATGTTAATTCCATATATATATATATATAGATCAAATGTCTGAAATTTTAAAAACTACTACTTTAATTACCGGATACCCATGTTTTTGTCTTTGTTAGGATATCAATGTTTGGAAAATGTTTTCAAATGAAAGAAGTTTTGAAAACTAATTGATCAATACTTTTTAAGCCCTTGCTTCATAATAATTATTTTTTTCCTCAATATTAAATTTTTTTCCAGTCAAAATTTCATTAAAATAATTTCACCTCTTTAACGTACTTTTTCTCTTTATTATTAATAATATTCAAGGTAGAAAAACTTAAATATACAATTTTTAGTTATTATATTATAAATCATATCATTTGAGTTCAACTCAGGAATTAGTCTTATTTAATAAAATCTTAAAAATAAATTTTAGCTTCTTAAAATTCAACCAAGGATTCAAATATTTTAAAATAAGTCTTTATAATCATACAAGAGTTACAAGGATATAAATTACAAATAATCATACGAGAGTTATTTTAGTTTTTGCTTCTTAAAATTCAACTATTCAACTAAGAAGGTTTTTTTTTTTTTTTTTTTGAAAATTTGTACGATATACCAACTTCTAAACCCTCTATTAAAATTATAGCATATTTTTATTAAAAATTAGTTTATACCAAAATTTCAAGTGATCGATATCAATCAGCAGTATTTGATTGATATCAATCAGTTTGAAATTTTGGTATAAACTAATTTTTTACCTCATTTTTATTATACATGAAAAACTCTTTTTTTTAATGTGGTATTTATAAGTTGAATTAAACAAATTACAAATTTATGAAATGAGGGTTTAAAAGGTTGGATTTTTCATAACAAAAGTTACAAGGATATAAATTATAAAAATAATGGGAAGAGTAAAATATTGGCGAGTTGAGAATTGAAAAAATAATTGAACATAAGATATAGTGAGAGGGGGATGAACCTGTACATGTACAAGTCAATCCCATCCTACTAGCTACTAGCTACTAGCTACTAGCTAGAGGTTGTTTATTTTATGCCCAAAAAGTTGGCTTTGTCTTTATTATATGTCTTGATCAGCTCCCAAACTTTGTAGTAAAGCTAAGAGAGGCTGGTTGGTTTAAATAAAGCAAGTTTGGACTTTATTTGTCTCTTTTTTTTTTTCTTTTTTTTTTTTAACTAATAATAATAATAATAATTGTTGATGCTTAAATTAAGGAGAATAATTTCGGTAAATCTCGGGATTTGAGAGATTGGTTGGCTCCATTTACATTCATAGTTGTCAATTGTCTCAAAGTTGGGAGGAAATTTGGTAAATCATATAATTTAAACAATTGATCATATTCAAATATGTTGGAAATTCTTTTTCATAAGAAAATGGTAATTGCACACTACGACACTTGCAAATAGTAGTATGGTCAAATAAAATATTTTGAAAATATAGGTTGCTTAGGATATGAGTTTCACCTATACGTAAAAAGTAATTTATAATGCAAATAAATCAAAGTTGTAATGTACCTAATTTAATTATTATAAACTCAATGTAACGAGATTCTCTAAAAAAAAAAAAAAAAAAAATTAATGTATCGAAGTGAGAATTTTTATAATTAATTAATAATAATAAATGCTGATGATTCTCCTTTTAATATTAAATATATAAAATTTAAACCATACAAACACACGCATAAATAAATATTATTTTAATCTAATTAAAATCAACGGTCTTAAATCCTATAAATTATTGTATACACCAACTACAAATTTAAATTTAATTTCAATTGCATTAATAATGGATTTTGCCATCAAGGGTCGCAGTTGATGTTTTTGTTTATCTATTTCAATTCTACAATTATGAGTTCGAGCACGAAAACGGATATTCGGTTATGAGAAGTACCATAACTAAATTTATGTTTGAACCCAATCAAATCCAGACCACTCTCTATACAAAGTGGTTTAAGAGTACATGAGGCCCAACATGAAGACTGAAACGAGGCCACACAGTGGATGGGCAGCCCATACACTAAATAGTTTATTGTGTTTGTTATCATATAACAACATTAGAAGAAAATTAATCTTCCACACGTCCTTCCACCTACGAAAGAAAATATAGTTCCATTCTATGAAAATAAAAAAAAGTAAACTTTATACTATCACCACAAAATTATATATTGAAAATGCAAAGCCGGCAATTCACTTATAACTTTAAGTTTATTTTTAAAAATACAATCATCATATCAATAAAGCACCAGTGGTCTAGTGGTAGAATAGTACCCTGCCACAGCATAGACCTGAGTTCGATTCCCGGCTGGTGCATTAACTTTTTTCCATTATTATTCCTTCTTTTTAGACAGTAAGTGATGTTTTTTTATAAAAAAAATGATAGTTATTTAATATTTTTTTAAGGGAATTTGCGCTGTATAGCAATTTTCCTACCCTGCATTAGAATTATAGCAACTTTTTAAAAATATTGC
>JBBMEF010000022.1:3358193-3378625 GCA_037832685.1 Sicyos baderoa | reverse complement strand
TAGAATATATAATAATATTCAAATACTAAACTTAACCTATCGTAGGGAATATCCTAATGATATTTATTCCTAACACTTTCCTTGATTTATTTATTATTTTTCTAATAATTCAAAGTTTATAATTGGAAATGTGGATCATTCAATTATAACTTTCCCCAATGGTAATTAGAACTAATCTCTCTAAAAAATGACCAAATGTTTCCATGTGCAAGAATTTTATTTAAAATTATGGTTCATTTAGTACAATATTGTAGATTTGAAAAAATATATATATACACAATATTGTAATAGCATGTGCAAAAATATTGGGGTGTGGCATGTTTATGTGATACTTGACAAAAAGAAACTATATATAAGAAGAAAAGTAGTTTGTGAAGTAATTTATTGGGAAATTTGCATCTATATTACAATAAGATAAACAAATTGCATAAATAGCAATTTTTTGAAAATATTTGCAAATATAACAAAATCAGATTTATAGACTCTAGTGTCTGATAGACTCCATCAATAGTGTTTGATAGAGTCTATCAAAAAAAAATTTACTATACAATGCAAATTTCCTAATTTATTTGTATGACTTTTATAAAAGCATTTAATGATAATGTACAATAAAGACTCTTATTTAGAGTAGTTTTTTTTTTAGAACATTTAGAGTAAGAGTTTTAACCGCCAAAGAATAGCAATGGTTCTACAAAATTAGTGTACTATGCCCAATACCAAACAATAATGGGTTTGAATTCTCTCTTCCCCATTATTATAAATGAGTTTGAATTCCCTCTTTCTCCATTATTATAAAAAAAAGTTCGAATTCCCCCATTTTGAATTATTACATAACCAAAAATAAACATTTTTAAGGTGATGCGTTCAAATTTTATGATGACCACTTACCTAGAAATTAATTTTCTACGCAATTTCTAAGCATCTAAATATTGTAGGGTCAGACGATATACCCCGTGACATTAGTCAAGGTGCGTGTAAACTAGCACGGACAGTCACGAATATCAAAAAAAACAAAAAGAAATTTTAGTCTCCAATTAATAATTGCAAAATGAAATACTTTCGCTACTAAAAAAGCTATCATCGAGTATTGTTAAATGTCAACTGTCAATAAAAAATTGTCAATTAAACTTTCGTTAATGTTTGGCCTCACCATCAATGAAGCGAACAATGCCAACAATAGCATCACCATTAGTGAAAGAATATCATCTTCGACAATAAAATTTATGTTGGCAATATGTTAATAACATTGATGACAGTCATACCGTCACCAATGCATTAACAACACCAACAATAGTTATACCGTCGATGATGCTTATCCTTCATGACGGTCAACTATAGTTGACATTGTTTAACAATAAATATATATATATATATATAATGTTTATAATTAAACTTCATTTGATAAATATACTGAATTCTTTTTATATAGAATATATTATCACATCATCTTATGATATATTTAAAAATTTGTGAGAAATTAATTTTTTGGTAAATTGTTATTATAAGTTTAACTTATCAAGACTTCTCTCGATCACTAGCTAGGTTACCATGGTAATTAATTTACCAAACCTGTTTTTGAAAAATTGTTTTCTTTATTCAAAATATATGGGATTGAAGATTTGATTTGTTACCTAGCAATTAGTAAAAATATCTTACTTTAACTACTTGACCTATTAGGCTAGCATTTAGTCCATGAGATCTCAAAAAAAAAAGCATTTAGTCCATGAATATTTTTATATCCATTTAGAAGAGTTTTTTTTTATTTTTTCTTAGAAACATTTAGGAGAAAAATTTGAATTCATGATCATTTAATCATAAATATATATTTTTGACATTTATATTATTAAGAGATTTTTTATATATAACAAAAATAATAGAAGACATTGCATAATTAGGAGAGTTTGAAAGAAAGAAAAAATCATTTATAATAGAAAAGGGGCAAATCTTGTGAAATGACCAAATATCCACTTAAAATTAAGTGAACTGATTGATTTCAATGAGTTCAACGGATTGATTAATCGAACAACAAATATAGAATATGAAAAAAAGGAACAAAAATGATCTATTATGGATGAAATATTTTTTTAAAAATATTGTTATATTAAAAATTGCCAAGGTAAAAGTTGTCTAATGCAATTTTCTAAAATTATATTGTTATCGACATGAACAATAACCTAACTAGATCAATGTGTTCTCAAGATCAATAAGTCTGAGTTTGAACTTTTTACCTCTTATAATTGAACAACCAAAAAAAACTATATTGTTATTGGCTTTGGTCCACAAATGCTAGAATAAAGGGTAAAATTACACACCCTGCAAAATTCAATATTTACATGCAATAGATTTCTTTTAAAGCTTGAGGAACTAAAAATTCACGCAACAAATTATAATTTAACCTAAATATATTATATAGTCACAGTCAATAATCCTAAGTCCAAGTTTATAAGAAAAACATATTCCAAAATGTTTCCAAAAATCATATCAGATCAAGATCAAAATCAGTCTAGAAATTAAAGAAACAAAAGTGAAAACATATTTCCCAGACAACAATCCAAGTATAATTTTACATGTATTTCAATTGTAAGAATGCAAATGAAGAACAATTGAAACCAAATTAACATACAAGAAAATCAGTTTTCATCACTTCAAAACAATTAGGAAATGAATGGCCAGCATTGATCTCAACTTGAAAACCCCTTTATAAATCTCAAATCAAATTGTGATTAGCATAATAAAATAGAATTACAATCTTATCAAAAGAGTAAAACGCAACAATTGAAAAGACAAGCCAATTATCTTGTTCTTTTTTTTTATTTAATAATCTAAAAAAAAACTAAAAACCAAGAGGGGCCAAGCTAATTACTATATAAACAAACACAAGATTCATCATATTATTTTATTTTATTTTATTTTATTTTATTTTATTTCTAACTAATTAGCTTAAAATGATTTTTAAAAATTTTCAATACGGTGGCGGAACATAAGCATACCCGTCGTGGCCAAGCATGTCCGGCAGTAAATTATACAACGGCAAAGTTGGTTCCGGCAACTGCCCACCACCACCGCCGCCGCCTCTAATTTCCGGCGGAGGGCTTCTTGCACCGCCGTGCAAGGTGGCGCCACTACCAATTTCATGGTCCTCGTGATCTTCAAGCGGCAACCTTTCGTAAGTGGCATTAGCAAAAGTGGCAGCAATTACCATAATAGTTCCGGCCGCCACAAGCGGCCCCACCACGCTCCCGCCGACCACCTGCCCCTGCCCGGCGGACAAGTAAACGGTCAGCCCGGTCGATCCGGGTGGGGCTGGACCGGGCAAGAACGTGCCGGTTAACGACAGAATCTCGAACCTTCCTTGGAGTGGCATTACCGAACCGGGGGCAGCGGGCTGGCGTAAGGTGACGTTGGCGACCAAACCGGTTGCGCTGAGGACGCAGACGCCGCGCTGGCGCTTCCGGGAGAATTGGGCGATCGAATCCGCCACGTCGGATCCGGCGGCGACCTCAAGGACGTAGCTCCGCAGGGCGTTGGGGCTGTCGCGCGTGACAAAGATTGGGGGTTTTGGTTTGTTTTTGGATCCAGGTGGACGCCCTCTTGGCCTTCGAGTCCCGGCCTCGACTGCGCCCTCTCTGGGCTCGTCGTCGTCTTCATCGCGACTGCCGCCGCTACCGTCTCCGCTGTTTTCATCGCTTTGTTTGTAGATGGTCGGTGAGTTGATCGCCGCCGGGTGATGATGATTCACCTCCGGCAACTCCACCTGAGTAGTCCACCAAGGATTCGCCAGACCTAAAATTTAATTAATTCCCAAACTAAAAAAAATGAAATCTTGAAATCAATTGGATCCTGATCAACTGATTTTTGAGGAGTAGATTTTGAGGGGAAAAGAGAAACCCTTTTTAAGATTTATATAGAGAGGAAAAACCCATATGGTAGAATTTGAGAAGGGTTGAAATTTTGGAAGAGAAGAAGAAAACCCTATGTAATACTTGTTCCACTATAGGAAGGAATCAAAGAGCAAAGAGAGAAGAATAAACATAGAGATGGGAAGTTCTAATTAAAGACTCAACCCTCAATTTTATTATTGATTATTGGAAAAATATCATTTGAGTAGATGGTTGGAGTTTAGTTTTAATTTAGTTTTTACCTTTCAAAATTGAAAACTCTATTAAAACAATACTCACTTTTAACTGATGAGATTATAAAATTGACTAAAATAATAGTTAATTTAATTTTAAATTTCAATATATTGATTAAGTGATTATTTTAATTTTTATATTTATTTTATTTTATTAAAATGAATATAAAAAAAAACTAAATAATATAATGATTAAAGGTGAATATTTTCATTATTATTTTATTTAAGGTGAATATTATAATTATTATTTTATTTAAGGTGAATATTATTAAAATGTTAAAAATTTATTTTGTAATATAAAGATCGAATGAAATTATATCCAAACCTAAAAACTAAAGATGTATTTCCTTATTTATTTTGTTAGTTGTTATAATTAAATTTATTCAACTAACGATTTAAATTTTTAGGTTAATCGTAATTTAACATAATTCAACCAGATATCAGATTAGGACGTTTTGAATTTAAACGTTGCGATATAAATCTAATCTTTTTAAGAGTTTTAATGCTTCTTTCATTGCTTAAAATTGAAAAGCTTTCTGTAATCTTCATCTTTAATGTATATTCATTCATACACTTTTTTTAAATATCTTTTTCGAAAATAGAGATTTTGAGTTCGAATCTGTATCAAGTCATTTCTTCTCCAATCAAAATTATTTTTTACTTGCATAACACTTCTTAAATTTCTAAATTTAATGGTTTATAGCACAGATTGAATTGGAGGACATATGACAATTATAATATTGTACACGAGAAACCAGGTGGGAAATAAAATATTTGTGGAAATTTTGTCGTATAACAACCAAACAAAATAAATAATTTGATTGATTGATTGTTTTGTTTTGGTGTGTTTAATTTTGGTTTTAAAATATGTGAATAAAAAAATAATAATAATAATAATAAAGAGTGTAGTGATCAGGTGAGCACTGCTTTTAGGGGTTCTTGGAAATTAGGGTTTGGTGGGTGGCGTGCGCTTGGGGAGGGGTGGCCTAAGCACTTTTGTCTTTTTGTTGTTTTTGGTTTCTTGGAACAAGAGAACAAAATGGTATGGGCCTTAATCACACACATCTTTTCTAATTGGGCTACTTTTTTGTCGGCCTAACTTCCAAAATGTTTGCTCAATTCATATTTCGTATATTACTTCGAAAATGTTTACCGAAAGTGAGTGGTACAATAATTTTATTATATGATTGTAAATAAATTTAATATTAGCGTCATAAGTTCGATCTCGAAAATCGGTATTTTTCCTTTTTCTTCCGATGTATTCGAAAAAAAAAACTTGGATTATCAATTATCTCTATGTTAAATTCATTCATACAACATTAGTGCTAATATTAATATATGGTCTAAAACTCAATCCTCCCTTGTGAATTCGGAACAAATTAGTACAAGTTTCAATAAGTATAATATTATCATATAAAGAAATATATTTTAATTTATTTGTATATACTCTAACATTATGGAAAATTATTCCCAACTACGAAAGTTATTGACTTTAGGATAATGAACTACGAAAGTCACATTTAAATATATTTTAATTAGTTTATTCATAACTAAAAGAGATGATGGTTTTTTCATATTGTTGAGTCAGATTATATCACTAAAAAATTACTTATGTTATTTTTTATATTAAGAGGTGAAAAGACCTCCTCTTTGCATTCTATTCTCTCTTTTTTTTTTTTCTAAAATTTAGTGTGGACAGTACGAAAAAAGTACGTATCCTAATAAAAAAATAAATTAAATATTAACTTGTAAGTTTTTTTTTTTTTTTTTTTTTGGTCACGAGCAAGTTCATTGTTAATACATTTATACCTAATTTCAACACCTTTGTATTTGTGATGGACTATCTTTTTAAGAAAAAAAAATAAACAAACATTACTTTTGTTGACTTTCTGTCATAAAGTTAAAAAATAATATAAAACTAAAGTTATAAAATCAAAAAATAGAGAAATCATAATAATGTATTATAAATATTGAAAAAGGAGAAGTGACAATGAGTTGACATGACTAAAAAAAACTAGAAGCCTACCCTTCCTTTTTTATGTTATTCATCTCCATCCCTTTATTTACAAGAGTGCATTGCACAAACACTCTCAATCTACTCAATTAAGCTACCAATTATCTTAATTAGTATTTTGAAAGTTAATAAACACGCATAAGAGCATTTAGTAGTATCAATATATATATTCAATAATCAAAAAATTGTGAATTTAAATTCCTTCACCTATCATTGTTATAGAACTAAAAAGAAAATATACGGTGATTGAACTAAAAATCCGCCTTTCAACTTAGAAAGATGACTAAATGTTTGTTTGGGTGAGGTAGTAGATCAGCAAGACTACCATTCTACTTATAAAAAATATTGTGAAATCATTGATTGGGATATGCATAAAAATGTACCAACTTTAGGGTATGATTTAAGATGTTGGGTTTATTAGCATTACACAAACTCGATGTTCTATGGTACTCGAAACAGCTTATTTCCCCGCTCGGCTTTCTTTAACCTACACACATTAGATCTAAATTATAAACATAGGTATTCTATACCTAAATTTCTTAAGGATACATTTGAAATATAGATTTTCTTAAAACTATACTTCTTAAAGTTTTCGTCAACAATAGCTCAATTGAAACCTAATGTATAGATTAACGTCTAAGAGGCCATGTGTTTAAATCTTCCACTCTCAATCAATTGAATTAAGAGAATAAGAATAAAAGTTTAAATAAAGGATAAGCTAAGTATAAGTTAAGTTAAAGCATTTTTTTGGCTTCTACCCCAAAAGTTGAACTTTTTTGTTGGTAGCTTTAGTTGGAGATTCTGTTTGATATTGTTCTTTGTCTGCCATTTAATACAATAGCTCAATGGAAATATTCAAATTGGGTGTCCAATTCCATGTCCTTAATCAAAATCCCAACCTTTTTTCATCTCAACATTCCCACTAATAATGTCCCAGCCCCTGCAGAGCCCAAACAGAGCATTTGAGATTATTTGTTTAGTATATACCCGGTAAAATCTTTACCTATTTATGAAATTAAAAAAATGACTTTGAAAATATATTTTTAAAAATAATGATTTAATTAATGAGAGAAAAATAATATTTGAAGATGTTGCATATTATAATTCTCATAAATGAATGGTAAGTTTGTAGACTTTGGTCGAATACCTAATAGATACAAAATGAAATCCAAGTATTTTGCACTTTCTCTATTCTACGTCCAAACTATGCAAAACCTTAATATATTTCTTGGTCCAACTACTATGTTTAGTGTGAGGCGTGACACAAATAAAGAAGGTCTTAAAATTCATAAAATGATAGGTTCAATTCATGATGGCCACAAAACTGGCCCGAATAACAAGTTGGGAAAAGGAGATTGCAAATACCGATTTTCAACCATGGTGTTAAACTGAATTTCCACCAAACAATAAAACTACTAGGTCACCGATCATTTCCGTAAATATCTCTAAATTAAACTAATAAAAAGTAATAGCTCACTAATATAAGTGTAAGTTTATAAATTATAGGTCATATTATTTCCAAAAATAAAAACAATAGGTCATAAACTCAAATTTTATATTTCAATTATTATTGAACTCTTGCCTCTATATGTGTGTGTTTGTTTGAATCTCTACCTTTACATGTGTTTACATCTATTATTTCATTTTACAAATTTAGTAAGCATTCAATGGGTATTATTGCAAATATATTGTTGTGGGAAGTTACCCCTTAACACATTAATAGGTAATATAAACTGGATACTTAATAAAATTAGGGAAGGGTCAAATGAAAAATTGTTCTCCAAACTCCAATTTCAACCAAACCACTGCTTCCTTTTCTTGCCCCCTACTTTGAATTTTTTGCACTTCAATCAAATCTCACAATTTGTATGTATAAATTTAATGATAATTAATTTTTTTTTTTAATTTAATTAAAAAAAGGCAAAAACTTTATACAAACATGAAAAGGAAAGGTCAATCCATAGCAAATTTATACATACAAATGGTTTGGTTTGGTGGATTAAGCAGAAGAAGAAAAAAAGTGTATATATAGAAAGATGTATTCACACGGGCACAAAAGGAGCCCTTGGGAGCGCCCCATAATGAAATGGAGCCGCCGGGTGCTGCCACTTCGTAAATGTCAGCCCTTTGCCTTCCTCCCTCGCCACATTCTCAGCCATCAACAACTCCTCATCTGCCCCCGAGTTCCCACAAGAGGAAGGCAACACGAGAGGCGTCAACAGCGGTATAGCCACATTCCAGTTCAACGGCCTCTTTATCTCTATCGACGTCGGCGCCCGGCTTTGCAGCCGCGTCGGCACTTTGCCCTGCGAATCCACGACTGCAGCGGCCACAGCACTTCTCTCAGCATCAGCCATTTCAGCGCTAAGAAGTTTGTTCTTTTCTTAAAAAGTTGGAAAACACAGAACTGAGAGATTTCAAATTGGGGTTTGGAGATTTAAAGGTTGAGTTGAGAATCAATGGTCAAATGTTGAGTAGGTTATTTTCCTGAAAATGGCATTTCCACGTGGAGAGATAAGATTGGTGAAAACCAATTCTTTGAAAATTTTCAAATGGTCGGCCAATCGCTGTCCCATCTCCAACTTTAGAAATTGTTTGAACTAAATTATAATAGGAATATTCGATTTAGATGCTTTTATGAAACGAAGATTTTCAACAAAATGTGGCTTTTTTACTTTCCAATTTTACATAATTAATTACACCGACTTTACAAAATTTGAGCCTTACGTAACGGCCCACAACAAGCCCATTGAAATTCTCCTAATATAATAATATTTACGAGTAATTTCAAAAAAAAGAAGAATATATTGCTGTTTATCTAAAAAGCATTTTGAGCTCTTCAATCCTGGCCGTCCGAACTTCCTCGTCGGTGAGAGCTCCGGCGATCATCCGCTGCTTCCTGGCTTGAACTTGTTGCATGCGCTCCTCCACGGTGTCCTGTCCACGTGGCCAAATCAAAATAAGTTCAAACGTTTTGACTTTTGACCTTTGACTAAACTGGATTTCTTTAGAGAAAGTGAAAAGAATCACCTTGACAATGAATCTTCTGACACGGACTGTCTTCTTCTGACCAATACGATGAATTCTCATGATTGCTTGTTCCTCAACCGCAGGATTCCACCATGGATCCTAAGATCATTAAAACCAGATTTAGTGTACAGTTGACCAAACAGAATTGTTCATAAATTTAGTATAGCAAACTGATGTGTTGTGTACCATTATGAAGACATTAGAAGCTGCAGTTAGATTCAGCCCAACCCCACCAGCCTTTAGAGATATTAGCATCACCTGAAATTGCAAGAGGATTGAAATAGAGATTTCAATTTCAAATATCAAGTCTTGAAAGAAATGTAATGTTGATAATGATATAATATATACCTTAATCTCCTTGCTTTCACTGAACTCTTTTAGAACTCTTTCTCTATGTTTCTGCGACAGCTTCCCATCGAATCTCAAGAAACTAATTCTCTTTCTCTTCAGAGGGATCTCTAAGAGATCGAAAAACATAGTCCACTGGCTAAACACAATGCTTTTCTCACCCGAACCCGACTCGCTAATCTGTTTCAAGCATTCCAGCAGTTTTGATACTTTTGAAGACTCTTTCCAGTTCTTTTCAACATCCACACGGAAAGGGGTTTCTGATGGGCATGTTATAAGGTCGGTTTTCTTCAGCAATTGCCTGCAAATTGGGCAGAACCCAGTTGTGGGAGTCCTCCAGCTTGAGAGGAGGCACTCCCTACACATCCTGTGTGCACATGGGGTGAGCACTGGGTCGTCTGCAAACTCCATGCATATAGGACACTCGGTGTTTTCGCCCCGGCGGATTCCCTCTACAACCTCTTCAACATATGCTCGGGTTGGTGCAGCCTGCTCCGTTGTTGTAGAATTGCTGTTGGATTCAAGGAACCTTCTTGCAAGCTTGTTCAAATTTGCATACTGTTGTGAATCCCCTCGGCTGCAAATCATTGAACCAAAAGATCAAATTGTTGGCAATAGAATGTCAGGAAAAAGGAAACCATGAGCGTTTTTTCTTTTCTTGTATTCCAACCTCATTACAAGAAACGGATGGTTGCAACACTGTCTAAGTCGAAGCAAGAGCTCGAGGATGTTTGCATAGTTGTGGAGAACCTTTCCTTGTGCTACAAACTGGTCAAACTGGACCTGTTCATTCAAATAAAGGAATGGTGAGTGACATTATCTAGGGCAAACCACTTATCAGTTTGACATTAACAAAAGGGCAGTCTAGTCTGAACAACTTACTTTTGATCTTTTAAAAAGTGCATCATAAAAATCATGTTCAGCCTCTGACTGTTCACATACGATGGTTTGAATATCAGTAGGAGGGAGAACAAGAATAGGCCTACATCAGAAGATCCAAATGTCAAATGCTTATAGACCTTTTTGGGAACTTTAGATTATGAGAATGTTGCAAGAACGTAAGAAAAAACTACCTTCCCTGAGCATCCTTTGTATCTTTTGTTCTTCTCAACATTAGTGGCCTCAAGATGGCCTTGATCAATCTCAAGCCTCTAGGATCACCATTTTCATAAGGCCTTTGAATCAACTTGTTCCACCTAACCAAAACAAAAATTCCAAGTGGATTAGAAGATTGAGTAGGCGTAACCAACATGCGCAATCCAACTTAAAACAAAAATATGGTGAACCAAAACAGAAATAGAATTAACACTCTCATCTCCTACCATGCCCAGTTGCACCACGGTTCCACCCTCAAGAAGCACAAGAGGCTGAAAAGGTCTTCCAAGTTATTCTGTAGCAATAGAAAATATTTTGAATAAGATGCTAAACCACAAATTAGAACTTGGCCAGAGCAACTCAAAAAGATTGGAAAAGAGATGCCAAGTTTATCAAACAAAACAAACATGAAAGGAACACGATATCATATGCTCAGCTGCCACATATGTCTACGTATGACATGATCAATAAATCGATAAAATATTAAAGGCGATATGGACCTGGAGGGGGGTTCCTGTTAGACACCATCGACAATATGAGTTCAATGTAAAGGCAGCTTGCGCAGTTTGAGTCTTTGAAGATTTAATTGTGTGGGCTTCATCTATCACTACTCTGTACCAATCAACTCTATGGTAAATACTTAACTCTCCATCCTGCATTAGAAGTGAACATCATTACATAAGAGATCTTCATCATTATCATTTATCAACATGTACTATGAAGTTGAAAATAACTTCTTCTTTTTTTTTATGAGAAACGAGACTATTTCATTGATAAATGAAAATAACATATAAATTAACTCACCCTCTTATAGGCCGATGATAGGACACCATAAGTTGTCAAAACAACATCATATCCAGATAGCACTTCAGGGTTATGCGTTCGATCATCCCCATAATGAACAAATATCGAGATACTTTCAGGCTCTGAATGCATTTCAAGTTCTTCCTGTGGTAGCAAAGTCCAGTAAGATCACAAGTAAAAAAGAAAAAGCAATTGCATTCTGTTGTTTAGATTTTAGAATAGTATGGTGTAGCTTCTATCAGCAATTAAGTGTAAAGGTAATCAAGCTTTTGAAACTAAAATAAGAACAGGAATTTTCAAAGGAGAGTGTACCTTCCATTGACCTAGCAACGCCATTGGACAAATAATAAGAGTTCCACCCCGTGCTTTAGTTTTGGATTTTTGACTTTTGGAATCATTGTTGTTCGCTGCATTCTTTTGGTCATCAGGACATCCTTTTCCCATCCTTGAAAGTACAAGAGCAATTGTCATAACAGTCTTTCCGAGCCCCATTGCATCTGCGAGAATCTACACATATACATCATGAGTTAAGTACAATATCAAGCATATCATACCCCTTTATAAATGAAATAAGTTTCCATAAAAAAACATGGTGTTATACTCACTCCTCCTCTAGCCATTTGAGTTGCAGTTGGGAATTTTGTAGTTGACTCCCCAGAAAAAAGGTTCACATAGATTGAAGAAGCTCTCCTACAAATTGGTAAACAATGTATTTCATTTCTTGTCAAATATAAAACACTGCAATCAAGAAGTTCTTTTTTTTTTTTTTGTATCCTCTGGCTCTCCAGAAGTTTTTTCATGGAATAAAAAGTTGCATACTCATCACAGATGCGATAGGCTGCCCAGCATGGATGAAGGGTTTGTGCAGCCTTCTCAACATCGATTCCCTTCTCTAACTCGGTCATCCAGAAAAGAGCTTGCTTCTGATAAGGCCTAAGATCGCATGTCAGCATATGAGGAGGCTCCATTTCCTGAAAAATCATATAAACATCCTCCAATGAGTACAACTACAAAGAGTAAAACCTTTATAGATGGAACTCTTTCGGTCATGGGCCATGAATAAGATAGAACAAGACAGTCATGTAAAGTAACTTACATCCAAATTATACATATCAGCTGCACCAACAAGCTTAGTCAATGATGATTCATTAAGGGTTTGGTCATCTTTGTTTTGATCCGCATATTGTTGGCAACCCTTTCTTCGCTTCACAATGGGTAGCATTGATGATGATTCATCTGGTTCATCCTATTTTAACAAACAATCAATTACAATTCTGAGCATAGGTTGATGTAAGCAGAACAGAGTTACACTTGTCTAATAAAAGTGACTGGTATCTATTTCATTTCATAGCTTACAAGACAAGTGAAAAGGTAGTAATAACCAGATGATTGGCTGATGAATTTATTTGTAATAGGTATGTATCAGTTTTGCCAATTTGTTTAAGCATCCAACAAAGTTGGAGTTATTTGATCATCAAAGCAGAATCAATTCAATATCAGCAAAATCGCTTCCACCAATTATTGAGAAAATCATGCTAATTATCACGCCTATTTCATAACCAATGGGTGTACTCAAAATACTTGGGAAATGCAAACTTCATCATTCAGGCTATCATAGAATAATTGGCATCAAATTTTCATTTTAAGTCAACATGAAAAAGTGAGAAAATATAACACATTCTTAAAGAAACCATATACGAGTTAAAAACTTGGAAACATACTTCAAGCTTCAACAAGCGCTTCCTTGAATCAAGTTCTTCTGGTGTAAATTCGGCCTGGCGATATCAGAACATAAGAGTAAGAAAATGAACTTAAAAAACGCTGAAGTAAAAGCAAATTCCCTACATATGAACAACATTAATTAAACAATAACCTTCTGGTACGGTGTGATTTTCAGTAATTTGAAAAGGGTCAGAAGAGGATAAATTGTGGAGTCAATGTGTGTAGCATCCAACTTCCAGGCAACCGTATCAATGTCGGAGAACACTGAGCAATGAATATAAAAGCTGCCGAATCGATAACCATTGATATCCATTATCACTTATGAATTCAAACGAGTCTAATTTAACAACACAAAACCCACAATAAATACAGAAAACAAAAACTTATCATCAATACTCTACCTAACATATAGGAGTATTTCTTGCATCATGTGAAGGTTTCCTGGTGCAGCCACGCACCGTCCGAGAACTTTAACTTTCCGAGAGTTAACAAGTGGAACTACACATTTAGCCCACTCCATTGGTAGCCGGCCAATCTAAAAGTAACCACAACACAAATTTTACATCAGAACAGATTGTATAATGAGAATGAAATGGTTACTTCAAAGTTCAAACTACTATCATCGCATACCTCTCCACTTCGTTTCGTTGAGAAACGAACAATCCATTGCGCATTGAATCGTGAGCTTGAAGAAGGAAACAAAAAATCGACAATTTCGTTATCTCCCAATTTATTCCCCTTTGTGGTGGACATGGCTGTGACTACAGTCCCCCCAACCAAAAACCAATCAGGCTCAACAGAGAAATCCCCATCTTCAACCTTGCATTTCACATCATTAGTTAAGACTCCATTCCTCTGCATGCAACTCGAATGGTTCAAACTCACTCTCGGCTTGCTCGAAATTGGCTTCAGAAAAGCTGCTTCTTCTTTCACTCTCACATTTGCTTTAGCAACTGGTTGTTGAATCGTCTCAACTGGTTCCTCCTTCACATTCAGGATCTTACGACACTCTTCATCACTAATCACTTTCGTGTTCGTCAGTTTAAGAAACTCCTCGAATGTTATTTTCGACGTACCGATTACTTTCGGCGCACCATTTTGCTCGAACCCTAGCACGGGCTCGTCCTTCACCCGGACCATCGGTTTCGCCATGGAACCATCATCATCCTCCATGAACTGAGTCGAAACTCGAGCACCGGTGCTAGTCGCCGTCCGCACAACGGACAACGGCTGGGCCAAGAACCCGGGGTTTTCGAGAATGTATTTGATTACCTTATCTGGGTCGCCGCCGTTCCTCGACAGCGTCCGTTCAATGAAGGATTCCGACAAGCCGGAGCCGACCGCCGATCGGACCTTGTTGATTTTCTCTTCTAGAATGCCGATTTGGTCCATGTCGTGAACCGGGCAAAATCGAAAAGGGGGTTATAAATTGGGCGATTAAGAAAGTTGCAGAGTAGAGGAAACTGTCAAAGCATTTGAAATTGGTGGCTGATTTCAAACAAACAATGAAGAGGACGAAAGGTGAAATGTGGATTTAAGGGTTTAGGGTTTGGGATTGAGTTCAATTTGGCGGCAACCGGTATTTATATGCTCAACTTTGCGGTCTTTTTTTCACCGTATACGCCGATTATTGTGCTAATCGGAAAAATTGCGGGAAAAAAGAACCGGCAAAATGGTGAAAGTGAAAATATTTTTTTAAAATTAATTAATTAATTATCGTTTCATTTTTTTTTTTTTTTTTAATTTCATTATGTTACTTATTTTACCATTTGACTCGTATTTACTTTGAAGGTATAAATCTTTCTTACTTTATGATATTTTATTGCAGAGGCCAAAAACTTTAAAATATGCATTTTTGTAGAGATTATTGTTTGGAAATTTCAATTTTGTAGACTTTCAAAAAATATATATATTATTGTCCATATAATTCGTTGAATAAAAAAAAAATGCAATTGCATTCTGTTGTTTCTATCTAAGAATAAGTTTTTATATATTTTTAATTAATTATGGTTCAATCATGACTATAATATAATATCATAATTAGTAATATTATGATACTTTTAGAGAAGTGTTATTGTTGAACTTTTGGTAACACTAAAAACTATTTTTTAGTCATGTTGGTTTTTTTTTTTCCTTTTTATTTAAGAAACATTCAGGTAAGATGTTTATAACTATAAAATACAGTCCATGTAATATTTGTAGTAGTGATATATATTTTTTTAATTATTTTTTTAAAAAATCAATCGATGATACCATTTAAAGCAAATTTAATTATACTAATTGAAATGAAATGATATCCAAAGTGATTTATGATTTTAGACTATCAATATAAATTATTAATACTATTCGAAGTGATTTATGATTTTATAATGCTTTTTTTGTAAATTTCTTTTCAAATAATTTACTTCAAACAAATTATCAACAACAATAATGACATGCACAACAATTATGTCTCTTGTAAATTAGTATTTGTCAAATATCAATATAAATTAATTTAAATAAGATACTTAGTGTGATCATATAAATGAATTGCAAAATCGTTCGAATTTTTCAAACACGAATTTAAAACTTATTAAGTTCAATCATTTTGGTGTTAACTTTAATTAGTCGCATTGATAAGTTTGAATGGTGACACTAATTAAAAAATTTACCTACAATAATAAAACTAGGAATACAAAATTCCTTTTTAAATTTGTCCATATACATATTTGTTTATTAAAAATAATCCTAAAGTTCGAATCAATTTGCTTTTTGACATCCACACTAAATACCAAAACAATATCATATTAAAAATATATATATATTTTTTTTTTTTAGTACAAGTTGAGAATGAGATTAGAAATACCGATTTTTCTAAGATTTAAACATGTGATACTAGTGTTAAACTGGTTTACAACCGAACAATGAAACTATTGTGTCACTAACCCTTTCGTATATTCAATATTTTGTGGATGAATGCGCTTTTTTTTAGATTACGATTGGTATATGTGATTGCATTACATGCAATTTTTCATGTTATTTTATTGCATAAATTAAATATACAAGTTTATAAACTTAAGAAAAACTACATTTCTAGTTTTTTTTTTTTTTAAGTTTTATTAGTACTTATATTTTAAAATCAATATTTTTATCCTTTACATTCTAATAATACTTAATTTGAATTTTTGAGATAACAAAATTGTTAAAATAATAAAAAATTGACTAAAATAATGATTAAATTAATTTTAAAATAATTTTAAAATAAAATAAATTGATGATGTGATTATTATGTTACTTATATGAATTTTATTTCTAAAGAATAATTAATATGAAACTGATTAAACAGGTTTTAAATATATTTAGTTTATAAAAAATAAAATAGGTGTCAAATAAATAATAATAAATAGTTAAATAAAATTATCTACCATCTTCTTCGACCATTTCACCCCATCTCAAGTTTTAATGTTGTTTTTTAAATATTAATGTACTTATTATTTTAATAAATAAAAAAATTATTATAATATAAAACGTTGTACGTTAGTATTTTATAGTTTCAACCAAAATGCAAAAATACTACCTTATCTCCACATCGATAGTTAATTTGTCAATAAAAACTATTTTTCAGATTTATCAAATTAATTAATTAAAAATGATAATAAGTAATACTTTCAATACAAGAACTAACATAAAAGCTACACAGTAGGGATTCGTAACACGATTGATTATATGATTCGGAGTTAATCAATATTAGAGGAGGGGGACTCGAACTTGTACAAGATACTTGTAGAGTTATGTTTTTGTTGGCAATAATTTAAGTATTTTTATTTAGAACATAAATATAATAAACTATATATTTGAAATAAGGTGGTAACCACACCCGTCCCTAGGCCAGGCACCGGAGACATCGAAGGAGTATGTCACAGGTGAGTTTCGAACCTGAGACCTTGAAGGGAGCATACCTTCAAAGCCCAAGTCTTCAACTACTCTGCCACCCCTTGGGACATAATAAACTATATATTCAAAACTCACACTTGATATAAAATTAAATAAATAATAAATAATGAAATAAAATAAATTCAAATTTTTACTCATGTCCGACCTAGATCTATTTTATATTCTTTTAAATTTTGATATTCAATATTTGAGATTTTTAAGTTTTCATCTCACGTATTTGAGATTTTTAAATATTTATCTTATGATATTCAATATATTATGTTTCACACGAATTTTTTTGAAGGCCAACTGACCACCAGGAAGCCTAGCTTTCACAAATAAACAAGGGGAAGAAAGCAAAAAAGGATGAAGACATATGAATCCACCAATTACGACAAAGTTTACTTGCGTCACCGACTTTTCCGGCCCCATTTCGGAACACGTAAAGGAAAAGCACAGTTGGGCACAGCCTTCCGATCAGATTTATTACTCTCAGAGAGAGAGAATCTTTATATAGAAGACATTTCCATCTGAAACAGAAGAAAATGAAATGCTGGAACTGTTGAGGAAGGTTCTATAGTTACAGGCTCCTCTTTTCTTTTTTTTCATTAGAAAGAGCGGGGCCTCACTTAACTATTTGTATAGGATGAACAGCAGGGAGGATGAAAGACAAAGAAAGGGATCAGAGGGCTTTATGATCGGAGAAAGGGAAGGGCGTGGTTGGTGTGTCACTGGGCCAAAGTGAACGAAAAGAGTAATAAGAAGTGAAAAGGACAGAGACACTTCCCAACCTCAGGTTGCCCATATAAACCTCGAATTCTATGAGCGCTGTGTGGGTCCAATCTTGGCCCAGATATCTCAAGGGTTCGCTGGTCACTATGTTGTACGTTCCCCTATTCTTTTGTAAAGGAAATGATAAAAGGTGTTTCGAGTGAGCTCTCAAAGAAGAAGAAAGCTTTCTTTCGGCCAATAGGGTTCCTCGCTTTCCCGAGCGAAAGAGGTTCAGGTTCCGATGGATTCATTTTTTAACTAGACAGAGACTCTCTATCAATGACCGAAGCTTAATCCAGAGAGAGAGCTCACTATACCACCAGGTTGCCACATTTGCTTATGAAACAAGAACAACTGCCCCTTCAAAGGTCAGCTCGTCAGGAACCAACTTCAATGTTTTCGGTTCCAATGCTTGACGAAGCAAATCAACTAAGATTCCCTTACAGTATGGGTTAAGGGATAATCCCTAACCTAACCACAACTCTATGGGTAGTTGATCTTGAAATGACTATATATATATATATTCAATATTCATATACTTTATTTTTGGCTCATATTTTTATTTTTATTTGATTTTATTAAATGCATTTTTTACCTCATTTATTTTTTTTATCTTTGTTTTCTTTTTGTACGGACAATTGTTTTTTTTTCTTTCTTACTTTACTTTTACTAATTTTTTTAGTTCAATCATCTAAGATTGGAGTACCCGTACCAACAATCATTTTTTATATGAGCATATACACTCATATTATTGCTCTAGTTGAATAAATTTTATTTATTTATTCTTTTTATATATTATATAGATTTATAATTTATAAACTATATAATTTTTTTCATTTCCATTACTTTGTTGTTGTTTTTTTTAGAAGTCTATTGCTTTGTTTTTTTTATATATATATATATATTATATAGTGAACTGAATAAAAAACTCTGGGGCATGTTTGTGGAGAGGAGAAACGGTGGAGTTGGCTTGACTTGACTTCTATCTCATTTATCCCATGTATTTTCATGAGTCCACCCAACTCCTATCAATTTCATGCGTGGACCCCATTTTTTGACTAAAATATTAAAAAATTACCCAATATCTATTTTTTTATTTAAATAAAAATTTCAACAATTTTATTTCCATCCCATCAAACATAATTTTATTATTTAAAAACTATTAAATATCAATTTTTTTATTTAAATAAAAACTTCAATCATTCCCTTTCGATCGTATCAAACATAACTCTATTATCATCTCTATTTTTTATTTCTTTCTCAAACATCAACTTAATCTCACATATCTTATCTTCTCATTTCAACTCAACCCAATCCAATCCATCCCTTCAAAGCGGAACATGCCCTATGTGATTCTTAAAACATTTCATATGCATTTAAAAAAAAAAAAACAAATATTCTTTCCATTACTTTGTAACGTGTGTTGATAGATCTTTATTATTTTATTATTGAAAAAAAAAAAAAACTCAAAATGTAATAGGAAAGGGCCTTGTTAAATGAGGGCAATTTGGGTGCACCCACTTCGAGTAGCACTCTCACAGTGATATCATTTATTTGTAGCCATAGATTTTCTTTTTTCTTTTAATTTTGTTTGTAATAAATATAAAGTAAAAAAATAGATATAAGATGTGTGACACTAAATGTGCCACATGAATGATATCATGATAAGTTTGCTACCCGAGTGTGCACACAAATCCTTCCGTTGTTAAATAAGTTGCCATCTTCCATTGGCATTACCAAAGAAACAAAACAATCATGTGCACTCTAGAGAAGCGTGGCGATCTGTTCATCTTGACCCTCACCGGCGACGACGAGCACTGGATCGGTCCGGCCTTCATTTCCTCCTTCCTCTCTCTTCTGGCCCAAGTCAAGTCCGAAACCGCTTGCGGTTCGGTTCTCATCACAACCTCCCAGGGCCGGTTCTTCTCCAACGGCTTCGACCTTCCCTGGGCTCAAACCGCCGCCACCGAGTCTGGCGTTAGAGACTGCATACTCCACATGCTCCACCTCTTCAAGCCGGTTGTCGCCACCCTTCTATCTCTCCCCATGCCCACCATCGCTGCCGTCTCGGGCCACGCAGCCGCCTCCGGGTTGGCTCTCGCCCTCAGCCATGATAACATTCTCATGAGGCGCAATAAAGGCGTGCTCTACCTAAGCGAGGTTAGTTCATTATAATTTTATTTTGATAAAGTTTTCATTTTTGTTGAATCTAAATTATTTGATAATCATTTATGTTTAAAATAAAAAATGACACTAGAAAATTAAAATGCATTGAAATTAGTTTTGGTGTTTTGTTTCTCTTTTTGTATAAAAACCGTTACTTCAATATGAACACAAAGTCAGTTGATTGTAGTTGCAAGCATGTATGTACTAAACCAGCTGATCCACAGCCAAACGATAGGCGTTATACATAATCAAATATTTAACTTTTATTGTTTTCAATAAGTTTCAATTGTTTTTCATCAATTTTATTTCACTCAAACTATCGATTTCACTAGATAAAAGTTGATTTTTTTTTTTTTGTTTTTTTTGATAAGATTATATTAAAGTATGCCAGAACATACCAAAGGCTCGAGAAAAAAAAAGGAGGAGGATATATATATA
>JBBMEF010000022.1:3339493-3358093 GCA_037832685.1 Sicyos baderoa | reverse complement strand
GATTTGCAAATATTTTCAAAAAGTTGCTATTTACTCAATTTTTTTATCTTATTATAATATACATGCAAATTCCCCTAAAATTAATGAGTTCATAAATAATAAAAAGAAAAAATTGAAATTAATGATACCAAAAGAAACCTAAGAAAAATTTAAAACTAAAAAACTGAAGTAGGAAAGTTTAAATAGAAATATAAAAACTCAAGTAGGAAAATTTTGAAAAAAAAAAAAGAAAAAAAAAAGTAACGCATAGTCCACGCGCCGGGATATGCGGGCGCGTAGGCTCCACTCGCCGGGTTGGACAAGGAATTTTTTCCTTATTGGCCAAACGCCGGAAAGGAACACTCCCCTTCTCCTTCCAGCAGGCCAAACGTCCTCCAACAAAATCAACCCTCGCACGTGGGGCAAAGAAAGCAAAAACAAACAGTCAAACAAAATGTAGCAGAACGACACGTGGGATATAAGATGACGTGGCTTGTCGTTACTGGCTTCGATACTGATTTCCATTTAACTTCATAATGGAAAAAATCCAATTTTTAAGAATAAATTTTCTGTCAAATCTACGTTCCAATTCAAATTCAAATTCCTCTCCACTCATAATAGAGAGCTAATATAAATTCTTTTAAAAATATTTATATTGGTTTTGATATCATCTATTTGATAGTCACAAAAACATTATCAAACATGTTCAAAATTGTGCTTGGTTTTTAGGTTGTAAAAGATATCAGTAGAACTATATTTTTGTTGACCTCTCTTTTTTATTTTTTAGAAAACAAACCGAACTTATTCATTTAAACCCAAGTCATTTTTGAAATTATTATTAAGTGCAATAGCTTTTCCGCATTGACCAAAAAATAATAGGTATGATATTGAAGTAAAAATAATAATGATCTTTCAAACTATGAATTAATTTAAAAATAAAAATCATGTCTCCACGTAAATAAAAGATAACTTCATTATATTTTTTTTCTTCGGTTATCTTAGTCTCTAATTGACATGGAGAACATCATAAGATATGAGTCATCATTCACAAGCTTAATAAATTTTTACTAACAAAATATAGAATTGTAAGAGCTCATTCATTTTGTAAAATTGTATTTGTTTTTTCACCCATCTCTATGATAGAGTTTTCATCTTTATCTTAAGAAAACTTATAAATTCTTATCTGAAATCATATCTAAAAAAAGTTAAGATAAACAAAATGAAAAATACACACTTCCAAATAATGAACTTAATTTTTTAAAACTAGATAATTATTATCATGAACATTTCTTTTGAATTCAATAATATTTAGAATAGATAATTTAAACTCCGGACCTTTTGTTTACTAGAAATATGCTATGTTTATGATACTCATATAATCTTTCAAGTTCATAGTTGTCAATCAGGATATGAAATGGTTAAATTGAAGTACACCAAAAAGGAAAAAACAAAAAATGTTAAGGAAAAAAAAGAAGGAAAGAAGAAAAAAGTTTGGTTAAATTATAAACAATAAAGTATTTTTTTAAAAAAGGGTGATGTGTAGTCCATAATTAAGTAAGAGAAAGTTGATGGGATTTGAAAAGATTGTAAGGGAAAATGCCAGACATGTTGTTTGGATGCTTCCCCTTAATTTCAACTTTTATCAACCCCTCCCTCTATTTTTAATTAAGCGAAGTATTTAAGTCATGGCCAGGCGACCTAAATAATAATGTCTACTAATATTAATCATATGTTACTTTATATTAAGTCAAAAAAATAAAAAGAGAAAAAAAAGAGAAAGAATTTGTGGCATATTGAACCACATATATGGATATTAATATTTAAGTCATGTCTGGACATGACCTAAATATTTTTCTTTAATTAATACTTGTGCTCTCTTTAGTCTTCCCTGTTTTTATTTTATTTTCTAAAAGCTGATCAAATGAAACATCTCCAATTGTTGAATCAGAAATTTAGACATTTCTTATAATAATTCAACCCAAACCCTTGCCCTACATTTCTCCATCATATTCTATTTTCTATTCCAACTGGTAATTTATATTATTTCTAAATCATATGTTTAATACAATCAATTTATTGGAGAAGTATTATTTTGATGGGAAAGGAGGGAGGTTGAGAATTATGGATATGGTTTGGGAAACAGCCAAGGGGTTTGGTGGAAGAGAACTTTCAATTTTTATTTTTGTTTTTTAAATGAGAAAATTTGGGGAAGGGAAAGATGTGTTTGTTTGAAATTAAATTTATGTCAAATTACGCTGAGATAGATATAATATTTGCAACTAATATTTATTCATACTGAAAATTACAAAAATCAAAATGAAATAAATCTTTCCATTAAAATCTATGGAGGCTATGGCTATCCTAGTGAAAATGATTTTTTTTTTTAAAAAATAAGATTTTGGGTGGATCTATCAAAATAATAATTAATCAACAAAAAAGGAGAGAGTTTCTTTCTGAGCCACCAAAAGTACTGCTAGTACTTAAAAATTAAACCTTATATATTGTTTTTTAGAAACATGAATATACACATATATAAGGCTTAATTCTGTGGAAATTATTATTATTATTATTTATAGACTCAATTTAATTTATTAAATTAAAAACGAGTGTGCTCGTCCAACCAAAAAAAACCTCGAAATAATCACATGTCATCAAGATGGCCTAATCAAACAAGTTTGCAATATTTGTGAGGTTCCACACAATGTTGTTGCATGTTTATTTTATTTCATAGGACAAAGAAAAAGGTAGTTGGGAGAAAATAGAGTAATGTGATCTGCAAATATTTGACAAAGTATAATCCTACACTAGGTAAATAAGAAATATAAGGTCAGGAGAAACATTTTCATGGATAAGAGTCGGCTTATGTTCAAAATAGAAAATATAATAATATTAATGTGAAGATCTTTTGAAGGTAAGTTGTCGTTCATTAATAATTAGTATTAAAGCGATTTCCCTACCTTAATTAGTAATGTTGGTTGAATCTTCATGTATTGAATAAAGAATTTTTGAGTCTCAAAATGTATAGATAGTCATAATGAAAATATTTTGTTGAGATACTTAATGTATGTATTAACGAGAGTGCTTCTAAATAAGCCCGTGATTGAATATATGTGTATTTAATTTGAGTCGATTCAGTTAAGTTTTTTTGTTGACTAAAGTGCGAAAGGATTCGTGATTTATGTTGAGGTGTGCTTAAACTCAATTAAGTGAATCCATGGTTGAGCTTCCTAATTAATAGCTTAAGTTTATTTAGAAGGACTTGTGGTTTGAGTTAAAGTATGCTTAGGTGTAATTTGAAAAATAACTATTTATTAATAGAGGCTTGATATGATAGTTTGAGGATTATTAAAATAAAGTGTAGTGCCATACATTAATCAAATAAAGAAATATAATTTTAGATTTATAAAGGAAACACAGACATCTTTACTAGTATGAAAGTTTTTTTATAAAACAAAAAACAAAGTAGATTTGATGCAATGTTCAAAACTTAACAGAGTTTTTAATACTTTATGTTTTTAAAACATCCTTACAAATGTTCATAAAATCATATCAAATCGAGAAAATCAATTCAGAGAAAATATCTTTCTGAACAATTATCCAAGTATAGCTTTATTAGAGAATTGTATTACAGTGTCAAGATATATATATTTTTTTTCATAACCAAAACTAAAATGGATCACATACAAATAAATTGTCAATACAGTTATCCATACATTAAAAGATGTTACAAAAGAAAATCCATGGAGAAATAAATGGCCAGCGCTAAATTAAACTTGAACTCCTAATTTACAAATCTGATTGGTATAAACTTAAACCCCATAAGATAAAAATAGAAATCCAATTGGCATAAGAAACTTCAACCATCTTATCAAAAGAGTAAAACACCACATTTGAAAAGACAAGCCAATTTTGCTTTGTTTATTTATTAATCCCAACCAGAAAAAAATAAAAAAAAAGAAAGAAAAAAAAAAGAGAGTGGGGCAAGCTAATTACTATATGAACAAACAACAAACAACAAACAAACAGAAAAGAAAATTTAAAAAATTAACAACACCATCATAATTTTCCCTTTTTTTTTTTTTTCTCACCAACCCTAATTTAATCAGTTTTTTTTCTAGGCTAAATAAAATGCATATAAAATTTCAATACGGTGGCCGAACATAACCATACCCGTCGTGGCCAAGCTGAACGCCGCCGTTGGGAATCATCTCCGGCAGTAAATTATACAACGGCAAATTCGGCTCAGGCATCCCAGTCGGCATATGCGGCGGCGGGCTTCTACCGCCGCCGGCATGCGAGGCGGAGCCACTGCCAACTTCATGATCCTCGGAATCATCGAGCGGCAATCTTTCATACGTGGCATTAGCAAACGCGGCCGCAATTACCATTATAGGTCCGGCCGCAACAAGCGGCCCCACTACGCTACCGCCGACGACCTGCCCCTGCCCGCCGGACAAGTAAACGGTCAGCCCGGTGGATCCGGGTGGGGCCGGGCCGGGTAGAAACGCCCCGGTTAATGAGAGTATCTCGAACCTTCCTTGGAGTGGCATTACCGAACCGGGGGCGGCCGGCTGACGTAAGGTGACGTTGGCGACCAATCCGGTTGCACTGAGGACGCACACGCCACGCTGGCGCTTACGTGCGAATTGAGCTATGGAATCTGCCACGTCGGTTCCGGCGGCGACCTCTAGGACGTAGCTCCGTAGGGCGTTGGGGCTGTCGCGTGTGACGAAGATTGGGGGCTTTGGTTTGTTTTTGGATCCAGGTGGACGGCCTCTTGGTCTACGTGTTCCGGCCTCGACGGCTCCTTCTTGGGCCTCGTCGCCGTCGCTTCCGCCGCCGCTATTTTCATCGTTTTGATTGAAGATTGTTGAGCTGTCGGCCGCGGAGTGGTGATCCACCACTCCGGGCAACCCCAATTGAGTTGTCCACCAAGGATTATTCGCCATACTTAAAATGAATAAATTCGCCAAAAAAAAGGTGCGATCTTGAAATGAATTGAATGGAGGAATTTGTGATTAGGAGTGGATTTTGAGGGGAAAAAAGAGAGACCCTTTTGTGAATTTAGGGAGAAAACAAAAACCCATATTGTAATTTTTGAGAAAGATGGAGTTTTTTGTTTTTTGTTTTTTTAGGTAAGGTAAAGAGATGAAGAAACCCTTTGGATTTCTTCTTGTTCTTCCACTAATGGAAGGAATGAAAGAGCAAAGAGAGAAGAATAAACTCAGAGATAATGGGAAGCACTAAGAAATGGGGGTCAAATTAAGACTCAATTCAACTATCTCAAATGCTTGCCAATTTTTTAAAACTGACCATTGGATTGAATTGGAGGACATGTGACAATTATAATATTATACACGAAAGCCCAGCACAGAGGGAGGCAAATTAAAAGACAAACAAATAAGTTAACTGATATTTTTTTATTTCAAAATGTGGAATACAAATATGAAGTCTTTTTTTAGAGGTTCTTGGAAATTAGGGTTTGATGGGTGGGCGGGCGCGTGGGAAGGGCTGGCCTAAGCAATTTTGTCATTTTCTCTCTCTCTCTCTCTTGAAAGAATTGCAGTGGAAGAGAGTGGCAATAGATAGGTGAGAGAAAAATGTTACTTCCTTTACCACCATAATCCATTTTTAGGGGCTATTTGGTTTTTGGGGAAGTGGAGAGGAAGAGGAAGATTTGAGTCATTTAAAACCGAAAACCTTGTTAGAATATAAATATTATTTGGTTGCACAAAAATTAAGAGGTAAACTATCTTTAGTACATACGTGATACTATTTAGTACCACAAAAATTTTGTTTACATAATATTATGACACCAAATAATGCCACATATATATTGAGGAGGACTTGCCTCTTTATTTATAAGAAGGTTAGTTTTTTTTTTTAAATGCATAAATGAACAGAATTTGATATTTATGAGTTGATCAGAATAGTATATATTCAATGACTAAAAAGTCTTCCGTTTGAATTTCTCTACTCAAATTGTTGTAAGACTCCCAAAACTTTGATATGCTTGAGTAAAACATGTTTTTTTCTTTAAGATACGATTAATTTTATTGGACTAAAAAGTATGGAAGAAACATAGAATTACAACCTAAGAAAGATCTTCCTACAAACGCAGATGGTATTTGAAGAGATGAATTTTTTTTAGTATTTTACCCGAGCCAAACGAACTAGAGAACTAATTTATGTTTTTTTAAGACGGATTGTTAACATTTTTTTAGATATATGTAAGTTTAAATAGTTAAAATCAATGGAAAAAAATAGGAGATTTTCTCCTCAATTTCTCTGAGTTTAACAGCAGAAGGTTAGTACCAGTACTAATCTATGGAGAATTTTTAGAAATTAGGACAAACACTAAAATGCCTTTATTCCTACTTTAATATATTTCAACCATCTTCTTTACTATATAATAAATAAATAAAGTATTATTGTATAAAAAAAAAAAGACATGTTAACTTAGAGATTTCTATGCTTTGACATCATGAAAAAATATTCGTTATCGATGACCTACAAAAACATTATTAGAGAATATGAAGTTGGTTTTGAGGTGGAACTCCATATTCTTTAATATGGTATCAGAGTTTCATGTGGGTTATTGGTCCCCGAATTTCGATCCAACCTAATATACTTTGAATTTTAAAGCGGGTGTAGACCCCACCCAAGCAAGCATAAGCTTAAGCTGGTATTTGATTAATAATTAAAAATATGATACTATATCTTTATCGATTGAGCAGTAGATACCGTACTTTACCATTCTTAAAAAAAAAAAAAAAGATGCAGTACTTTACTAAAATTATATTTTATAGGTGCTTTGTTTATTAAAAACTATTGAATTTTTATCCTCTTTTTACTCTCCCTCGCATTCTTATCTTCTTTTTTCCTAAAATTTAACGGCGGCCAATATTAAATTCTAAAAACTCTCGGTTCCCCTAGTCCAACAAAAAAATGTTTTTGTACTTAATCAAAAAATAAAGATTTTCAAATAAAAGTATTACTAGAATCTAAATTTTGTTCTTAGAAAAAAAAAGAATCTAATTTTGTTCCCGATAAGCGTATATAAGTTAATTATATGTAAATTTCACCACCTTTGTATTTGTGATGGAATACTTTTTTTTTTTTTTTTTTTGAGAAAAGATGGAATATTCTTTATTACATAAAGTTAAAAGGATTACAAAGTAGAATTTATTTATTTTTTGAAATAACAAAGGAGAAATTACTATTTAGTTGACCTCAATATAAAAAAAAAAAAAAATAGCATGGAGTTGAAATGATTAAAAAACACTTCCAGAATTTACAAAATTAGTCAAATCTAAAAAATAATTAAAAATACAATTATTTAAAAATAATAATAACAAATAATAGTCATTGTCACAATTTTTTTTTTATACTATTAATATTAATGAATATTCATAATACAATATTATAATATATTAGTGATTATTACTTTTTTAAAATACTAGTATTAATGAATATTTATAATACAATATTAAAATATATTAATAATTAATATTGATATTAATAAAAATTTATAATATTATATTAAAACGTATTAATAACTGTCGATATAAATATTTTAAACAATTTCTACATTTAAAATTATTTTGTTGGAATATTCCATTCACAATAATTTTCGTTTTTACAATTGAAGGTTTGACTGTTAACCTCAAATGCTTGTGAACAAATATTTTCACCGTCAATGGACTTTTCAATGAGATGCATATGCATATTAAATAAACATATTGAAAATCAAGCACCTAGCTATTAGAGCCGTTAAACTATTAGTCTTCTCGACAATGGTATATAATAGCAGTGTTTGAAGCGGATGTTATCATAAACGGTGTTTAAGGTGCATGTTGTTATAACATAGAAGAAAAAGTGATTAATCTCAAATAGACGCATGAGTTATGTAAAACGAGGGTAGATGTTATGTGAAACTACGGTTTGGGTCTAGACCCACCAATTATTATAATCAGTGGGTAAAATGTGAAGATTACAACTAACTCATGGATAGTTACTACTCAACCAAAACTTGAATGAGCAGATTATTATATATTCAACCATAATTTATTCATATTCTTGACCCACGGACTAAGGATTTACAATGCCAATTTCGACCTCATCAGCTTCAGAGAATGACATAGTTTATACATAGACTATAAATTATTGAATCCTTTGTAGTTGGAGCAAGAATAGGCAAGACTCAAAGATTTTCTTTTGTATGGCGACGATGGAGCATATTAAGGTTACAATTATATTAAGTTCTACAGGCTTGTAAGCTAAACTTCATCTAGAATTGGCCTAAAATTTGAAATGTTTATGCTCGAGAAGTAGGAAATAACAGAAACAGATTACCTTTAGGAATTCATGTAACACATCGCTTGTGCTTGAAGATAATAAGAATCCTTGTATTTTCTGCCACTTCCAACAAAAATCCCGCTGTTAATCCAGTCTTCACGATGAATCCAAGCATCCCGCACGAAATCAAGCACTCCAATAATCTGTCACATAGTAGTAATCATATGATATTATCCTAATGAATTTGGAAATTTAACAATGTAATGAAAGATCGTTTAAATTTTAGTAAGTTCATTCCAATTAATCTTTAACAGGAACAGGATTTTGGGTAATGCTTATTCAAGATGGATAGAATGAACCTTTGCTGATATAGATAAAATGACAAAATGACAAAAGAATAATAATAGATGTAGAATTGATTTTTACCGCTCCACCTTTCCAGGGTACAAAAGAAGGGTTTGTTCTTGATTGCAACACCTGTTTGGAGCACATCATTCAGTCATATGATAAGATTAAAGTAGACAAGAGCTTATAGAAGGTCATTGATAGTCTACTATTAGCATGGTCCTAAATTCAATGTAAACAGGCAAGAGAACCACACAGTATCAAAATTTCTAAAGCCCTAGAACTTGGCTAATAGCTTTTCAGCAGTAGATACACCTGCAAGTAAAGGACATCTATAATCTTTGCTTATAGACTTATAGTTAAGCTTAAGCCCAGGGATGTCTCTGATTTATAGCAAAACTTGATTAACTATTGCCTTTAGGTAGTAATAGGCAATAATTCACTTGTATTTTAGATGGGTTATATATATGTACTAATCTATAATCTTTGCTTATAAAATGTCAAGCTTAAGAATTATAACTAATTTCCAAACTAGAACTCATCCGAGGTAAGGAAATGACCATGAACTATATGCAGTCTAACCTCAACTGTGTCGATTGCTTCATTTGAAGGAATTGCATGCAAGACTCTGCAAAGACAAACAAAGATAAAAACATGTACAAGGGCTTTAGAATATCTAGCAGAGGAACTGAGATGAAAAGGATGTAAAGATACTGTCATTTTTTTAATAGTTGAACATGAGTGCATCAAAACTGTACAATTAAATTCAGTCCTCACAGTTTCAGCCTAAACCAGGTGTTGAGATATGCCTTCAGGCTTCAACGATTTAGTGCCCTACAATTATTTAGTCAGGGGTCTCGCTGCCTAGTTAATAAGAGTGCACTATATAAACTTGAATTAAACCCTAGCCCTCATGATGTTCGTTCTATATTTTCTACCTCTCCTTAGTAAAATCGTGTCCCCTGTCTACCTGTAGAGTAATTAACACACCATTCGTTTTCACACAAATTTCTATGTTCTCTTTTACAATTATTTCTTTATTCTTCGATTGGTGGTTGATTGCTGGTTTCATAATACCAAGAAAAGAAGATATTCGTCAAACAAACTACAACATAAGCATCATAAACAAGAAAAAGTCTAGTAATTTAATTGGAGGTTGAATTATATATATATTAAAAAAAAAAAAAATCACTGAACATTGCCTCTTGTTTTTTTTTTTTTTTTGATAGGAAACCGAGACCATCTTTCATTGATAAATGAAAAAGATACAAAATAGTCAAATAACATTGCCTCTTGTTTCAAAATACTCCTATTCTTATCAAAGTTGCAATTGTACTTTTGACCTTTCGTATATGTTCCAAAACTACTTTTATAGAAGAAAAAGTATTAGAATGTTGAATGAAAAGTCGATGTATCTAAATGTCATTCTTTCAAACTCAATCCTGACAAGCCATCCTAATCATTGACACGTCGTTTCAGATCATCAGCATGTCAATTTCATGAGATGGTACCCTATTGATCGTTCGATGGGATGAATGAACAATCATCCAACCCTGAATTTATATATTTTAAATGACCAAGGTTGATGAAACACTCCCGAATTCAATATTGTCGAAGAAAGAAATTTCCATCTATTATATAGAACTCAAATGACATTCATGCCTATTTGTACAAGCAACAAAAGGATATAATAAAAAATTGAAACAATAAATGCGCTCGAAGCTTAGGACAACAAACCTTTCCTCCATTGCAGGAATAAGACCTCTTGTCAAAGCAACCCCACCGACCTATAGTCCAAAACCATATTATTTCTTCCCACCCGTATCAAATATATTTAATTTAAACTATATACACTTTAACTAAGATTTTCAAGCTTTATAAATAACTTACTAATTGTATGCTTAAGAACAATTTCCTCTGGAGGTCAATCCGCCCTGTTCAGTAATCGAGGTGCTTAACCATTAAAATTTCATATTCTAGTAGATTAAAATATGCGCAAGGATTTGCAGCATACCTGTTGAGAGAATACTGCTGGTGATAGCTTCAGCAAGGCCAACGTTCTCTTCTTTCTTTGGTTTAGTTGCATACACCGGGTAGTTATCCCACATTGGGAAATTAACGTTAGCGCCATCATACTCGGGTCTTCTAGAATACTCTGTATGCCATGTCTCTTCCAGCATATCCTCATAGTCATGAAACCTAAAAATATCATCACCAATTTTTCAGAATAGCCACAGCTAAATTGACATGAAAACTAGTTGAAAATGATCATCAGTTAGACAGTTACTGACCATGTACGGGGTGGTGGTGGATACATATCTGGAACCAATAGCATTGGGAAGAACAAACCCATAGGTGGTACATTAAGCGCAGTCAGTCTTGTTTTATGAGAACCAGCAGGGGCGCCTTCTTCATACGAGTGAACTACCGCAACAGCATCGACCTCCTCTTCCTGTCATTAGGAACCAAGTGATGAGAGGAAATCGATCTAAATTCAAGGGCATCAATTAAAAACAACACTTGTGAAATACACTAGTAAATAAATCCTCGAAAGATTATGTCATGAGCATAATCTTTCTCAAGTTAACAAATTTTAGCATTTTTATCAAATATTCCATCACTAACTTTTCAATAACGGGATATCTGGGGAAAAAAAAGGACCAGCTCATAATATGGAACTGGACACAACAAAAATGCATTTAATTCATCTTAAATGTGATATAGTTTCCTTTTTCTTTTAATACAAAAGGCATCTATATTTTATAGCACTAGAAATTAATTGAAAGTTAAGAGAAGGGTTGTTACAGACTGAAGCTTACATAGAAACCTTGCTATAGGGGAAAATCTTGAAACAGCATGGTCATGGAGTCAAAAGGCGCAATGATAGCCCTTAGCCACAAACTCAAATGCAGCATAAGAATTATGGTCCTATTTCTTCTCAAATAAAATATTTAAATAAAGAAAGATAGAAAATCCGTCCAAAATTTGTATTTATTTTTTATAAAAATAAATAAAATAAAATAAAAAATAAAGAATAATGTCTAGAAAACACAACCAAACAGCATCCAAATATCCTCCATGGAAAACAACAACAATTATTCAAGAGCTTAACTTTCATATCTTTGTATCAAAAAAAAAAAATCATATCTATATTATTGCAGAAAAGATTGTCAAACTCACCTTAATCTCACAATATAACTCTTTTAGTCTATTAAGCATCTGAAGATCTACAGGCTTCGTCAAAATGTCAGTTCGAATTGGTGGCCAGGTCTGATGATGCCTCTGAGTCCACAGAAGGCACCTAGATAAGTCCTGAAAAAACCAACTAAATCAATTACTATATAAAATAGAAAAATTTCGTCACAAATGGCACCGAGTGAAAATTGCTAAATAACTAAGATCTATTTCATAACCATTTTCTTTTTTCTGTTTTTTCAGTACAACAACAATCGGGGTAGGGGATAACCCATGGCCTCTTGGTCATGGGCACACACTTATACCGGTTGAACTATTGAAAATTTATACTTGTTTTCTCAAAATTTTATAATTACGCTTTTTCACCTACCTTAAAAACGCATTTCAATTCTAATCCAAATTTCAAAAATTATGATCAAAATTTTAAAACATATTTTATTTTTCAAATTTTATTTATATTTTTCAAGAAATAGGCAATTAGAAAACTAAAATAAATTAGATAATTCTTTTATAAAAAAACTATAGGAGGAAGTAATGTTTACAAGCTTAATTTTAAAATAGAAAATATAAAACAAAATGTTTATTAATAGGGCCTAAACTTTTGCGTTTCAAGATTTCTGATATCATGCTAATGCTTATTTTCAACGTAACACATACTGCAGCAACTATGAAACAAACCAACCTCTCCACCAAAAGGCAAAGTCTTTGTTGTGACAGGCAGGGCAACTCCATCCTAAACACCAAAAGAAGAACCAATACAAAAAGATAGCTGAATGTTTAATGATTCAGGAAAAGCATCTACAATTCCAAACCACAAAGATAAAATATTGTGATACTTCAAAAATGTGCAAAACCAGTTAATTTTAAATAAGTAAAAAAAAAAGTTAGAAAAAACTGAATTTACCTCGATGCAAATAATTGTGGTCACCTGTGCTCCGATGTTAACAACACATGCTGAAGACAGTCCATTCCCAAAAACTGCAGCAAGCCCTTCCTGCGACAACCAAAAGAGAAGTCCATTTAACAAGGTACCCGCTAACACATAGAGAGAAAAATCCACTATATATAAAATGTACATAGTTGGACAGAAAAAATTGAGAGCCAGTTTGCCTAATTCCCAGAAATGTGGGATTCGGCGTGAACTATTTTTCACTGACTTTGATAGGAAGTAGAAGCTGGGGGTGAAACATATGTAAAGACAAGGGAAGATTCGACTCAATTATTTTTCACTGACTAATTCCCAGAAATGTGGGTGTTTCTATAAAAAAAAATCCCAGAAATGTGGGATTCGGCATGAACTATTTTTCACTGACTTTGATAGGAAGCAGAAGCTGGGGGGTGAAACATATGTAAAGACAAGGGAAGATTTGACTCAATTATTATCTAAATTGATCCAGTGAGACTGGCTTGATTGCCTTACTCTCTCAATTGGTAACCCCATTAAACCTTAAACTCTTTTAGGAAGATCTGGCGCAGGGAAACTCCTATTTGATTTAAAGAATGGGGAAGAAGCAGAACTCATTACTTCTGCTGATGCTAATTTAAGAGGATGGAAAGAGTTGAGTTGCTTATCAGTTATCAAACTCATCTTTTCATGCTCATGCTCATGCTCTAAAGACTGCTTGTTTGTTTGATTGTTTTATACGGGAGATCAGAAAGCAACTTTATCAATGAAAGTGGAAGACTCGAAAACCCACTCCCCGCATCAAATACGAATAATTGTCAACCTTTTGCAATTGAATCTTTTAAAACTTATAAGCCTCTGGAAGAAAATTTGTGGTGACTATTGAAGTCTATAAATATAGGATGCAGAGAAAACTATTGTTGGAAGGAATCAATCCCCAATATACAAACATCACTATTTGCATTTCGTAAGGAACTACACGCATAAACATTGCAGGATGCATAAAGAATAATTTAGAGGTCCACATACTTGGTTTAAAAAAAACCAAGCACTCACCTGATGAACCACTGCTGAACCAAACCGCAAGTCTCGTAGTACTATAGTCAACATCTCCTTTATTTCTGTTGGCATCAAGTAAAATTAGTTTTTTTTTGTCTCTCATAGAAATTATGTTTACATTTTTTTTACGTATGTTCTTTTTCTGCAACTGTACGTGAAAGTTTAATGATAGAGTGTTGTCAGAAGCAAACAAAAAAACAAGAGAGGAAACACACGCACACAAGCTTCAAGTCTTTAAAGTGTCACAACTTGATACGATAAGAAGTTGTATGACTTCAAATAAAATAAAAAGTTCTCTAGCCCGTGAGGCAGAAACAATAGCGAACAAGAATTAATAAAATCACAGAGATCATACTTAAAAATATAAAATGTCAAAGTTTAACTAAGTAAATCCCACGGTAAAGATGGTGCAAGGTGTGGTCAGGAATCCAGGACCAATCAGAGAAATTCAACACTTTGCACCAACGCTAGTAAATAAATGACAAAGAAATAATATTTTATGCAAAGTTGAAGGACTAAAATTGAATAAAAAAATTTTAGGGACCATAGAATAACCTTAACTTGAGTGAAAAGAGATCAGACCTTTTTTAAAAAAATTAATTTCATTTTTTTTTCTTAAGAAAGTATTCCTCCACCTCAAGGCCGCTTTTATGGACACCCATACGAAGCTCACCCAAAAATTTGAACTTACAACCTCTAGGCACGTATTACTTAGAGATTGCGGAATTTAGCCCATAGGGCCCCCTTAGAGCTAAAAAAGCATATAACTTGTTTTCACAATTTCAAGATTATCCAAGCAAGATTCAAAAAATTATAAATAGACAAATTGTAGACTTGAAAAAGGGGTCATTCATAGAAGTACCGCGGTTGTCAAATGTTTCTGGGACCACCAGAATAGCAGAATACAAATTTCTTTCACTCAGAGGAATATTCAGTTTTTCTATCAAAATCCATTCCCAAATAGCATGCAAGTCCTCAAGTACCTGAAATATACCAGACACATAAGAACGTGAAGAGTAAGCTATTTTCCTTCCATCTAAAGTCCGCACGCATTAAAATACTTCTGAATGCAATGATGTTTATTGAAATAATATATCACAGAATATACCATACTCCCATCACTCCCCACCTTCTCCCCATCCATGGAAACTAAAATTTATGTAGTGTGGTGAAATCGTAATCCTTTGCAGAAAATGTGTTGCCATCGAAGTACATTTAGGGTGAACCTAGCGATTCATCTTAATCTTAACTTTCTAAGATGGTCCTTAAAAGTAAAAGTAAAATAGAGTCATAGACTATATTCTATTTTGTTGTTCATAAAACATAAGTATCGAAAAAGGAAGCTTATACTATAATACATCAAAATAATGCGTTATAAAGAAACTACTGGCAAGAGATATGCCCACATGAGATACTACCTGTTGCATAGAGTAATGTTGTGAGATGTTCAAGTGACCTCTGCGAATAGGCCGGTGTAGGCAATATGGCTCACTGGGTGATATTTTAAGAGCATCCTCACCGCAAATAAACTGTCTATACTTGATTACACTAGAACTAAGCTCTTTGGATTCAGTATCTACATCCTGGCCCGAAGACTCATGGTTCACGTCCTTGGAGCTTGAGCTTTCTGCAAAAACAAATTATGGAGGTAACAGAAGAACATTTGAAGAGCTATCAAAATAATTACTGAATCAATGGTGGGGATGGCAAAAAGGAAGAATATCTACATAAACCCAGAAAGAAAATTTAGAAAGAAAAGCTAGGCACATGCAACAAATCTGTCTTGTAATGCATGTTAAAGATCTGATGACAATGAAGAATATGAAGACTAGTACGAAAAGTGCCAAGAACCCAGAGAATATGTCAAGATCATTTTTTCATTGGAGGAAGAAGAGCAGCAAAGATAAGAAGGAGAGTATAATGACTTACACAACACACGGTACCCATGAAGAGTGATGTCAAGATTCAAGTTTCATTTTACTTTTAAAGAGAAGATGATGAAGAATAAAAGGACTTGTACAATGTGGCCCATGAGAAGTGAATGTAGAAGATTGAAGATTATTTTAGCACCATGTTTCAGTTCAGGATTTTGTCAAATTTTCAGGTTTTTTGGCATCCAAATGAACATAAGAAGTTCGAGACACGTCATATACACTTTCATGCCTGCTATAATGGTATTCGAAACGGCACAGAAAGTTAGTAAATATTACCCACAGCCACTGTCGAGGTAGGGTCCCTCTCATGTACGTCAGTCCAAGTAAAGACAGTATCCTTCTTTCCATTATGCATATTATGTCCATCAGCTCGTCCCATCTGTAGACCATTTTCACAGCAGAAGGAATAAACACATTGTTTTCCAGTAAGTTGCATCTAATTAGACCTCATGTTCTCATTTGATAATTATTTTAGTAACCATCCAGGGAGCAACTATTACATGCAGAATAGCTCATTTTTAGAAATTGTTTTGAAAGACATAAAGTAGAAGATGAACAGAAAAGGAAATAATAAAAATTTAAAAAGATTTCTGATTGTGGATGAAGAAGCAATGTAATTTATCTTCTTGTAAGGTAAAGTTAAGCATATCAATATAATGGAAAAAGAAATTTCCAATGTGATCATAATCATAACGTTGGGAAAAAAACTGAGAGGCATCCTAGATAGTCTCTTCAAATAAACAGAATTTCATTTTAGGCTATATAGAGCTTCACTACTCCATCAGTCCAAAAAACCACTTGTCATTTGCTACTCGGTGAACTTATGTTGTATGGCTGTATGATACGCATAAGAACCACACAAGATTATACAGTGGGGGAGATAGGGAAAGAGAAAAAAGTGACTGGTTTCTACTTCCTAATTCATTCAGTTGATATAAATGAGCACAATTTTCTTTTTTTAATATCGTGAGTGTACAAGCCAGCTTACGTGTACCTCGACTATTCTCACGGGACAACCATCTAACCCTAATATATTTGGTTGTCAAGGTAATTCATTTAATTCCTAGGTAGGTAGCCAACATAGATGGAAGCCATAACCTCTAAATTCTTCATAATTTATAGGAGTTTTATTTGATTACCAGACCAACCCATGATGGTTAAACGAGCATAGAATAGTTTACACCAACACATTGTTTCTAATCCTTCAACCTAGAGTACTACAAACTAAAGAGATGCAACATGAAAGCTCTCTTATACCCCAAGTTTGGTATCATTGTCATTTTACCCTGTTTCATATCGCTATAAAGGTATCTAACTTCAGCTTTTTCTTTGGCGGTGCACTGATGCGATACACTATTTTCATTCAAATAAATGAACAACATCACTGAACTGAACTGTAGCCCAGAGCGAAAGCCTTAAGTCTTATTGTTTTGTTCTCGAACAACGATCATTCATTACGGGTGGGAGTCAAGCCCGGCCCGGGCTTAGGAGTGTTTTCAAGTTGCAACAGGTCTTAATCAACTTCATTACCACTGAGTGCAGATAATAAAGATAAGCATACCTTGCGCGGGAAGGAATTGTTAGCAACCTCTTCATCCAAGAACGGTATCTTAAGCAACGAGGCAATCTAAAGACGGACAAAAACGAACAAGCGATCAAAGACATATTCCATAAATGCGTATACAAAGCAGAAATGATACTCACAACATCATACGCCCTCTCGCGCTCCATGTGTTGTGCAGTTGTAACTTGCGAATTAAGCACCTGAAACCCCAGAAACAAACAATCCCACTCAATGCAGATCGAAATCGCATCAACAATGTCGTAAACGACTTAAAAGGTGTACTCTACTAAACCTGATCTTGAACATTTCTCTTGGGCGATTGATTGGTATAACGAGAAATGCAATGAGGAATATTAAAAGGAGCATCCTGCGATGCAAGGCCAATCCTAACATTTGCAGATCCTTTACACACAAAGAAGTGTCATTATTCATAACAATTGGAGTGAAAATCTATGATTAGCGCAATGAAAACATGAGTCTAGAAGCTGAAACTCATGAGGAATTTGCGATACCTGGGTTTATGACTACCAAATTGGAACCTCGTTCGGAAATCAGTTGCGAAGGTACGACTGATTTTAGGTAATCCTGTAAGTGAGAAAACAAAGAAACAGTTCAAAATTGGCCGAGAGGAAGATGTAGATACTGAGCTCAGCTCTGTGCCCTAACCATGGCGAAGGCGCGTTCGTCTTTTTGCAGTCTCCGCAGCTCAGCCCTCAAATTGGCGCTAATTACAAACGCCGGTGACTCTCGCCGTTAACGCCGTAACCATTTACAAAATTGTTCTTTCTAATTAAAAAAAATCACAATTTCTTTTTCATTTTTCCAATTCAGCTTTCTAACGAATAAGAATTTTGATTTTTTCTTTTTTTTTTTTTTTTTTTTTGATTTTATTCAAAATAAGCATACCGGTATCTCTACAAATTTGTGCATAGTTTTTAGGGAATTACGGGCCCGTTTGGTAACACTCCCGTTTCCTGTTTCTCGTTTTCTGTTTCTGATTTCTTGTTTCTTGTTTCTTTGTTTTAAAAACTAGAAACAAGAAAGTGTTTGGTAACCATTTCTGTTTCCTGTTTCTTGAAGAAAAAAAAGAAACATGAACATGAACTTGTTTGGTAATTGTTTCTCGTTTCTCGTTTTTCGTTTTTTTCCTCATTTTCTTAAGTATCAATTGACGATGAAGAATATCTTGCATTAAAATATATATAACTAGAAAAATAATTCATTTCGAGATAAAAGTATTCATAAAAGGGTCTAAAACAAATTGTAATGAAAAATAGTATCGAATTATAAAAATCGGTAACAGTTTCTGTTTATTGTTTCTT
>JBBMEF010000022.1:3328077-3339393 GCA_037832685.1 Sicyos baderoa | reverse complement strand
GCTATATTTACAAATATTTTCATTATTTTGCTATTTATGTAATTTTTTTGCCTTATTATAATATACATGCAAATTCCCCAATTTAATTTAATTTATAAAACAATAGCTACTCAATTTTAATTTTAAAATAAAGATATATTATAAATTTTAAAATGGGAAAACTACTTTTTGGTCCCTACATTTTGAGTGAAATTTCATGTTGGTCCTGCGTTTCAAAATCAAACACTTTTGTCCATGACATTTCAATAATACCCCATTTCAGTCATTGATTAATGGAACCGTTAGTTGACTAACGAAATGTTGACTAAGATAATGACAAAATTAATTAAAAAACACATGTGAAAATTAGGGTGCTTAGATAAATTTTATTTTTAAAAATAATAATTAAAATATAATCTTAAAAGACACCTACCAAGTAAAAATATAAAAAACCTAAGATCAACATGGTAGGTGTCTTTTGAATTTCTATTTTAGTTATCATTTTTAGAAATAAAATCCATCTAAACATCCTAATTTTTACTATTTTTTAATTAATTTTGTCATTATCTTATTCAACATTTCGTTAGTTGACTAACAGTTACATTATTTCAAAGAATAAAATAGAGTATTATTGAAATACGTGGAACAAAAATGTTTGATTTTAAAACGTAAGACCAACATGAAATTTCACAAAAAAAAATAGGACCAAAAAGATAATTTTCCCTTTTAAAATTATAAAAACTAAAATCAACCTTCATCCAACCCATTCTCAATTTAATATTATATTTGCCGAGTAAGACGATAACAATTTCGTTTAAAATTCCGAAAATCTGATATCTTCCATTTGGAAACTCATTGAAAATTCCGAAAATGTGCACAGTCGAAAAACGAGGCAATCTGTTCATCCTGACTCTCACCGGCGACGACGACCACCGCCTGAGCCCAACCCTAATCGCCGCCATCCTCCAATCCCTTTCACAAATCAAGTCCCAAGCCACCCCCGGTTCAGTCCTCATCACCGCCTCCCATGGCAAATTCTTCTCCAACGGCTTCGATCTCCGCTGGGCCAACGCCGCCGGCTCTGTTCCCGCCGCCGCCGACCGCCTCCGCCACATGGTCCAGATATTCAAGCCCGTCGTCGCCGAGCTCCTCTCCCTCCCGATGCCGACCATCGCCGCCATCTCCGGACACGCCGCCGCCGCCGGGCTCGCCCTGGCCCTGAGCCACGATTATCTCCTTATGAGGGCGGATCGAGGCATTCTGTACATGAGCGAGGTGGATCTGGGGATGAGCCTGCCCGATTACTTCTCCGCGCTGTTCAAATCGAAGATCGGATCCAGTTCCGTCCGCCGCGATCTGCTATTGGCGGGAATGAAAGTGAAAGGCGAGGCCGCCGTGAGGATGGGGATCGTCGAATCGGCGCACGACGGCGCCGAGGGCGTTATGAGCGCCGCCGTAGGGCTTGGGGAGAAACTGGCGAAGAGAAATTGGAACGGCGAACCCTATGCGGAAATTAGGAAATCTCTTTACCCGGAGATTTCTCGCCTCCTTGGATTGCCGGAAAAAGCCATATCCATTTCCAAGCTCTGAAAATTGGATAATTATTTGGTAAATGTTTGAGGCCTTTTTTTTTTTTTCTTTTTTTTTAAATAAATTAGAAAAAACATGTGATACTCAAATCTGGAGGTGTTATTATCTATGTATGGCTGGTTCTTAAATTGTTTGTGATGCTTAAATTTGTGATTTTATTTCCCCTCGTGGGGTCGTGGTCAAAGACTTGAAAATGTGTTTACCTCAAGATTTTAAGTTCGAGACTTACTCTAATCTGTAAACACCTCTTGTTAGTGCTTTCATTCCTTTGTAGACACCTCTTGTCCGGTGCGTGGTTACTCCGAGTATTGTCTATTTTTGATTGAGCACTTGGAGGACACCCTTCTAAGAAGGTGCAGGTGCTTTGAGAATCTATGTCTGGAAGGAAATGAAAGAATCTTCGAGCACAATTCTGTAGAACTTGAAAATTTTATGGATTCTATGTTGTATTTTTCTTAGATCCATGGACTTCCCCTTTTGAGATTATACTCTATTTCTTCCTATGGTAACTTGTTTTCATAGGTCTCATCCTATTCATTTATGAATGAAGGATTTACTGTAAATCATCAACTAAATGTTATATGCAAATCTAATACAATTGAGAGAAAATTCTCTTTGTTCTTTACTGTCTTGTTATTTTCGGGTTGGTTACTCTTCTATTTTCTTTCTTAATCAACCTAGTATAAACCCTAAAAGGTGTCATCAATTGTTTACTTAAAACTTCATAAAATGCTTTTGCCAATCATCATCAAAATTACTATTGAACTTGATATAAATATTTTCAATAATACTATTTGAAAAGATGTTATCTATTTTTGCTTTATTTTTAACTTCTCATTCCTATTTATAAAAAAGTTAGGACAAATATTAATTTTTACCCCTAAATAAGGATGATTGATCTATTAAAATTATAAACTAATAATTGTATCACCTTATATCTTGAATACACATGACTGACTTATAATGTATCTTTATTAAACTCTTGAACTTCAATAAAATGAACCATTTTAAATTATTTGTTTGCTTAAAAAAAAGAAGTAAAAAAGGCACTTCTATTTGAAGATAAGTGGAGGAAAGATATTTTTGGGAATAAATAGAAAGTTTTGATTTTTGGTTGAGTTGAGAGTGGAGGGTAATGGATTTAGGTACAGACAAAATGTGTACAGTTGAGAAGCGAGGCAAGCTCTTCATTCTAACTCTAACCGGCAACGGCGACCACCGGCTCGGCCCATCTTTAATCAGCTCAATCCTCAAAGCTCTTTCCACAGTCAAGGCTCAAGCCACCCCTGGTTCAGTTCTCATCACTACTTCCCGTGGCAAGTTCTTCTCGACCGGCTTCGATCTCCCCTGGGCTCTTGCCGCGCCCTCCCTTCCCGCTGCTCGCGACCGCCTAAACCACGTCATCGACATCTTCAAGCCTGTCGTAGCCGAACTCCTTTCCCTTCCCATGCCTACCATTGCTGCCATTGCAGGCCACGCCGCTGCGGCCGGTTTCGCATTGGCGCTCAGCCATGACTATTTGATCATGAGGAGTGATAGGGGTGTGATCGATATGCGTGAGATGGATCTCGGTCTCACGCTGCCTGATTACTTTGTGGCTTTGTTTAAGTCGAAGATGGGGTCGAGCTTGGCTATGCGGGACTTGATCCTGAGGGGGATGAAGGTGAGAGGGGTAGCAGCGGTTAGAATGGGCGTTGTGGGATCGGTGCACGACGGGGAGGACGGCGTCGTGAAGGCTGCAGTGCGGCTCGGGGAGCAGCTGGCGGGAAGGGATTGGGATGGGGAAGTGTATGCTGAAATCAGGAGGAGTTTGTATCCTGAGGTGTCTGAGGTGCTTGGGTTACAGGGGAAGCCCATAGCCATTTCTAAACTATGAAAAATGATGTGTTTTACTCAACATTTGAGGTGAGGGATTCGACCTGTAACTTCTTGGCTACTAAATTATATATAATACACTAAAGTTATGTCCTTGCTGGTTCGGTTAAAGTGATGTATGTTAGTTAGAAGCTCAGAAACTGCAGTTTTCTGTAATTGGGTTTTAGTTTCTGATTCTCTGGTAATCGATATTCCTTATTGGAATATTTCAATTAATAGGGCATGTTCATAAAGACTGCATTAAACCTCACAATCTTACATATGCCCAAAAAGAAATGATTTCATAATTAAAAATGTAATTGTAATACATCTAAACAATGCATTATAAAGAAACAACTGGCAAGAGACATGCTTATCTAAACAATGTAATTGTATTCAAGTATCTACCTGCTGGTCGAAAGACTCATAGTTCATGTCCTTCGAGCTTGAACTTTTTGCAAAAACAATTAGAGCGTGTTTGGGGTAAAGAGAATGAGAATGATTATGAGGAGGATGAGAATTAAAAGCTCATTTACAAAGGAAGTAGGTAACCATAGCAATGAGAGTGAAAAAAGTATATGGGGGAGGGACGAATTTGCAGTACCCCTGAGTTGATCACTACTACCAAATTAGAAGCTCGTTTGGAAATAAGTTGAGACGGTACAACTGATTTTAGATAATCCTGAAAGTGATAAAACAAAGAAACTGTTCAAAATACAGAGCTTGAAGGAAGGCCTTCGTCTATTTTGCAGTCTCCGGAACGAAACAAACCGTAGATGTTTGGATGAGGAGTTAGTTTAAGTAGTGATTCATATAACTTTTTAACCGATGGAACTCAATTTTACCTTACAAGAACTAACAGAGCTGAATTCAAGTAAGCAGAAAGTACAATATTAGAGCATAATGGGTGGATCCTGAGTTACTAATTTTCTTAAAGATAAAAGAGATCCTTCATCCAAAAAATAAAGATAAAAGAGATCAACTTCAAAGAGATTAACACTATTAACCAGTGAATTTAAACATAATTCAACTGATTTAGGTTTGAATTCTCCCTTCGAAAAACATGTTAATAATTTCCAAACAACCTATTAGAAGAAAACAATATAAACGATTTATCTTAAGAAAGAAGCAATAACCACTCTTTTTACCCCTACCGAAAACTTGGTTTGAGACCTAAGATCATAAGATGCATGGTTACACAATCTAATAGATAAAATATCTATTAAACGATCAACAATTCGATTCGCTCTCGACCGAGTTCACAAGAGGAGGGTAAGAAGAGCTCTTTATGTGGTCTCACGACACATTGAAGAGCGAGCACATTGACTCGTTCACACCTTTTTCTGAGTACCTTTCTCAGATTTGCACAACAAACAATTTGTCCACTGCTTGTCCTAGAAGAAATCAAATAAAGAGGTACAAAGTCGAGACAGTAAAGGAATCAACTATTAAGGAGCAAACTGGTTACACCTTAAAAAGGTCATAACAAAAGATAGAACCCAGAAAGATGCTCCAACTTCAATATTAAAAAAGAAAATGATGTCTAATTCTTTTCTACCAAGTTCAAGTACAAAGACCAATATGCCGCAGCTCAGCTTGAATAACAACTCAATAAATGTCAACAATGAGAAAAAGCAAACAGCCAACTAAATGAGAAGTAAATAACTTGTTTGTATCAATGATTAAGACAGAATGCCAGAGCAAGTTAACCCAATCGCCAACTGTTGCTTTTTCGACGAATCTAATACGTTTTCGTTTTAGGCGTCTTTTTTTTCGGTTGCTTCTTTGGAGCTGTGCTCTTCATCCCTAAGAAGAAAAGGAGGGCACCAAAAAGTGCAATGTGCTGCAAAGAAAAATAGGATTCCATAAGTTCATTTTTACCCCCCAAAAGGTAATTGAGATGATTAAAATGAAACACGTGGACGAACCTGCAAGATTTCGCCAAGCGGGATACCAAAGGAAGGCTTGTGAAGGCTAAAGTTGAAGAAATCATAAAGAACAGGAGTGATAATAGCCAATTGCAGAAGCTGGAAGAGAAGGTAATAATATTTTCTTTAAGGACAGTAAATTTGACCCCAATATAAAAATGTAAGGAAATTCATTATACTTGAAGGCTAAAATTAAGAACATGGTAAAGTCTTACCAGGAGATAAGCTCCAACTCTACTACCAAAAACAAACAGAAGGCCTCCAATTCCTTTAAGAGCTAAAGAAATGGCAACCAAGTGTCTGATCTGCAGAAATTGATCAGAGTTTGAACAGGAAAAGTTAAAACATGCTCATACTATCAACAGAAGAACATTGAAGTGGTGAATAAGAACATCAAATATATAGTCTTACATCAATATCAGGCATTGGTACCCCGAGCTTGGACAATAAATTTCTCCTCAAAACAGCTACCTTTAGAGACAATTCTGCAGCTGCCGGCCCCCCATTATTGCCAAACTCATTAAACCTACACCAAATGATGTATATAAAGTCAGACAAGTAAGAGAGTTCTTGGTAAACATTAGCCTTTTGCCCAAGATATTTGTGCAAGCGCAGAGAATAGATGAGAAACTGTTCCTTTGACATTTACATAAGAAACCAAAATCGCTAAAAGTGCAAAAAATAGGGTGGAGTATTAGAGAATAGAGGTTCCATCTCAAAACCAGTTGGCAGTGAGGAGAGTAACTCATATATGTTATAAATGTTTGTAGGACTCCCTACGAGACAATTGTGAGATCCTAACATGCCCCCTCAAAATGGTGCCACTTTGGACTCACCAATCTTGAATTGATACCTGATTGGGCTTTATGGACTCTGATACCATATTAGAGAATATGGGATTCCACCTCAAAACCAATTGACAATGAGGAGACTCAGGAGAGTAACTCATATCTCTTATAAATGATTGTAGGACTCCCACGTGACAATTGTGGGATCGAGGTAAGTAGCTAGAGATTCAAAGAAAAAACATGCTAATGTGCACATAAAAATAAAATGGCACAGAAAAGTTTAGGCCAAGAACTTCACCTATTTTCTTTTTGACATCCAGTAGGAGAAAAGTTTAGGCTAGGATGTTTACCTTGCCTGTTTTCTTTTTGATACCCGTGAGTGTTAGATTAGAGCAATATTCTCAAGGTAAACCAATGTATAACTAGTTAGACAATTGTGTGACATACCGTCTAACCCTTTAACATCCGGATGTCAAAAGAAACCCGTGGAAAATTTGAAGTAATTAATTACCCTAAATTGCACCCATTAAGGGTCCATCCATACAGATTAGTGTTACAGTCCGTCCTATACTTTGAAAGTCTCAATTAACATGATTGATTAAAGTTTGGAAGAATAAAAGGCAATACATTTTGGCCTAAAAAACCCAATAAATGTGTGAAAACATGATTGATTGAAAAAGTTGAAAGTAGAGAGAAATAGAAGAAAGGTTTTACATTTGGAAGGCGGAGAGGATGAAGATGGAGGCGAAGAGGAGGCGGCCAAGGAAGGAGAAGAACCCCATGTTTGATTCTTTGATCAGAATCAGAATCAGAATCAGAATCAGAATCAGATCAGAATTAGGATCTCAAGTTCTTCGCTTTGAGTCAGCGGCGCCTTAAAATGGGAAAACCTACACATTGGGGGATTTGGAGTCTCTGTGTAAATTATGAAATCCAAACAATGCTCAACCACCGCGCCTCCACAATTTCAAATTCCAAACAATCATAATCGATTTAGACCTATCCCTTTTTTTTTTTTTTTTTTAAGAAATTTATTTTTTTAATCCCATCCCATACTTTCAAAATAAAAAAAATATTTGAAGATTTAAAAATGAGGAGTCATGGAAGAAAACTATTTTTTTTTTTTTTTTTTTTTTGGATAATTACGGTCAATATTAAAATTTTACTTTGGTTCTTAGGTTTCAAAATCCAACACTTTTACCTTTATATTTCATTAATTCTCAATTTTGTTCCTGAGATAATGAAACCGTTAATCAGTTAACAAAATGTTGACTAGGATGTTGACTAAGTTAATTTTAAAATATTTTCAAAAAAAAGTTAATTTTAAAATGAAATAAATAAAAATACAATAATTAAAAAAACACATTATTTTCATCTTAATTATATTTTTATATTACCTACCATAATTATATTTTTAGATAAAATAAAATTACAATCATTCATTTTCCATTTATTTTTTTCCTTCATTCGACAAATTAATTTATTTTTATATTTTATATTTTTCTTTCTTGTTAAAATATGAATCAGAAGAGTCATATTTATTTTATTTAAAGATATAATTAAAATGAAGGTATTATATTTTTGAATTATTCTTGTAATTTTTTTTTTAAATCCATGTAAACATTATAATTCCATTTCTTTTTTACAATATATCTATTTTATCTAAAAATATAATTATTGTAGGTAATATAAAAATATAATTGAAATAGAGGTAATGCATTTTTTTAAAGTTTTCTTTGTAATTAATGTATTTTTTAAAAAAAAAATTATTTAAGCTAATTAATTTATTAGATTTTAAAATTAATTTAGTAATCATTATAGTCAATATTTTGTCAAATTACTAACAATTTCATCTTAAATAACTAAAATAGAGAATTATTGAAATGTTAAAATAAAAGTATTTGATTTTGAAATATAGAGATCAAAGTGAAACTAAAGCCAAAAAGGTATATTGACCAAAAAAAATAGTTTTTGCTTTATATTATAATCGTTATTGAGAGCTCCCTTATGCTTTATATTTGTAAGGCACAATATGTCTTTTTTTCCTCATCAATATAACTCTATTTTTGATTTCTACAATCTCTTCAAAAACTCTTATAAAATAATTACTTTCATCATAAAGAATGAAAAATAGAGAAAGAATTGAAAGAAAACTGACTTCTCGCGTGCAACCCTTTCTATGCTCAATGCAAAAAAAAAAAAAAAAAAAAAAAAAAAAAAAAAAAAGGTTTTTCAATGGATGTTGGTTGGGGATCTAAACTCATATTATTTGAAAGTAATAGTGTCGTCTACGTAGGATTTGTTACCCTCCATTTATACTAAAAACACATTTGTGTAAATTAATTTTTTTTAAAAAAATAATATTTGAACCTGTCGCTTATATCATGGCTTACGTAATACACACCTTATTGCATTTTAGTCAAGCTCTTCTACCCCACAACTACATGAACGATTGATTATAATAAAATGAAGAAGTAGAATGGACATTAATTTTACATAAATTATTGATTTTCTTTAAAAAAAAAAAAATTACATAAATTATGCCGACGGTTTATTGAATCCATTGGCTATTAGATATCGGTATGCCCACGACTTTTTTTAGAAACTATTGGCGATACTCAAAAGAAAATCTTCGGGGGAGAGATTATAATGAGGCAAAAACTACTTTAAAGGTTGATCAAATTTTTAAAAAATATATTAAATAGGTCTTGGCGCAATAATTTTATTGATCGATTGCAAATAATGGGTATTTGTTTATATAAATATTTAATATTTTTTTAAAAAGAAATTATATAGTTTGAATTTATAATCTTAATACGATTTAAAAAAAAAAATATTATAATCTTAATAAAACATATATGTCAAAAAATTATTACAATACGTCAATAAAGAAAATTAAAGTTGTCAAGGGTGAGTTTTTTTTTTTTTTTTTTTTTGAAAGAACCCACGGTGTGTTTTCATAAGTGATAAATACATTGAATTGGAATTTTGGGACAAAGTGACATCATAATTTGGACTTGGAGCAGGCATTTAAATATTAAAAGAAACCACGTGCTTATTTACATTATTCCAATCTAAAAGAAAAGCATTCTCTACTCTTAAAAAAAAAAGATTTCATAAAAAAGAAAGAAAGAAAAAAAGTAATCTTATTGATGGGTCGGCCAAGCACGACAACTTTGTAAAAACAATGGAAAATTCACTATTTATCTATTTTTATCAAAATATTGGAGAAGATGTCTAAACCAAAAAATATTTAAAGAGTCACGTCTAAATTGTATTTTTAATGATGAGAGAGAAATTAATCATGTTATGTTTACCTTTCTCTTATTTCTATATTTTGTTAAATTAAATACATTATATACATTATTAACTCCATCCACCATTTGAGGGAGTAATTCTCTTATTTTTATATTTTGTTAAATTAAATACATTATTAACTTGGGGTAGGTTTAACGGCAAAAAAAAAAAATTAAAAAAAAAAAATAATGTGTTCAAACGATTTGACCCACCATTTTAGGGTTATTAGTTGGCCAAAACAAAAATCGTGTGCATATCAAGGAGCGCACAAACAAATGTACAATGGATTGTACATCCACTAGACGTCTCTGTCATCCACAACTACAGAGACGTCTAGTGGATGTACAATGGGTTCGCGGTGGACATGTATAGCGGCTGCCGTCTCTTGGCAGACATCATCCAAACACGTAAACCGAGTTGTACGTCCCAGACTTAATCGGAGGGACGTTTAAATATCTCGAATTCGTAGGGGAAGTTTTTAAATTGAAGTAGAGTTTCGTAGGACGGGCAACCTTGAATACCTGGTTGATCGAAGTGCGGTGGAAGCTCGACGACTACAGACGCAAAAGCTGGCTGGAATCTCGACGGGAAGTACGGTGGAAGCTCGACGGAGAGAGGCTGTCGGAGATCGGCAGAGTTTGCTTCCCGTGTGATGTGCTGGAACGACGGGGGGTTTGCGTGTTCGGTGAGTCTAGAATGACTTTTCGACTCCCATTGTATGGTTGACAAGGGCATTAATTGCCCGCATTTACTAAAATGCACACGCGCCCCTTTCTGTCCATGCTCGGTAGGTTTTCGAACGGTACGACGGTCGTATTCACACGTACTACGGACGTCCGCCTTCGGTATATGATAAACGATTTTAATTATATTAATTTTTAAAAAATAACCACAAAACATAATTCTTAATTGCATTTTTTAAATTTGAATTTTAGATTTTGGTTTATTCTTTAAAGTTAGCGTTGGTCAATATATAAGGGTTTCTCTCTTAGTTAAAGAAACATGTTTATTTGTTACAAAATTGAAAAAATAAGTAATAAAATAAGATGGACATTTTAGTCTTTTACATTTAAATTTTTATTTACATAAATTAAAATTAGACATGCATTTAAATAGTTTTAATTTTAGACACTGATCTAAATAATTTAAAAAATATAGCCGTTATTTTCCTAGTTTGCCCTAAAAATAATGTATTATCCATCGATTTATTGGTTAACATTTTATTTGTCAACATGTATATACTCATACCAAAAAAAAAATGTAAGTTTAAATTGGTTGTTGACCTAAATATAAATATTAGTTGAAATATTAATTTCTAATATTTTTAATGAAAATTAAACATGTGATAATTTAAATTTCTGCCTATTTAATTTATAATTTTTATAATTAAATTTTTACTTTAAATTTTATCTAATAAATTATGAAAGTTTGCTTGCCAATTTTGATGATTACTTTATGAGGAATAGAGATGACACAAAATCTTACAAATTCTTGCACGCATATGATTAAGTTATAAGTATTGACATTTGGTGCAAAAGCATAAAATATGAGAAGTAGAAAAAAAAATTAAACCATGTGCTTAAATACACTTTTCCAATCTAACTAGCATTAATTATTTTGTGATTTAACTTGTCAAACACGAAAACTTTAGTAGTCATTAACTCGGATTTTTTGCGACCTAGAGTTAGAAAAAAAAATGGCAAAAACGGGTCAAGAATGCAAAATAATTGCAAACTGGGATCGCCGCGTGGATAGGAGACACGCGACGACCTTCTTTTTTAGGTCGCATGTCTCCCACCCACACGACCAGACGGCATGCCACGTGGCCGTTTAATCTAAACGGCCATGCATTAAAAAAAAAAAAAAAAAAAAAAAAAAAA
>JBBMEF010000022.1:3301667-3319930 GCA_037832685.1 Sicyos baderoa | reverse complement strand
AGAGTCCAACATCAATATAAAAGAGATATGAGTTACTCCCCTCATTACCAATTGGTTTTGAGGTGGAACCTCATATTGTCTAACTTAACGTGAGGGATTAAGTTAATCCGTCCATCAAACACGATTTAGAGGGATTAAGTTAATATGAATTAACTTAATATAACCAAACACATGTAATATGTGGCTATGCTATGCTAGAATTTGAAATTGAAATTGAAATTTGTGTGTGTTGGTAGAGATGACTTGGTGGGTTACTCGAAGAGAGTGATGGAGATTGGGGAATTGTTGTTTGAATTGCTGTCGGAGGCTTTGGGGCTGAGTCCTAATTACTTGAAGGATATCGGGTGCTGCGAGGGGCTCGCAATTGGGTGCCACTATTACCCGCCCTGCCCGCAGCCCGACTTGACGCTCGGCACGTCGGAGCACAGCGACAATGTCTTCATCACCGTGCTCTATCAAGATCACATCGGCGGCCTTCAGATCCGCCACCACAAAAAGTGGGTCGACGTGCCGCCCGTCCCCGGAGCTTTGGTTGTTAATATTGGAGAGCTTATGCAGTTGATAACAAACGACAGTTTCATAAGCGTGGCGCATAGGGTATTAGCAAAACGGGAGGGTCCGAGAATATCCGTGGCGAGCTTTTTCTCGACGCTTTATTTGCCGAACTCGAAATTGTATGGACCCATAAAGGAATTGTTATCGGAACAGAATCCTCCAAAGTACAGAGAAACCACAATCAAAGATTTTCATCTGCAATATCGGGCGGATGGGCTTGGGACTTCCTCTCTGCAGCGTCTCAGGCTTTGACACTTATAAAAACCTTATGCTTTTTTTCTTCTTTTCTTTTTTACTGTATTTATGTGTGTGTATTATATTGTTTTTGTTTGAGACTTATAAACTATGTAGACGTGTGTATTTTGGTATCAAAGCTTAATGTGGGTTACTGGTCCCCAAATTCCGATCCAATCCAAAATGCTTTGAATTCTAAAGCGGGTGTGAACCCACCCAAGCGGGCATAAGCTTAAGTGGGTATTTGATCCAAAAGTTCGGATCCGACCCTAACAAAAAGTAAGTCAAAACGGGTCTTTCGGTCCACAAATTCAGATTAGGATATAGTTCAAGATGGCATTTCATGATATGACCGCCATCTTGAGGTGAAACTTCATATTCTCTAATATTCTTTATGCTATTCCTTAGAACTTTATGTGCATATTTATTGTTAATTTAATTTCCGTAAAACAACGTGCTTTTTTACACTAACCTAATCTATAGAAAAAGAGTTGGTCATACACGGCAACTTTGTAGAAAAATTTAAAGGATATTTATATAATAAATCATTTCTTATCCTTACTTTCAATTCGAGTGGTTGAAATTTAGAAATAATGGAATGGTTTAACTGTAGTAGTATTTGAATTAGGGATTGGTTCCAATAAAATTATTTAAATATTAAGTTTCCGTATAATATTAGAAGTAAATTTTTGGCACATCAAAAAAATGCAAGACTCCAAATACTGAAAAAAGAATATGAGACTTTGGTTTCAAATATTCTAATAAAAAACATTTAAAATTTAGTATATTAACTCTGGTTAAATTTTTTTGTATTCTCTTGTGAAAGGGGTGGGGGCAAAGAGTGAAATGTAAGCAGATTATTGTAATTAGGGTCGGGAGAGAGAATTATTCGTAATTGAAGCCATTTTTCATATAGTGAAACTTCTCTTGTATCATGTTTAGAGTAATGGGTAGGAATTTTTTATTTGAAGAAAAGTGTTTGTGAGAGAGATTTGAATAAAGTGTTGAATGTAAATTGAGCTAAATATTTTATACCACAACTTGAAAGTTAGAGATTTATATATATATGATTATCGTAGTTCTAACAGACAATTGATACCACAACTTGAAAGTTAGAGATTTAATAATTCATTGCCAATGGCAGTCGCAGCCGCAAAAGTCACAGAAATCCCCCGAATCTTTTACGAGCCACCGGAGGATTCCGACTCCGGCAATATTTCCGGCGAAACCCATATCTCTTTCTCAATTTAAAAAACTAACAACCATTCACGTCATTATCCCAAAACATTTGTCTCCGTTAAAAAATTTGTAATAAAAAATCAACAATCCTAATTCAACTCCAAATAATTGAAACTTAGAAAAAACTCCCAAAATCCCTTCACCGGAAAGACCAAAAATGGCGGTCAACAAACCCAATCTCACACCCATCTCCAAACTCGGCGAAACCTTCGACAGAGCATCGGAACTGAAAGCCTTCGACGAAACCAAGGCCGGCGTCAAAGGCCTAGTCGACGCCGGCGCAGCCGAGATCCCAGCAATATTCCACCGCCCACCCACCAACCACAACCCCAATTCCGGCGAAACCCACCTCAGCGTTCCGGTGGTGGATCTCGGCGACGTCGCCGGAGATCCGATCAGACGCAGAGAGATCGTGGAACAGATCAGGGAAGCGTCGGAGACGTGGGGGTTTTTTCAGGTGGTGAATCATGGGGTTCCGGCGAGCGTGGAAGAGGAGATGTTGAATGGGGTCCGTCGATTTTACGATTTAGATTTGGAATTGAAGAAACAATACTATAGGAGAGATAATTCGGAGGCTTTTCTTTATAATTCCAATTTTGATTTGTTTAATTCTCCGGCGGCTAATTGGAGAGACACTTTCTTTACTTTCATGGCCCCTAATCCTCCTCGCCCTCAAGATTTGCCCCATGTTTGCAGGTAATATCTCCTCATTATTTTTTTTGTTTTCTTTTTTCAATCCAAAAAATTACTTGAATTTTGAGATTTCCCTACCTAACAAACATTGTATAGGCTAGCCAACCATCCGTTTATGTAGTAAATTTATGAGCACCAAAAAGGGCTGGTGGCATTTTTTTTTTAAGTACATATGGGAAAAGGGGAAAATTAATAATTCTCGAGATTGAACGTCTTACATTATTATTGAACTAGTTTACAATCAAACAATAAAACATCACTTATCCAATTGGTAGGATTGGTGGTATGTTGATTTCATTATTCATGGATGGGTAGGGGAGCCCTACCTTTAGAGTATGTGACATCATTGAGTGCCACAAAAATTCTACCATTTTTAATAAACTCTCATAATAATAGAATTTTTGTGGTACCATACCCTAAAGGTAGGGCTGGTAGGGAAGTTTTACTCTTATGTTTATAGTAATTCATTTCAATACAAGATTAGGAGTTTAATATTTAGTTCTAATTTATTGGGTTAGTGACGGGATTCATGGTCCCCTTTCCTAATTTATAGTGGAAATTAGTTTGATTTTCGTATTTTATTTTGGTATCCCCACTAATGAAACTCTAAGTTTATTTATTATTTTTTTTTAATTTTGAGATTTGTTTTGTTTTTTTTAACCTTTAAATTTTCAATTTTTTTGAAAATATATTTTAATCCATATATTTTCGAAAAATTATAAATTTTGTTTTAATGATAAATGTGAAGTTAATATTAGTCGAAATTTTGTTTCAAAAAAAAAAAAAATCAGTCGAAATTAGTATAATAATATTAATAATCTTAATAAAAAAAATTGAATATATTTTAAAATTTTATAGAAAACGTTGTTTTAAAAGAAAAAATAATATTTTTTTTACCTAATAACCAATTTTAAGTTTTTTTAAAAGTTTAGAGGCAATCTAAGATTTCACAATTAAAATGGAAAGCATTAATTGGACTATAAATAACTTAGTCTATAATATAATATGTTTTTATATAAAAAAATTCACTGACAAAATGATATATTAACAATTTTTTTATATAATTATTATTAATATTATTTAGTTTTTGTTGCAGAGAGATTCTTTGTGATTATTCAAAAGAAATAAAGAAGCTTGGGGAAGTGATATTTGGTCTGATTTCGGAGGCTCTTGGTTTGGAAACAAACCATCTGGTGGATTTGGACTGTAACGAGGGACTGGCTGTTATTTGCCACTGTTATCCACCTTGTCCGCAACCGGAACTCACCATTGGCGCCACCGAGCACTCCGATGATTCCTTCATCACCGTCCTACAACAGGATACCATCGGAGGCCTTCAGGTAGGAGTGTTAAAAAAACTTGACCAACTCAACCCAATTTAACGGGTTACTCAAACCCACATGATTAGACGGATCGGTGGATTCATGCACTCAAAATTTTACGTTGGTCCAAAAAATTAGATTAACTCAACTCAAATCAACTAATGTACACCTCTATCTTCAGGTGCTTTATCAAGGCCAATGGGTCGACGTTCCGCCGGTTCCTAGAGCTTTCGTCGTCAACGTCGGCAGCTTATTGCAGGCAAGTTAAAGAAGATCATGATATATAAATTAAAACACTACAAAAACCAAAAATGAAGGGAAATGATATCTTTGAGTTTCTTTTGCAGCTGATAACAAATGACAGATTTGTGAGCTCGGAGCATAGAGTGCTGGCGAACCGTGACGGTCCAAGAGTATCGGTGGCTTGTTTCTTCACCACTGGGGCGCTACCAACCTCGAAACTTTATGGACCCATCAAAGAATTGTTGTCTGAAGAAAATCCTGCCAAGTACAGAGAAATCACTGTTAGAGAGTATAATCTCTACTTCGTTTCCAAAGGGCTGGATGGGACTTCTGCTCTTCCACATTTCAAGATTTGATTTCATAGTCATTATAATTTACGATGGAAACGTAGAGCCAAACGGTCTGTCCTGTAGTATCGATTAAAACCGAAATCTTACACCAAATATCAAAGGATGCTCTGTATACACTTTCTGATTGACCTTCTGAAGAGCCAATAATTGTTTGTTTTTCTGAATTCTACCAGATTTCAGCAATTTGGATAATCAAAGTTCAACATGTGTTCTTCAATCGCCATATCATTGAAAAACATTCTGCAAAAATGTAGACTAAAACATGACCAATCTATCTTGTTTGCAATGTCCTTTGTCATAATATAGTACTCCCAATTCCTTGAAATCATGCTATTCTGCACGAGGCAACTGCTCGAGTGGTAACATCGATTCTGACTTGAACACACGCTCGTTTTTGCTAAATTTACAAAACAATCTTACAATCCTATTTGGTTTTCAAGTTTGACCAATATGTGTCAGCATAAACCAAGATGATGTTGTAATTTGGAACAGTTTATTCTTTATCCTGAAAGAATCCGAAAAATGTATAGAAGTTCATAGTATACAACTTGTTTGACGTTTTCTTATCATTTATCCTCCGTAAATTTCTAATCTGCTTTTTCCAACTTTTGACCAGTAAAGAATAATAAAAAGGAATCATCAAAGCAGTCTATAAACTTGAATTATATCACAAGATAGTGGACTTTGAGTTGAAAATAAATAAAAAGAGAATAAAAACATAGTCCTTGCAAATTCTGCTTCCATTTGGGAACTAGTTTTGAAGAAAAATAAGGAAATGTGATGACAGAAATAATTACAATGTGGTGAACCAAAAATGGATGGATGAAAAAAAGAGAAACTCAAATTGTTTAAAGGTGAAAAAAATTCACTAAGCAGCAGGGGGCCTGAGCTCATGATCTTGAGATGTATCGCGTACCGATGGAGGAAGATATTGCCACATCGGTATCAAACCATAGCCCGGAAAAACAGCCATCTTACCTGGAGCTGCATGATGATATGCAGCTGGATGACCAGGGATAAGCCCTGGAGATGGAATGGCTACAGATTTCAACTGTTGCTCAATTCTTTCTTTGTCTGTCTTCAAAACGTTCTTCTCTTTACGAATATCGTTCTTCTCTGCCTGTTGTGAAGAATTCATGCAAGCAATTCCATGTTAAAAAAAAGTGTAATAAAAGCAGAACAACAATCAGATAATCTAGCAGAATATAGTTGTCATGCACGACTTAAATAAAATGTGAACCCAATCAGCTTTTAAATATGATGATAGCTAACCTTTAAACACTCTACTTCTTCCCGTAGTTTATCATTAGTTTGTTTGAGCTCTTCGGCTTCAGTCTTGAGTTGATTCAACACTCTAATGGCATCATCAAGTATGGCCGGCTTGTTAGTTTTGGAAGGCCTTTCGGGTTCTAAAGCATGGCTCAAATCTACAAACCTGCAAAAATTACCAACAAAAACTTTACTGTATGTCTAAGGGATAGATGCATTAACTTATATCCCCTAAATGCGCAGGTGCAAAATCCAAACAAATAAAAGGCTTGCCTATCATTTAGTTTGTCTCTCCGCAACTTCTCACGACAAGCTTTTGAAGTTGGTCGAGCACATGACCCATCTCGTACCCTGATAATTATTTTAAGCAGGAAAATTACATGTGGATATCAGTTAAAAACATTATCAGAAAGTTATTCTTATCACAAAATATATTAAATAAATATGAGGTTTCATCTCAAAATAAAATTTTGATGATAAAAGTAACCATGTTATGTAGCTTATAATGATTGTGAGGACTCTTCATATTTCCAATGTGAGATCTTCAACATTCTGATACCTCTTTGAATTCATCATTATTAGGTGAGATCTAGAGTTTTAGGTTAAATATCCATTTGATGAAAAACGACAATCAACAATTGAATCGAAGATAAATAAAGAACGTGATAATGAGAGAGAGAGAGAGAAAGAGAAAACAACACAGAAATTTACATGGTTCCTTAACGTTGTGTTAGCTAGTCCACGAGGTAGAACAATTTTATTCACATGAAGCAATTTGCAGATTAGAGAATAATGAACGTCATAAATGGCTAGGATTTAATTCGAGCTTATAGAATGCGTTGCAGAAACAATGCTCTGCGAAGAATAACAAAAAGCAAGTACCTCTTGCGCGAACAATCGATTTCTTCAGATTCAACACGGCCGGCTGAAACATCGGTATCCGCACCACCATCTCCATCCCTGCAAACCAAACAAAATCCCCAAATCGGTTCAAATGCTCCATTAACCAATCAATCAAAACAGAGACAACAATGCAGCGATTGATTCTAGGTTTTATTATTACCTGGAATCATTAGGCGGCGGCCACAATGGATCGATCGAAGGGCTAGCAAAGGTGTCGTCGGCGGCGGCGGCGGCGAAGAAGGAGTAATCAAAGAAATCCCAACCGGTCGGGTCCTCCAATGGATCGTCCATCGGGTCTGGAATCAACGCAGCTCCGCTCCGAATTCGAATCTCATTCCGCGAAGAGATTGAAAAATAGGGAAACGGAAAATGGGAAAAAGATGAGGGCGGGTTGGAACGTCCAATGGTAAACGAACACGTGTATTCGGAAATTAACCTATTTTTTACCAGGAAATCTCGATTAACCGCCGCCATTGTTTGACCTACGTGGCTATAGTCAAAACGGAGTACTGTTCCTCTGTACCCGTTACCACCAATTTCTACATACGCACCATCATTTTTCTTTTCTTCTCTAATTTCAAAATTATAATATATGGATATTCATTGTTATAAAATTTGAATTTATAAGTTTCATATTTTAAATCAAATGTATACTCTTGGAAGTTGTACAACTTATTAAATCGGCAAAAAAATCTCGAAATTCTTCTTCCTACCAATTTTCAAGAAATTGAATACAAATTGAGTTAGTCTTAATCAATTTGAAGTTTTATCAATAAGTTGCGACTTTGAAGGAAAATATATCTATAAGACATTCGTATATTAAGTAGTCCAATAAAGAATACATGATCTGAGTTGAGTAAGGTTAGAAAGATTTGTGTGTTGGCATGATCTGAGTTGAGTAAGGTTAGAAAGATTTGTGTGTTGGCTTTTAGAAGTGTGTTATCTTCTCTCTTCACTACAAAACAACTTTATTTGTATCTCAATAAATAAACAATACAATAAAATATATTTGTATCTCAATCGGGAATCGAAGCTTTCGCCAGGATACTTCGAAAGATATTTTAGTTTAAACATTTTTCAGTGGCCTTGAACCAGTGATCGTTCAAGGAAGCATGTCTTGAAGCCCTAAGCTTGAACAACTGGGCTGCCCCTTGGGAACAAGTGAATGTTATTTATTAATATGCTAAAATATATCTTATTAATTAATTTATAACAATTTATCCTAACACAACTCAATAAAAATTAGAAAATGATAATCCAATCAATTTGGATTGGATAGTCTTGATGTCTCAAATTGTTAGTTATATTCTATATCTTACCTTAATTTTAGAAAAGTTCTCTCTAACTTTCCTCCAAAAGCTAAAATAACTTTTTGATACTCAATTTTGAAATTTAAATATAATTAAATTTAAGAAATCGAAAGGATATTTAAATGTCGAAAGATTCAAATAAAGTTAAAATAACTTTTTGTACTCGGTTTTGAGTTTGATTCCATAAATCTTCAAACAAAGTAAGACATGTGATTTCGCGAAGAAAAATGAAAAAAACACGTGATTTGTGATTACAGACACATTATTCATATTATGATAATGCTGACTTGGATGGATAAGAAGTTGATTATTTTTTAACCAAAAACAACGAACGAAAGTACGAACTAAACCATTTTTCAATGGTCATTTTATAAGAATGAAATAAATATGCAAATTAAGACTAAATTATTGATATATTCAATACCATAGCTTAAGATATACATCACATCTTTTCAAATAACTAAAATAATAATTATAAGATATACACCTTGTTAGATCTTTACATTTGTTCTGCTTTTTGTTAATTTTAAAATTATCATAAGAAAATAATGTAAGTGTTCATGAATTAGAACACTAGCCTTATATCTTAATATCAAAATAAAGCTTTTCACAAAAAAAAACCTCCAAGATGACACATTCTGATTCAACAACTTAGGCATGTTCTAGCAATTAAAAACAAAGTCAAACCAAAGATCATCTAAGAACCAAAACAAGGACAACACTCTTTAGCAATGGATGAGGAAGTCAGAAATTTTATTATTCAACCTGAATTATTATTTTGTACTGTATTTAACTGCATCTTCATGATACAGGGAAGATACATAGAGAGAGAGATATCAAATAATCAAATGACATGAGCTTCATTTTTTAGTTTGTCAATCAGCTCATCAACAGATGACAAAATGATACCAGCTTTTCTTTTCGGAGGTTCGGTAACTTCAACGACCTCTAAATCTGCTTTCACATCCACATTCAACTCCTGTGGAGTGAACTTCTTTACGGGTTTTGATTTCGCTTTCATTATGTTCGGGAGCGTAGCATACCGTGGTTGATTCAGCCTCAAATCAGTTCTACATGACAAGCAAAAACAATTAGTTCCACATCACATCTACAGAGTTTTATTGGAAACTAGCTTTGTTTTATGTTTTGGTTGTCAAAATTAGCATGTCATTGGCAAACTGTTAAATTTACAGTGAAGATGCAAATAGTTATTGGTTTTCTGCAGCAATATTTCAAGCCATTTTCAAACTCAAGGACAAGAAAATGTGAATCTAAACTTGATGGCCCCATTTAGTTTTGAAAATTAAGTTTGTTTTCTAATGATTTCTCTATCGTGGTTTTCATCTTTCCTAAGTAAACATTTCGAATTATCGAGTTGGATCTATACCGGAGTAGTAGATCAAGTTATAGTGTAAGAAACACTAACGTGATTACGGCTGGTAAGTCCAAACACAGAGTCTCAAGACCGCCATCCACTTCTCTGTCCACTGTCACTGCCTGCTTATCCTTGTCTATCACAACCTACTGAAAACAAGGATTAGTCACATACAAAGACTTTCGTTGTACAGCAGGCAAAGTAATTTTAAGCAATGTACAAATGGCGAGAAGCCCGTAAAATCTAAAAGCCATTACGTTTGCAAAATCTAAAAGCGTTATATATATATGTGTGTGTGTGTGCGCCGAAAGTCCAATGAAGTTGAAAATGATTATGTGGAGAGATGAACTATACAAACTAGACAAACATGAAAAGAGCATTTAGAGTTCCATTGTGCAAAGATGAAAAGTGGACAGTGACATTTTGGGAAATTTTAAGTTCCATAGACATGATAGTTTAGGCTTGACAATATATCTGTCACCTTATGAAGTAATTCGTATCAGTAACTTTCATTCTACCATTTTTTTTTAATAACTATGGGTATCCAAGCCAAACACAATCACTTAGTCCTACAAGATTAGACATCAAAAAGTCTCAATAGCTTAATTAAATCAAGCAAACCAGTTGAATCCACAATCTAAAAGGTATCTGAATCTACCAATGAGTCAACCCATGGTGATTTATATCCATTCATTGTTTCAAAAACATCTTAGTACCTGCTCAAAATAAAGTAACAAGGGGAGGATAAACATACATAATAAGTACTTGACAACTACATGAATTATGAACCTAATGGATGTTGGAGTGCATCACAAAGTACTCAATGAAATATTCTTATTATTTAATTTATCATGTTTTTATCTTATGCCTTGTTACTTAGTTTATTGCCATTTCCCTTGTAAGTCGATCCCTAAATGGTAAAAATGTATATGCTTCAGAAGCTAACCTTGGAAGCAAAAGTCCCTTGAGGCCAGTTCAAAAGTCCTGCAACCATCTGCCCTGTTTGATTACAATCATCATCAATAGCCTACAAGTCCAGAGTCATGTACTGGATAGTAAGTATCCAATCACATTAAATATTGCAATTACACAAAGATAAACAAAGACAAGAACATTTACAAATACAAACAACCAAATCCCACAATCCCAAATGCGAGTGACATATTTCCAAACATCACGCCATGGCCTATTTGTAAATGGTCCAAAAGACTCCATAGTCCATACCATTGCAGATGCTTGGGTTCATTTATGTACAAAAATTCATTCCTACTGCTAGCTAATGGTACTATGTTCACATCCCAACTGCATGTGTGAATTCATTTTTTTTAATTTTAAGGCTGGAGAAACTTTACCAAAAAATTGAGAACCACATAAGCTGAAAGAAATGGCCAATACTAATAGTACTGGAGTTTGTCAGCCATGTGACCTTGTTTTGTAATGGACCATGGTATCCATCTCAATCAAAACAAACTATTCTAGAACATGAGACAAGACTCAGCCTTATTTCAATCACCACCGGTCCACCAGTAAGTATACAACAAAAATTAAAGCCCAAATACGAGATGTAAAAGTTCAACTTTTTTATAACTCATAATCAAAGCTTCGTCCCACTATATACGTGGTTTAGGGATAATAAGAGCTTTTACAATTAAACTGACTTGTGGGCTTTCAACAAGGGACTTCCAAGAGAGCATATCTTGAAGACTCTAAGTCTCTTTCAACGAGGAACTTCAACGAGGGGCTTTCAACGAGGGACTTAAAAGTTCAATTGGACCCAATTTGATTGCAAAGTTCAATTACTAATGAGAACATCATTCAAGGTCAAGGACCCTAAAAAATGATCAGAAACAGCAATGAACAATATAAGATAAACAAATCCCATGTACTAAAATTCCAATTAATAATAGGGGATAAAAGCAAACCTGTTTGCCAAGTAAAAGAAGGCCAGGCTTCTCAAGCTCAACAAGGGCTTTGAAAAGCTTAGCAACAGAGAGAGGGTAAAGGGGTCCAGTGGCCTCGACATGAATGCCCCTGTCAGCGCCCATGGCTAGGCCCGTTCGGAGCGTGTCGACGCACTGGCTCGGACCCATGGTGACGGCCACGACCTCGGAGGCCAAGCCGGCCTCCCTGATTCGAAGGGCTTCCTCGATTGCGATCTCGCAAAAGGGGTTCATCGACATTTTCACGTTCTGGGTCTCAACCCCGCTCTGATTTCGCAGATTGGAAAAGGGGTTAGGTTATGAATTTCGAACAATAATGAAAGAATTTGGAGATGAGTTCTTACTCTGTCTGGTTTCACTCGGATTTTGACGGCGTAATCCACCACTCGTTTGATGCCGACCATGATCTTCATATCTTGATCTTTGGGAGATTGGTTCTTGGGTTTGTCACGGAAACGGATTGGAATTTGGAAGAAGAGAACAAGCTGTTCAAGTCTCTTTTTGTATAATAAACAACGAATTTGCTTTATATTTCAATTCTGCAAAACCAACCTTTTGTGTATTATTAATGGACTTCATTCTCTTATGACTCATCACTTATCACAATATAACATGTTAACAACTCTCAACTATCAATTTCTTTCTTTCTTTCTTAGTACAAGTTTTGGGACAACCCAATCACAAACCCTACCGAGATACTATAATTGCTCTCAATATAAATGAGAGGCTAAATATCAATTGAAATAAACTAACAAAATAATCATTTTTCTTTTTTGAATACAAGTTGGGAGAGGAGATTATAAATATCGATTCTTCCAGGGTTCAAACCCATAACACTGGTGTTGAATTGGTTTACAACCAAACAACGAGATTATTGCGTCATTGACCCTTTCGATAGATAGTCAATTTTTTTTAAAAATGAGAAAAGTGTATCATTGTTTTCTTTAAAAACGGTATCATTGTGTTATTTCTCAATTACAAATGTATCAAATTTTGAAGTATTTGAAATTTATAATTATTGATACGTTTTATCGCAATATTATAAAATATATTTTCAATATATATATTATAAAATATATACATATAACAACTAGACGCTTTGGGCCAAAATGAAAAAGGGTATTCGTTGGGTCGTGCCCAAGCAAAACTTTAACTAGCCCATAGATTAAGGAATTATCTATCGTTTTTTATTTTTCAAACAATTAAACATTATTCTTCATGAAAGAAGAAATACCAATCAAATATGTGTTCTAATATTAATCTTCCTGGACAATATATATTTCTTGTAAATATGTTCCTATTTCAAAATTATGGTAAAACTAAAAAAAAAATTTCATATTCAATTCGGTTTCATTGTTTGGTGATAAATTGATAACAAAATGACTTTAGTTTAATCAGTTTGACTACCAACTCTTCATAAAAATGCTTAATTATATATGACTAATAAATGTAGATCAATTATATAGAAGTATATCATGATAATATATTCATAGTTGACAATGCATCTTTAAATGATGTTGATAAGCTATGAAACTTTTATTGATAGGTAAAAGTCCATGAATGTCCTCCATAAAATATATCCAAGAAAATACTTTTCTTTCTTCCGAGCCTAATTCAGCATGGAGGCACATCCAGAATAGGTTTCGAGATAAACCAATCGGTCACTAAACAAAAGTTTGGATAATTTGACCCACACATTGCTTAATGACTCGAGTAAGGCCTACGGGACCTTTGGTCATGGACCTGTCCTTGTTGACTAGCTTGCCATCCTACGAATTGGATGTGACTATATGGATATGTTGACTACTTTGAGTGGATAGTCAATAACATGAGACATATTGTCGCCACACTTGGCGATATAGTTCAGTTGGTAGAACTTTGACTTTGAGAAATGAAGAAGAAGGGATTTCTAAAAGAGGGAAAATGTCTTAAATTCTCAGTGATTTCATTCAGCCAGAATATGGCTGTATTAATAGAACATGAAAGGTGGGAAAATACATAAAAACCCACCAGAGAAATGCAGCCACGTATTACACAAAAGACAAAAGAATAAAACGTCTTTACAACAGATACAACGACGTCGTAAGGGCCAAATGGTACAGGGCTGAAACGATGCCGTTTCATACCGCCTGTCTAACACTTTGCTCTTGTAATTGGATTGTTGAGATTACGGGTTGGTTGTCTAATTGTCCATATGGTAATTAATGATAGTATATTGTACCTGAACTGGTGACGAAAGAATGATCTGGACTAGAAATTCATTAAAAACTTGGATTGAAGAAACAACGTTTATTGAAAAAACAATATAGTGAAAGCGCTTATTATTATAGACGTTAGTCGATGATATATGTATGTCATTTATTGAACATTGTTAGACTAGTTGATGCTTATCACTACGTATTACATTGATGAGCATCAATGTCTATTGGTGATGATATTTATCAATTATTCAATAAAAAGAAGTCGATAATATACATTTAATATTAAGAGACTAATAAGCGTAAATCAACGATCGATTTGAGCAAATATAGAATTCAAGAAATACCTATGTAAAAGAAAATTCAAGGACAAGAAACGAACAAAAACCTAAATTAAAATGAATTAGAATCGTCAAGGCCCATCCTCTATGTATATTCTTAAGATTATCGGTTACTATTGCGTTCACTCTCTCTTACGATCTCAACCACACATTAACAAGAAATATAATTCATGCTCAATTACTCTACAAAAAATTTCAATAACTTTCAACTTTTATTACCAAATAGAGACAATATAAACAATTATTGTAGATGGCATTGTTTTACAACTATGCAGCTATGATACCTACTGATAAGGGGCATATGGACCAACTAAACTTGTCCTATACATTTCACACTCATAAAAAATAGAGGTGAGGTGTTCCCCAAAATAACAAAACAAGATAAGAAGTACTACTTGACAAGCCATGTATGTTTTTTCTTATTATGGGGAGTTACAAAGTAGGATCACCAAAATCAAACTCACAACAAACTATAATCATCATCTTTTTTTGTATAACTCCAAATTTAAAACCTCACTTTATGCAACTTCAACTTTTTTGATATACAAACAAACAAAAAATCATATCATTAAAACACTCTATATATCTCCACATTAGATATTGTAACTTTAAAACACCTTTTCATCTATAACCACAAGGGTTTAAATTAATACATGCATATTTATTTGACCTTACAATATTTTATTTTTAGTTCAAGTTATTGTAGTAGGAGAATTCCAACTCATGATCTCAAATCATGCATACACATTTATGTCGGTTAAAATTGTTATTAATTATTCACAAAAATAAAATTTTGAGTATACGAGATCGTGAGGTGTATTCAAGTTAATATGTAATTTTATATATAAGATTCAATACCATTAAAGGTGTTTTATGCAATATAGATGTTCTCCACTTTTAAGTGATCTTGTGTCAATTGATGCTTACTATTTAGCTTCAAAAGTAGTAGGAAATAAATTAGGAAACACACAAACCTGAATCCAAGACAAAACAAAACCTAAAGCAAACAAAAACATTAAAAAAAGAAAAAAAAAAAAAAAAAAAAAAAAAAGTTGATCCTTAAGGCTTTTTGAGCAATAATTCTGACAATTATGGCTATTTTAAAAAATTAATCAATAAATAAAATTAAAAAAAAAAAAAATCAATCTTTTGATTGAATCTCACTCAGAATCCCAACACTTTCTAATCTATCTAAAAAAACAAAAATCAAAATCAAAATCAAAATCCCTTTTCTAATTCCTACAACTCCGGCCACTCCCAAAAGAAAACAAAGACCTCCTCCCTCTCCCACTACACCCGTCGCCGCCAGGACTCGCCGGATTCACACGGCGGCTCTGCTGCACCGCCGCCTGCACTGCCAAATACATCTGCCGCTCCGCCGACGAATCCATCGAAACCGATCGCCGAATCGGCTGAACACAAAATTGCTCATCTTTCTCTCTCGTATCAATCCACTCATCCCCTAAACTCGTCACTTTCTGCAGCCTCCACCGCTTCTTCCCCTGCTCCAATTTCCCGGCCACCGCCGCCGCCGCAACCAATTCCCCAGAATTCAACCGCTCTTGCGAAAATTGACCAGATGGGTCGGCCCTAATCCCATCCAATTCAATAACAACGAAATCCCTCTCATCGCCTCCGCCGTCAGCGTTCTCCGGCGAGAAGCAGGGCAGGGGAAATTCAGGAAACAGAACAGAGCTCGAAATGGCGGTTCGACAGAGCGGGCAATTGGGATTATTTTGAAGCCAAATATCGATGCAATCGATGTGGAAAAGGTGGGAACAAATCGGAATAATCCTCAGGGTCTCATCCTCTTCGAATTCGCTCAAACAAACGGCGCATTCGGCAGAGCTTTTCCCTCTGGTTTTCGATTTCTTGTATTGGAGTAAAGGGATTGATCTGATGAGCGATTCTTCGAGGCCGCGGGTGGGGATGGGCGGCGAGTGGGCGGCGGAGGGAGGGCGGCGCCGGCGTGAAGAGAGAGAGAGGCGGCGGAGGAGATCGATGCGGTGCCAGTTGAGGCAGCAATTGATGACGAAAACGTAGTAGCTGACGAGAAGAACGGCGGTGGCGAGGATTCCGATAATGGCAATGGCGATGATGGGGAAGCTGCCGGAATTGGAATGTGGAGGATTTGGTAAGGAATCCATGGAAATGGGATTTTGGAGATGAAAAAGGATAGATCTTGAAAAGGAGCAGGGTAAAAATTTGAGAGAGGAATCCAAAAATGGAAGAAATGGGAAAACCTAGGTGGGAATAAATGAGGGGTTGGTTTGAAAGAGAAAAATTTCAATGAAACGAGCTGGATTTTTATTTATTTATTTATTTTGTATTTATTTTATTTTTATTTTAAGTTTGAAAGTGAATTTGGATTTTTAAAAAATGGGAAGCTGGAGAGTCAGTGTGACAGTACATTGTAGTTGGTGAGTTTTTTCTCTCTCTGTTTTCTCCTTTTTTTTTTTTTTTTTTTTTTTTTTTTAATGAAAATCTCTGAATTCATAAGTGTGGAATAGTAGAATATTGTTAACTTGAAGTTTGGTTATATCAAATTAAAAGCATTGAATCTATAATTGAAGTTTGGTTATATCAAATTAATAGCATTGAATCCATAATGGCATGGAGTATTTTTTTAATTTCAAAAAAGAAAAAAACTTGAAGAGATTGCCAGATGTGAGCATGACTCATATAAAAAATGTATTAAAAATTATAAGATTTATTGTTCAAGTATTTTAATTCATTTATGATACTAATAAAGATTTGAATTTATGTCTAATTATAGACATTTTTTTGTCATTGGTTTAACTTACACTTTGTAAGACTTAGTAACTAAAAAATTTAAGCTCTAAAATCCCACCCCTAAGGCCCCGTTTGATAATCATTTGATTTGTTGTTTTTGATTTTTCAAATTTAAGCTTATTCTCTCTAAAATCTCTTATAATGTGCTCCATTCTTCCTACTATTTATCCATCTTTCCTTAAGAAAGTACGATAATACTAACCAATTTTTAAAAACAAAAACAAACTTTGGGAAGTTACTTTTTTTGTTTTTAAAAGTTGGTTGATCTTCTCCTACTTTCTTAAGGAAAGATGTATACATGTTAGAAATGATGAAACAAATTTTAGTAAATTTGAGAGAAAATAGGCTTAAATTTGAAAAACAAAAAACAAGAAACAAAATGGTTATGAAACGGGGCCTAAAATTGCCGGGTTCAAAAAAAAAAAAACAAAACAAAAATTTCAACACATATGACATATCACTTAGATGAGCCTACATATTAGCAAGAATATCTATAAAACTGTTTTTTTTATAAAATATTTATTTGTTAGTTTTATTTTTTGTTATACAATCTGTTATTTAATTTAGTCAACATCTTCGGTTGAAACCTATAAAAATTAGAGTACGACTAAGTTTGACTAAAACTCAACAGGTAGTTGAGAATAACAGTCGGAGAGAATAAGATATTATAAAAATATCTACTACTGCCATGTCGTTTTAAGTTAAATCCAAAAGCCTTATGTAATTTTATCTTTTAAACAACTAGATTTACATTTTTGACATAAAATATTATGAATATTCATCTTTTGTATGATACTTAGACTTTTTACTCTTTTTTTTTTTTTTTATGTAGTACAATTGTGAGATCTTAACGTGCTTCCTTAAGATGGTATATTTTTTGGGCTCACCAATTTTGAATCAAATTTTAATTTTGTTTTTATTAGACCGATACTCTTTATGAACTCTTTGACCCATAATAAATAAAGTTAAAGCCTTTATGTACTCTTGACACATAATAAATAAAGTATAATTTTTTATTAAAAATAATAAATATGATCTCAATTAAAATATATATGTGAATATAAAAAAAAAAGTCATGCCAACATAGGACTTAAATTAGTCTCTGAATAAATGAATAGACTAATAACATTGGCAACAGATTCTTGTATAGAAAAAGGTGGAAAGCTTTGGAAGTTTGAATAAATATATAAAATATATATTGTTGAATAATAAAAAAATGAAAAGGAAAATGGAGCAGTGTAAAAGGGTTGCAAGAGAAAAAGTGGGGAAGTGCAGAAGAAGATTGCATTGGAAGAGAGCCCCCCCTTTGGTCAGAACAATAAAACAGAATAAAAAAGTCAAAAGAAAATGGATTGAAATTTGGAGGGAATAATGATTTAATGTGGAGGCTTGACTTCTGAACCACTCTTTATTATTATTATTAATATTATTATTATTATTATTATTATTATTATTATTATTATTATTATTATTATTATTATTATTATTATTATTATTA
>JBBMEF010000022.1:3266601-3279001 GCA_037832685.1 Sicyos baderoa | reverse complement strand
CAAGTAAATCATGTGGTCTCAATTTTGCCACAACTTCACTTTGGACAAAGTCATGTATGATCTAGATCTTTCTTCAATAATCATGGACAAAGTGTGTTCTAGAATTCTCTTCACCAATCTTAGACCAATGGTGTTCTAGAATTCTCTTCACCAATCTTAATTAAATGGTGTTCTAGAATTCTCCTCACCGTTCTTAGATAAATGGTGTTCTAGAATTCTCTTCACCAATCTAAAACATATGTGTATGATCTAGAATCTTCCTTGGCCATCTAAAATAAAGTTGAATGATCTAGAATCTTTCAATTTTATTTAACATCTCTTACCTATTAAATTTTATCTTTCACAAAGATCAAAATGTGGGAAAATAAAATAAAAATAAAAACTATAAAATGGGTGATTGATAAAATACTTTAGATAAAATTTCAAATGAAAATGACAATAGAGTTGTTTTCTTTCTAAAAGTTGTAAATTTTGACCACATTATTCAATAACTAATTTAATCAACTTGTACTCAAAAATCAACCTAACTTAACTTCCACTTTATTTTTTTTAGTACATATTGAAAGAATAGGGATAAGTATTAACTTTCGAAATCAAGTTTGTAATGCTGGTGTTGAACTGGTATACAATCAAATAATGAAATCATTGTATTAATGACCAAATTATATTAAAAAATAAGAGATTTGGAATGTCTCAATTTCCATCGTACTAAAAAAGAGTGCATGAATTTCTTCCATTAATATTCATCGATTTATATCTCTAGATATCATTGGAAGAAAAATCATATTTTGCTGCCTAATATGTCACTAAAGGCCATAAGAATCTGGCACAATAATGATAAAAATAAAGAAAATTAAATTTTTTCAACGGCTCCTTGGCATTTAACTTTGTTGTAATAACAATGATTGATTTTGTCTTTTTCAATTTGATTTTCTTACTTTTTGGTGGATTTGAGGCGCTCGTGTGTGAGGGAACAGAAATGTCGTCGCAGTTTCCTATAATCTTTATTAATTTCATCTTAATATTTAATTATTAAATTTTCATTTATTCTTAGAAGTTTCGTGTCCTCACTCTTCCCTGGAAGCTTCCTAAAATTAAAATTTTCTAAAATGTACCCAACGTTTTTCTTTTTAAAACCAAATCCTTAATCTAAACTAGGGGTGAAAGGAAAGTCCATGGGTGAAAGGAAAGTCCAAAAATGGACTGAACTGAATCGAACCGATCCAATGATTCGATTTTTTAGAATTATATTGGACAATTCAGTTTAGAAAACAGTTTTGATTCGGTTTTATATGAAAAAATCAATATAAAATCGAACCGAACCATTGATGTATATAAATATCAAATTAAAAAAAAAAAAAAACCTAATGAATCCCCACTCCCCAGTCGTTCTTTCTTACCTCTCAGTCATTCTCACGAAACCCTCATCCTTCTAGTTCCAGCCGTCCTCAGTGTCGAAAAAGCCTCCATCTACAGGCTACAAGTCGAGTGCTACGTTCTTAACGCCCTGCTACATCGTCGTGAACCCTAGCCCTCTCCGACTGATCTGTCGAACAAGCTCACGCTAGGGCTCGATTACGATTGCAGCTTTGGAACGCCCGACTTGGCCTCCCAAGAAAAAGGTACGTTCGTCTTCGTTTGAATGACTTCGAAATGGAACTCGATTGGATCTGGATTCGCCATTGCAAATGAGAAATCTGTGTAAATTGTTCGATTTTTGTGTGTGTTTATGTATGTGCTTTTAGGGCATTTTGGGCAAAATGGAGTGTTGATTCTTCGCTGAAGAAGATTTATTTATATTAGCTATGGTAGATTGGGCTTTCGAATTACATAAGCTAATAGAAATTTCTCTTGTATTTTTTTATTATTTCTAAACATAACTATCATAATAAAAGAGATTTTGTTTGCAAGTCTAAATTTTAGTCATACCTTTACTGTGATAAACTTAGATAATTTATTCCGAATTGTACCGACGTTTAGAGAAGATGGGGGAGAGTAGATATATGTTATACGCCATGAAGAACAACCATTTGTTGATATCGATGATTCTGATTCTGACCTTCGGGGAATTTGTATGTTCATATTTGTCTTGTGTGCCCTTGTTGTTCATTCATGTGCCTAACATTTGCATATTTTTCAAAGCAATCTTGTTTCAAATCATCTGCTTTTTTATTTTACTTGTTTAATTCAAATGGATTTATATTCCAACCCCTCTTGCCTTTTTTTTTTCTTTTCTTTTTTTTAATTATTTGGTTTTGTAGGGAGAGAATGCAACTTTAAGGGAAGCTACAAATGTTGAATTCTGTGAGTATTATGAGTTGTCTAGTAGGAACTTAGAAGGATTCATTGCTTCAATCATTGTAGCATCTGTAGATATCAGTCTTATATTGTAAGAATATCAATTTAAAATGAATTATTTTTATGTTTGTGTGTTAATTTTATTTGTGGGGTTTTGTTGTAAAGAGAAAAGGAAGCATGATTCATGTGTAGTTTTATTATTATTGTTGTTATTTTTGTTCTATTAGTGTACAATATTATTATGTTATAACTTTGATGGTTGTTATTAATCCAAATATGATCGATATTTATATTTACTGCTACTTGTTTTGATGTTTATATTGACTGCTACTTGTCGTTATTTTCACTTTGTTTTGTTATTGATAGGTGTTTTTTTTTTAAATCAATACTACCTACATAAGAATGTGTAGATTGAGTATATTTATTGTCTATGTGATACTAAGTCTTTACTATACAAAATTAATAAAATATTAAAAAACTAAATAAATATGTGATAAATTCTTGTGCCACATAGGCAATAAACGTACTCACTCTATACGTCTATTTATACGTAAATATTTATTTTTTTGTAATTATGCCTCGAGCTCATGATTTGAAATTTGCCCTTTGAAATAATTTTGCCTTGCAAAAAAAAGAAGAAAAAAAGAAACGACTCAAGAGTCAAGAGTCGTCCACGGGATGACGACAAAAATATCGCTTCAGTCACGTGAGCGACACGTGTATGAAAAATCAACAGTCCAGTGCTAGTACTACCCGACAAAACCCTCCTCGATCACATGATGATGTCAGCTAACCTTCCCTTTGACGTCATTCAGCGGCTGGATCCGGAAGTCACGCATGCGTACAGATTATAAACCGATTAAATATGAAACAATTTTATCTTTCCAAATTACCCTTTTACCCCAACTCCATTTCCCATTCCTTTTTAACTTCTTTTTTTTTTTTTTGATAAAATTTTAATGATCTCTTTAAATAAGCGTTTGGATGATAGGTTAAATTGATAAATTATTTTAAATAATTAAAAATTAAGAGTTATAGATAAAAATTAGTTTTGATGTAATTGTTTTTTAAATGTCATAAATAATGGCTTATTTCATGTGAATTTAAATTAAATAGTTATATTGAATATTTAAAAAAATGATTAAAAATGAATTATTTTGAATAGTTATAAATGAGTTGTTTTCAATAGTATAAATGAGAATTTGTGTTATGAGTAGTTATAATAACTCCTCATTTCTAATTATTTAATTTTAATTACAAAAAAATAACTCATAATTTCTAATTACTGGAAATATACCTTTTATTTTTAATCATTTATTTCTTACTACTCGCAATAACTCATTTTTTACCATCTATTTATAATCATTCATTCTTTATCTACTCAAAATAACATATCATTTCAAATCTACATCTAACAAGCTATTGTTTCTAGTTTCTTTACAAAAAAAATTATATCCAAACAAATTTTGACTATTTCATAAAAATCTACATCTAGCAACTATTTCAAAAATTTCAATTTTCTAACTACTCAAAATAACCACTCAAATTAACTCTTCATCCAAAACTAGTTTTATTCCCTTTTAATTTATAAAAAAAGAAAGAAATATAATTCATATAATTTAAAACTAGACATTAGTTCATATATATATATATATAACCAATTAGTTCATACATTCATGATTGACCTAAACTATAGTTTTTCAATTGGGGTCAATGATTATGACATAAAATATTTGTGTAAGTCCTATCAATATCAAACAGTAGAAACTAACCTTTATCTTTTTCAAATCACCAAATTTATAATTTATCCAATCTTTTTTTCACTTAAATATTCGGTATAAATACCACCAATTTTGCCTCCAATTATCCTCGCCCAAACGACTGCCAAAAACAGAGCAGCTTCAAAAACAGAGAAACTGCTTTTTCTTCTTCTTCTTCGTTTACAATCTTCAAATTCTCAATTACATGGATTTCTCGCCTGAATCCTCGTTCGGTTCACCGAAATTGTGCTTCATGAAATCAGACCACAAATTCCTTCCTTTCAACGAGAATGACTCGGAGGAAATGCTTCTATATGAGCTGATTTCAGAGGTGGCACACAACTCATCGGAGACGGGTGTCACGGCGGCGCGTGTGAAGGAAGAGGAGATGGATTCCGTCGGCGAAGAGAACCCGAAAAAGGAAAAGGCTTACAGAGGAGTTCGCCGCCGTCCATGGGGGAAATTCGCCGCCGAAATCAGAGATTCCACTAGAAATGGTATAAGGGTCTGGTTGGGGACTTTCGACAGCGCCGAAGCCGCCGCCTTGGCGTATGATCAAGCCGCCTTTTCGTTGAGGGGAGCAGCCGCAATTCTTAATTTTTCCGTTGATAGAGTCATGGAGTCTCTCAAAGATATGAACTTTGGCGGCGGCGGCGGCGGCGGTGGATTTGTCGAGGACGGCGGGTCTCCGGTGATGGCGTTGAAAAGAAAACACTCGATCAAAAGGAAAAGTATTGGGAAAAAAAGCAAAGAAAGGGATTTGAAGATTCAAAATTTGTTGGTTTGTGAGGATTTGGGAGCAGAGTATTTGGAAGAACTTTTGGGCTTATGTCAAAGTGGCAGCCCTTGTTCTTTTTAAATCCAAATTAAGATTTCAAATTTTCTGTTAATATATAGTTTCTTCTCCCCTCCCTCCATGTGCTTACAACAAGAAACAACAACAAAGCTTTAAAATGTAAAGGCTCACATAATTATGATCATTTTGTTTAAAAATTTGATCATAATCTTATTTTTTATTTTATTTATTTAGGTATTTAAAATGTAAAAGTGTGCCAATAAAAAAAGGACAAAAAGGGTGAGTATCGAGTAGTTCTCAATTCCGATATTATTTTTATGTCCTAATAGAATTATTATTCAAATATTGTTATAGCATGGGCAGTTGCTCAACTGCATTAGTATATGTTCAATAATCAAGAAGTTTTGAGTTCTTAGTCAAAAAATGTAAGATTTTCTCTATGTAGATCACACGTGTGTACTATCAAATTAACAACTCCATAGTTTGTACATTGCAAACAATTTTGAACATTTTATTTGGATTCCTTTCCCAAATCCATAATGTTCTTTCTCAATAATTATAGGAATATAAATTTGAAAAATTATACAATATAGTTGTGTCTTATATCAATCTCATGTGTGTAGATATCGGCTAACTCTACGATATTTAAATGTCAAAGAAATTTATAAGAAATTAATTCTTTATTTGATTGTTGATTGCACTACATTGCATGATACTTGGGATCGATTGGCTACTCGTTTTCCCCTCCATTTGCAGTTCCATATAATCCAATTACGGTCCTATGTATTTGCAGCGAGCTAAGGATCTTGTGATTGTTAACCCATTCAAATTATATTCGTTTTGTAAACTAATAAAACTATCTGCTCTTTTCATGGGTTTGAAGTTTATTTTTTATTTTTATTTTAATGGGATTGGTAAAAAGAAAGAACGGGGATTCAAATTTTGATGTGAATTAAAAGTATAATTTTTATTTTTTGGCAAAATTAAAAGTATAATTTAAGGAAGGTTCGAACTTGCTTCTAAATTAAAATTTGGAATTGGATATTGTTGGAGATAATGAAAGTCGACTGTCTCGGCCTATGACATTTCTACCCATACAAGCAGAATCAGTTTTTGTCGTCCTTTAATTTTTTGTTTTATTTATAAAAAAAATCAATTATAAAAGACTTATAGAAGACTAATTACAGAAATTTAGAAGCCCCAAAAAAATAACGGGTGTGATTCTAATGTTAATAAGTGTCTGAATAGCATTCTAATGTCATCGATTAATGTTTAATAGCCAATTGATAATGGATTCGAATAATCGAAAAGGTCGTTGATCCCTTGTTTTGAAATTAATTTCATTCATAATCATAAATATACGACTCTCTCAAATAACATTTGGGGTGAGAGAAATGAACCCATAAATTATGTGTACTAAGTAATTATTCTTATTGGCTACATTTATTTATTATTTAAATGTACTACATTTAATAACTAAGGCCCGGTTTGGTAACCATTTGTTTTCTTGTTTTACAATGTGCTCCATCCTCCCCACCATTTATCTATCTTTCTTTAAGAAAGTAGGGGAAGATCAACCAACTTTTAAAAACAAAAAAAAAAAGTAGCTTCCCAAAGTTTGTTTTTGTTTTTAAAAGTTGGTTAGTATTCCTCCTACTTTCTTAAATAAATATGGATAAATGGTGGGGAGGATGGAGCACATTGTAGGAATTTAGAAAAAAAATAGGCTTAAATTTGAAAAACCAAAAACAATAAACCAAATGGTTATCAAACAGGGCCTAAATTGTCAAATAAAACCATTCAAATAATTGAAATAAGAATAATCAATATAAATTTATTAAAATAATTTAAATCAAAATAATTAAGTTTGATAATTCAAATTAAGATCAATTATAATAAAAAATAAAAACTTAATTAGTTTAATTATTTAGATCGGTTGAATAATTATTCTATTTAAAAAAATCAAGTCTACCAGTACTATTGGAACCTTTAATTTTTTTAAAAAAAAATCAGATCATAATTGAAAAAAAAAATGTTTTAATTTTTTTTGGTTTTTTGGAATTTTGTTAAAGGATTCAAATACATGTGTGTACTGGAAAAATGGGAACAATCCAACTCTATCACGTGGTTTTTGACTATTCAATATCAAAGTCTAGGTCAACACTCCAACCAAACTACTTGTGATTTAATATCATTTATTATTTCATTTCTGTTTGGAATATATTTGGTATATATCTATCATGAGCTTCTTTTAGACTATTCTTCAAAACAGATCGACAAAAAAAATATATATATATATATATATATTTTTTTTTTTATATTTAGATTATAATAATTGACTATTCAATATTTTTATAAGAAATTTTTTGTTTCTTACTAGGTTGAAGATGTTGGGAAAAATGTAATCATAAATAGGAGTATAATATTGGAGCAATTCTACTCTCTCTCAATATATAATCGTCATATATTTGGTGCAAATACTATCATGATTTCTATTATATTGGAGCAAATAACACAAATTACAAAATAAATGAAACTGTAAATTAATAGCAATATTCATATCATTTGTCTTCATCCATAAAAGTATGCGTAAACATCTAAGATAATCATAAGCAATTAACATGTTGATAGAGGAAATAAATTGATTACTACGTACTTAAAATCGATATAAGAGTTATATTAGCGTGACACTCAAACTACAAGTTTAATCAAACTATTCCCACACTAGAGAAAGTGAGAGCAGAGGAGTGACATTAGTTGAGGTTCACGAAAGTTCGCCCGGACAATCACAAATATAAAAGAAAAAATAATAAATAAAATAAAATTTTTGTGGTGAAGAGTTGAGAATGAAAGAGAATGATATGTAATATTCGATGCATTTTGTATGTACAATTGTTTAATATATTATCCATAAATATCATATAAAAAAGATAAAATATTGATGAACAATTAGTACATATCATTACAAATGACAAGATAATTATTACATTTTTTTTCGACAAGATAACTATTACATTTTTAAGAGGTATATACACATAAATAAATTTTATTAAATTAATAAAACCAAGCAAAAATATCAAAATTTGATCAAATCTTGTATTATTGACTTCGTAGTTAAAACTCAAAAACTAACTTCAAGTTCAAGAGGGCATGAAAGAGAATTTGAAAAAGAAAAAAGAAAAAAAAAACCGTTTTTAAGTAAATATTATTTTTTTAAAAAAATGAAAAGAAGAAGTAAAAAGTGAATTAGAATAAAATGATAATAATAAAAAAGAAAAAGAAAAAAAGGAAGGTTGGGCCACTTGTTAGGTTGACGTTTTTTCGATGGTTAAAATCAACCCGACAGCCGAACATGCGAGTTTCTGTTTGTATCAATCCGAGTTAACTTGTTTATTATGCCAAATAATGTCATCAATTCTATTAGAATGATTAAAAGATCGTGAATTTGAATCTCTCGTTTTTTTTAATTATTATAGTTTTAAAAGAAAAATAAAAAATATTTATTATTTTTTATTGGATGATTTACAACTTCAGAGTTTTATTCTTTTAAATGCGAACACTAGAGTTTTATTTCTAGACTACGATACTAAGATAGATTATAAGATAGAAAGCGAAATTGAAAGTTGTTTGAATAATTAATCATACAACAACTTCCAACTTAGGAAAACACACCTACTAAATCCAAATATTCAACCATTTTAAAGACTAATTAATCTTGTTTATAAGACTAATTAATCGTGTTTATAAGACTAATTAATCGTGTTTATAAAGTTGTGTATTAACATTCACAAAATCTATAGTCGAGTTATTTCCTTTGTCTTTTAAAAAAAAAGGTTTTAAGCATTACAATTTCCTAAATTTTGTCATTTGAACTTTCCAGCGGATATTCCCGGCAGCCGCGAACGGCGCTGCGGGCAGAAACAGAAAACGCGCCACCGTCGTCACCATCAACGGTTGAAGAGCACCTACGAAGTTCTCTAGGGTTCGTCAATGCCAACTCAGAACCCACTTCGGAAATCTTCTTCTCCACCCTTCATTTTCTGCATCACATTTCGATTTAGGGTTTTCTCAATCGAATATATTCTTCTTTTCCCCCACGCCATTCCTTTCCAATTCGCCAACTCAGAAATCCAAATGGCCGAAAGAAACCTAATCCATCAGCTCAAAAGCCCCTTTTCTCTCATTTTCAATTCACAGCGCAGATCCAGAACCACGAGATCGAAGTAAGTCGCGGCTCTGTTCTTCTTTTTGTTCTACTTTTCTACTGTTATCACGTTTGATCTTGAAGATTGTTTGTGTTTTTTTCTTGGAATTGATGGCGAAACCCTAGAGGATGGAACCTGCTGCCCTTAATCGGGTAATTAACAGATTGCTTGAAATTGGAAGCAAATCGGGGAAGCAGCTGCCGCTCTCTGAGATTGAAATTACTCACCTGTGCTTGCTCTCCAGGACTATTTTCTTAAGGCAACCAAATCTTTTGGAAATTGAAGCTCCAATCTATATTTGTGGTTTTTCCTTTTTCCCCCTTTCTCTTTTGATTCATTGTGGTTTTCTTGTTCAGATTAGACTGTTTCAAAAAGTTTACTTAGATTCAGAACTCTAAGTAGGATTTAGTTTTGCATATTTATTGAGGATTTAGTTTTGGGAGTTATATTAAGTTGTTAAAAATTAAGAGTTGTAGTAAAAAGCTGGTTTAGATGTAGTTTTTGTATAGGGAAGTTAGATTCAAAATCTTGTTTAGATGTAGATTTAAAATGAATAGTTATTTTTAGTAGTTAAAAAAGAAATGATTAAAAATGAGTGACTTAGAAATGAATTATAAATGAATGGTTAGAAATGAGAGTTATTTTTAGAAGTAAAAATGAGGAGGAGTTAGTAAAAAAATTTGGATATAGGTTTTCAAAGAGGAGTTAATAAATCCTAAAACTAAATTTTACCTAAATTATATGATGCTTTTGCTGATTGATTTGAAACTGGGATTGTCTTGATTTTCCATTTATGACTGAACATATTGGAGATTAGTAGTTTAGTGTAAGGTACCTAACCTGGGGTATATTTGTAATAAGGGTATTAGTAAGGGTAGAAAGGTAATATGAGATAGAGTTAGTTAGTGAAGGTTATAAATAGGAGGAGAGGATTGGAGGAGAGGGGATCGATGTATTTGGAGAGGTTTTGGCTTGGGTTAGCAAACTCAAGAGGGAGGAATTTCTAGGGTTAAGCTTAGGGTTTCTCTGTAATTTTCATCTTTTCTATCAATATTATTTTGATCTGTTCTTGTAAGGTTAGATTCCTTACATTTAGTTGGTTGCTCCATGTAGATTAGTGGGGAATGTTTGTGTTTGTTTTATTAAAATGTAAATGCAAGGTTACTCACTTTGTTACAGACATGATGGAATGAGTAGACACCGGGGACTAGAATGGTTAATTGGGGCTACTTCTAAATGAACTTTATCAGTTCAATATCAATCTTGCCTTGTTCTGATAAGACCCAAAGAACTACAATAATTAAGAGAGTGGAACTATAAGATAATTCATATATTAAGCTACTTCGAGTTCGAAATAGTATCTCCTGTCTCTTGAGCAGTCAAACTATCATGGATTTACCTAGTAGTCAAAGAGAGATTTGAAAATCCAAAATGTTATGACTTCAATCTATAGTGGTCATCTACTTAGGAAGTAGTTTATTACAAATTTGTTGACATCCAAATGATATAGGGTCGGGTGGTATGTTCTGTAAGATAAGTCGTAGTACATGTATGCTGAGCCAGACACTCGTAATAAAAGCCTAATACACCTTTAAGATTCTTCCCACATCTCTTCCTACTCCCTATATTTATAACAAATCCCTCTTGACAAACTTGTATAATTTCTAATATACCCCCAATACTTAAACATTATCTTCCCTGACTCTCCCATATCATTCCTACTAGGTTCATATATCTTCTATCTCAGGCGATTGTTGGACACCAAGAAAAGACTCAACCCTACTGGTTTTAGGCGTAGTTTGTATTTTCAAAGAGATTATAATCATCAAAGCATACTGGTTAATAATCAACTTCTTCCCTAAAATTTTCATTTGCCATTTCATTCAAATGCTGGGAAATATTTGGGATGTAATGATTGATTTCGGGGACTCGAGATATATTTTTCCAACACATTAGGTTATGAATGTTCAATCTGTATACATGTCGAAATTTAAATTTTCAATGCCATTCAGGAGATATCCATGGTCAGTATCCGGATCTTCTAAGGCTTCTGGAGTATGGTGGATTACCTCCTCATTCGAACTACTTGTTCTTGGGGGACTATGTAGATCGTGGAAAGCAGAGCTTGGAAACCATATGCCTTCTCCTTGCATTTAAAATCAAATATCCTGAGAACTTCTTCCTTTTGAGGGGTAACCATGAATGTGCATCTGTAAACCGTATCTACGGTTTTTACGACGAATGTAAGCGGAGGTTCAACGTCAAACTCTGGAAAATATTCACCGACTGTTTCAACTGCTTACCTGTGGCTGCTCTGATTGATGAAAGGATACTCTGTATGCATGGCGGGCTGTCTCCTCACCTTGACAACTTGGATCAGATTAGGAACTCAAAGCGGCCTTCTGATGTTCCAGAAGCCGGTTTAGTGTGCGATCTTCTCTGGGCTGATCCAAGTCAAGAAACACAAGGCTGGGGACCAAACGAACGAGGGGTTTCATATACCTTCGGTGCTGATAGAGTAACCGAGTTTCTTCGAAAGCATGATCTTGATTTGATTTGTAGAGCTCACCAGGTGTGAACATGTCTTTGATATAATTTCCATAGCCTGCAGAATCTGGACCCTTACATCGAAAGCCTATTATATTTAATATGCAGGTCGTGGAGGACGGGTACGAGTTTTTTGCAAATCGAAAGCTTGTCACAATATTTTCTGCTCCAAATTACTGTGGAGAGTTTGACAATGCTGGTGCTATGATGCACGTGGATGAAAATTTAATGTGTTCTTTCCAAATACTAAAACCAGCTGATAAGAAGCCGCGGTTTGGCTTTGGTAGCATGTCGTCGGGACGGTATGGCGGTCCGACAAAAATAAAGGTAAACTCATTCTCAAATGGGAACTAAACTGAACGAAAATCATATGCCAATAAGCTTACAAAAGCTCTAATCTTTCCCATATGCGGTTTGCAGTCGTTTCTAGGTGCAATCGGATGAAACTTTCAGCATGCCTGAAGTTCGTACTCGGACGATTTTCGATCTGCTGAGGTTTCAGCAAGTTGTCTGAGCTTCTTCTTACTTAGATGCTCTCATATGATGCAGGTTTCCCTCTCAATGTAACGAACATTATGTTATGTGGGTTATTTTGACAAAATTTTACATTTTTTGCCCTTTTCTGTGGGTTCACTTTTGCATCTTTAGAGGACAAAATAATTGAAAAATTTATCTTATAATATTTTGTGACGGTCTTTTCATATTTATAATATATATAGAAGAGAAAGGAAGGAGATTGGGTTGAGAAGCTTCAAGATAGATTAGATTAATTACTTGAGAACTTATTTACAACC
>JBBMEF010000022.1:3245818-3266501 GCA_037832685.1 Sicyos baderoa | reverse complement strand
GATGAAAATATTCTCTTTCACCCTTAAGACCCCATTTTAGCCATGCCACTTAATTATTTTGCCATTTAGACATTTTCCTAAATACTATGTCAAAAGTAGACATTTTGTAGGTTTTCCCAATTTCTTTTTGTTCTTAGTTTTGGGCTGCTCTGAAATAAATTCAGTGGAATCGGCCCAATGGTTTTACGGATAGGCCCATGTTTGACTGGGCCCAACCCAACCACGCTGGACTGATTATTACGGGAACTATGACTATAATCTCTCTGATTCAACAATTTTGATGAAACTCATTTACTTTGGATTTTATTTGGAAAATAAGGTGGCCTTGAGGGGAGATTTGAATTTAACAGATTATTATTATTATTATTATTTATTTTATTATTAATATGACCTGAAAAAAACGAGCAAAACGTATCACATATGAGGGCAAATATGGAAAGAAAGTATTGTGACGAGGGATATGGAAAGTCAATACAATAAAAATTTTAGTTTTAACAACAATGGAAATATTATTATTATTTTTTGAGATACCAATCCGGGGAATATGGATCAACAAGCCCTACATAGAAAACAATGTATAGTTGAAATGAATTAACACCAAATAAGATAATCAAATGCGTCACGACCCTCGGTACAACAATAGAAATATTTTAATCATAAACACATAATTATGTCCATTAAACTATTACTCTAACCGATCGAGTCAATTTATTTAATTATTGTGCGTGTGCATCTCCATTAGCTTATTATTTTGGCCATATGCTCCAATTTCTCTTAAAAACATTATAGATTGCCCGTAGGAATGTCCAAAAGTGTATTTTATTAATTGAAACGAAGGGTGTTAGAGGAATTTAAGTATTGGTTTAAGAAATTTCTAATCAATTGAGTTAGTGGAAGATTGGTAAAGGACAAATTAAATTTCGATCCAACAATCAAAATCAAACAATAATGAAATTTGTTTTATACAATAGGGACTTTCTTTTTAGAGTATGAACACATAATTACATTACGTGCATGAATAGTTGAACCAAATGTTTAATATATACAAACAAATCAAAAGGTAATTTTATGGAGCAAATTGTCTAATTATTCATTATCGTTGCACCAAATAGCATAATAGGATAAGAGCCCATCATTTTTATTTTTCAAATAAAAAAAAATTCTTAAAAAAAAGTCATTGAAAGAGATAACTACAACGACTTAAGAGATGAAAAATATTTAATTTTGTGTGTACAAATATTGAAATTAAAAGCTCAATTATTTACATTAGATTAAATTTTAGGTGCAGAAACTTGACTTTCCTTTTCAGCAATATTGAGTTGAAAAATTTTGATACCAAAAGATTTTTAAAACAGTATACGCAATATACTTGGTTTCTACGGGATAAAGTCAAATAAAAAAATGTAGTGTATTAATAGGTCTCATCCTAATTTTATGATTGAAAAATCATAACCAAGCCCATAAGTTCTTTTTTAAACAATATACCTATAGAATATGCTGTTGTTTTATTGATGAAATTGTATTATTCAACATCTTGTACCAAAAAATAATCATAATAACAAAGACATGTGATAATTGACCTATATATTCCTTTTTTAGGGGTTCCAAATATCTATATCTTACATTTCTTGTACTCAATAAAAAAAGGCTAAATTATAGAATATATATGTATATGGGCTTCATAATTCTCTATAATTCATACATATTCATATTTGTGACTATTTAGATCAACTTATGCACGTCTTAAATATTATTGTAGATATATAGTTTGACCCTATAATATTTAATGTATAACAATTGGTAAGAAATTAATTTTAGATAAATAATTATTATAAAGTGAACTCCCCATCTTTTAGTTACTTAAAACTATCTTATCCACTAAATAACTTCATGATGATTTATCCTATATAATATACACGAATTTCTTTATTCTCTATAAAAAAAATGAGGCTCAATTATAAAAAATATATCTGGTTTTTTTTTTTTTTTAGATATATTGATTTATTGATTTATCCTAAATATAATATACACGAACTTCTTTCTAATTGATAAACTGAGGAAGAATTTGCACCCAAAGATAAAGGAGAAGAATGAATATTTTTAATTCAAAACTTGATGATAAAGAGATTTTACAAAAAAAATATTTAACTTTATTGAAATAGATAGAAAGTTAGAGATATTTTCAATAACTTATGATATGAGTACGGTACAAATACAAAATATCCAGTACCCCAGGTCCCGACCCGACCCGAAAAGGGGTTGTTATCCAGTGTTTTATATCACAGGGTAAAAGTAAATGACGTTTTACTGAAACTCTAGATTAGTTGCTAACTAGCCGTCGATTCCGAAAAGTTGACTTTTTTAGGCCCACTATACTCTTCAGTTTTGAAAGAGAAACATGGAAGCTTAATCCCCCGCTTGATAAAATAAAAAAAATAAAATCATATGTAATTTAATTATACATATAGTCAACAAAAATACAATTAAACTGACATAAAATGTATATTTATGGTCATGCTTAAAATAAGTTGACTTAAAAAAATGTTATTTTTTATATTATATTTATATATAAATAAAGCTTACTAATAATTGAAATTTCACTAATTCAATTCCTAAAAAATCGACAATAGCCAAGCGGTCGAAAATAAAGAAAACGAGAAAGAAGGACAGGTACAAAAATACGTGATTCACTAATGTTGTATTAGTTAGGGGCACTATTTTATTAAGGAAAAGTAAAATACAAAATGAATATCATAGGGCGACTAGAGTTTAATTCGGATTTATCATTAAACCATATAACAGATAAGAAACCAAAAATACAAAAAAGTTCATTAAATAACAAATACCCATTCTGTTTAGGTTTTGGGATTATAATTAAATATGTTGTAATATTAATTGCATTCATTAATATATTTTAATATTATATTATATTATAAATTTATGAATGTAATAATATTTATTATTAATATAGTATTAAATAGAGAATTTGTACTGTATAGCAATTTTAAGACCATCTGTTAGAACTATAACACATTTTTATCAAAAGTTAGTTGATATCAACATTTTGAATGATTGAGTTCAGTCAAACTTAATCAATTGTAATAATTATTATAAAAAAAAATCAATTAAATGGCAACCATATGATAATCATAAATCTTCAAAATATTTGGTTTCTTACCTCCAAAAGACCACATTAATAACCATATCCTTCCACTTCCACACATTAGCAACCTTTTTATTTATTTCTAACTTTGTTGGATTAAAATGAATTGTTCCAGATAATAAAAGAAAAATCGATACAGAATTCAGGAGAAAATTACCAAAACCTTTAATACGAAAATAAAAGTCAACTCAAATTAATTGAAATAAACTAGTAACCATTTAATTTATTCGAGCATAACATGATTAATTTGAGTATATTATGTTAAATAAAGTTAAAACACAAATCCATATAACCGATCAACGTTTTCACGTTATCAAGTTTTTTAAACCCTCCAATCGAGTTTTAAAATTACTATTATAATTAATAATAGTATATTTATTATTTGCAAATATTTTTAGTTTGTTATTTAAAAATGTCAATGAGCGAGAGGTTTTTTTTAGTAGAAAGACGTATACATGATGTCATCGCGATATTTATAAAAATGTCAACGAGCTGACTTTACAATTTGTCTTTTCTTTATTGTCCTAAATCACATGCAGATAATGTCAACGAAAACTGTGCCCATTAACAGCTGCTAATTTTTTTTGATAAAAAATATTATCTAGACCAATTTGTTTACCCATTTTACGTTTTTATTTTTTGGGGTCGATAATAATCTTCCGTTGAATTTTTTTTTTAATTGAAAGCATATGTATGTCTTATCCATTTAGTTATGTTTAAATTGATCATTAATTTATTTAGTTCTTTCTAAATTTCATCCGGTACATTAGATTAGGAGTGTACAAAAAACTCGACAACCCGAACAACTTGGACTACCCAATCCAAATCGTAAGGGTTGGGTTGAGTTATAATTTTTTTGGGTTGGGCTGGGTTATGATTTTGTAGTTTTTGTTGGGTTGACAAATTTTTGGCTCGTTCAACCCAACCCAACCCGAATTAAGAATATTATATATAATATGTGTATGTATGTAAGATAAATTAATAAGATAGATTTTTAGCATACTTTGTAAGTGTTCTAAAAAAACAATATGAACTAATAAGATTGGTAATATGTTGAAATATAGTATCATACATTTTTTTTAAACATATTGTAGGTCTATGGATTGAATCTTAGATAGAAAAAATGAAGGTAACATAATCCAAGAACCCAACCCAACCTAACCCGAAAATTTAGGGTTGGGTTGGGTTGGGTTACACATATGCATATAAAGGTTGGACGAGTTGGCAAATTAACCAACCCGAAAAGTTGGGTTGGTCCAAAAAATTCATTCAACCCTACCCAACCCGGATCATGTACACCCCTACATTAGATATAAATTATAAATTTGATTTATGGTGTTTAATGTAAGCAAATTATAATTTTGTTCAAAAAATTAAGATTTTGTTCAAAAAATTAAGATTTTGTTAGTATAATAGGATAAAATCTCATAAATAGTGTTCGACTATATATAGATCATATTTGACAAGATATTATCAAAACTAAATGTACAAATTCTAACATGATTGGATTCTTCCAATAATGGAGATGGGGTGCATAAAATTTAAAACTATTTAAAAGTTATAATTTAGCAGTGAATTTTTAGATTGAGGAAAAGAAAAACAAGATGTTAAAAATGAAAAAAAAAAAACCATTTACATTATAATTACTACCCTAACAAGTTCATAATATTAGAAAGAAAAGCAATTAGCTATTTGTTCCAAAATCATATTTTATTTAATGGGAAAACACACTTAAAAAAGGAAATTTGTTGTGAATACCACCTTCAGAACCCTCTATTAAAATTATAACACATTTTTATCAAAAATTCATTTATACCAAATTTTTGAGTGATTGAACTCAATCAAACTCAAATAACTAGTGATTGAACTCAATAAGTTTGTTAAGTGATCGAGCTCAACTGATTGAGTTCAATCAATAACTAGTGATTGAACTCAATCACACTCAACCACTCGACTACTTTTAGTTTTTTTGTAATGTGCAATTATTTTCAGTTTTGTACTATATATTTAATTTTTTAGCCAATTTTTATTATACATAAAAAAATCATCCTTATAAAAATGAGGGAAACGCATCCTTAAAATATAATTAGAAACATGTTTTCCTCCAATGTATTTCAAAAATTAAAGAAACTAATTTATTTAATGGGATAATGGGAACACATGAACTCTATTAAAGCTATGCCAATCCCTAATTGTTTCATATTATTGCAATTCCATAGTTTTGAATCCTTTCTATTGGAAAATAGAAGGTAAATTCTTTACTTAAAAAAAAAAAAAGACAAATAAAGAAATCTATAAGAATAAGCTATAATTTGGGATCTTTCTGAAAAAGGAAAAATAAAAATGAATGTGGCATTACATTTGAATAATTGGTAATGTCGAGCACTATTCAAAATTGCCAACCATAGAAGCAAGTGCCAGCACAACAACTTGCAAATATAAAATGTGATTAAATTTCTTAATCAGACGTATATTTCTTTCTTAATCCTAATTAAGAGTGGCCACATTAAACTAATCGAAGTACGTGGGTATATACGGATTAGATGCTTAAACGATTCTTCCAAATATTATTTAAAAAAATTGTTGAAATGATATTTCAAACAACTCACTCTCTATATAAACTAAACTAAATCTTCAATCACAATCACTGCCTCTGCAAATTTTCTCCTCCAATTTGGTAATTCATCGATCTCTCTAACATCTTCTCATTAAATGACTTGAATGAAAATTAGCTCTCAAATTATTATATTTTTGGTAAGCTTTTTGGCTTGATATTTCAAAACTTTTTTTTTTTTTTTTTCTTTTTTACCATCACATATTTTTCAATTGCCCACTTTAATTTCTTAGAACCATAAACTTCAACAAATCATTACTGCAAAATAAAATTGCCTGAAATATTAACACAAATTTGTATTAAAGACTTTTTGTTATGTCTAAATTTTGGTATTAGAATTTTGCAAACAAAGACCAACAAATAAAAAAGTTTTATTTTTTCACTATTAGAAACCAGAACATGATTTGACTTTCTTCTCTTTGGAACAGTTCTTCTTTTCTCTTAAGAAAAGCTCTATTTTTTCTCACACTTATATTTTCTTCTATATATGTGATAAATGTGAGAAAAATCCAATTGTCCCAATCAAAAAATTATTACTAATACAATTTGTCTATGTATATATATATATTTTTTTGAAAGACAGATTGAAATCAATTAAGGAGAAGGGGAAAGAGAATTAAGCAAAAAAATGTCTCAAGAATTGGGAGTGCTAAATGCACTCGATGTGGCCAAGACCCAATGGTACCATTTCACAGCCATCCTCATAGCCGGAATGGGGTTCTTCACGGACGCCTACGATCTCTTTTGCATCGCGGTGGTCTCGAAGCTGCTCGGTCGCATATACTACTTCAATCCGAACTCCGACCGGCCCGGCTCGCTTCCTCCAAACGTGTCGGCAGCGGTGAGCGGTGTTGCGCTGTGCGGGACGCTGGCGGGGCAGCTGTTTTTCGGGTGGCTCGGTGACAAGATGGGGAGGAAGAAAGTGTACGGTATAACGTTGATTCTTATGGTGTTATGTTCGTTCGGGTCCGGGCTTAGCTTCGGGCACTCGGCCAAAGCAACAATGACAACTTTGTGTCTGTTTCGATTCTGGCTCGGGTTCGGAATCGGCGGCGATTATCCGCTTTCAGCGACAATTATGTCGGAATATGCAAACAAGAAAACTCGTGGGGCTTTTATTGCTGCTGTCTTTGCCATGCAAGGGTTTGGAATTTTGGCTGGTGGCATCGTCGCTTTGATTGTTTCAGGTAACAAAAAATATGGATCTTATCATAAAATATAATACTAGTCTTTATTATTATTATTATTATTTTTGTTCTTTGTTAGTCTACTCATTGACTTTTGAAATGAATAATTTCTTATAAAAAAATACAACAATGATTGTTTTAGAAACTATTTTTAATTAGTTATTGTTGTGATAATCAACTTTTTATTGACTTTGATATATGATAAGATATAATGGTAGTAGGGGACTAATTTCTCTAATCATAAATTAATTTTGAGATGGATGTGTCTATATTATTTATTATATACTATCGAATTCTATAATATTTTAATGTACAAAAACTTTACAAAAATTTATTTTTTAAATAGATAGTCATTATGAATCTCTAACAAAATTCATGAATCTTGTTCCATGGGTGTAGCTGCATTCAACAATAGGTTCTCAGCTCCTGCATACGAGATTGATCGTGTGGGTTCGACCGTACCCGAATCCGACTTTGTATGGCGTGTGGTTCTAATGTTCGGTGCGATCCCGGCCGGTATGACATACTATTGGCGCATGAAAATGCCCGAAACAGCACGATACACAGCTCTGGTCGCGAAGAACGCCAAACAAGCTGCGGCGGATATGTCGAAGGTTCTCCAAGTCGAGCTTGAGGTGGAACAAGAGAAGCTCGACAAAATCGTGGCGACACAAAAACACAGCTTCGGCTTGTTTTCGAGGCAGTTCCTCAAAAGACACGGCCTCCACTTGCTCGGAACCACGACCACGTGGTTCTTACTCGACATCGCGTTTTACAGCCAAAACCTGTTCCAAAAAGACATCTTCACAGCCATTGGGTGGCTCCCGCCCGCGAAGACCATGAGCGCTTTGGAAGAGTGCTTTAGAATCGCCAAGGCTCAAACCCTAATTGCACTTTGTGGGACCGTGCCTGGCTATTGGTTCACCGTGGCTCTAATTGACATCATTGGAAGGTTCACAATCCAATTGATGGGATTCATAATGATGACCATTTTCATGTTTGCCATTGCCTTTCCTTACAATCATTGGATTCTAAAGGAGAATCGAATTGGGTTCTTGGTCATGTACTCCTTGACCTTTTTCTTTGCCAATTTTGGCCCTAACTCCACCACTTTTATTGTTCCCGCTGAGATCTTCCCAGCCCGGCTTAGATCCACGTGTCACGGGATCTCCGCTGCCGCTGGGAAGGCCGGGGCAATCATTGGGGCCTTCGGGTTTTTGTATGCAGCTCAGAGTCCAGACAAGCCCGACCCAGGTTACCCCGGAGGTATTGGTGTTAAGAACTCTCTCATTGCGCTTGGTTGCATCAACTTCCTCGGTGCTTTGTTGACGTTGCTTGTGCCCGAACCGAAAGGAAAGTCTCTCGAAGAGTTGACCGGCGAGAACGAGGATATAGACGACGGAGCGGCTACCATACCGTCGAGTAGAGCGGTACAAGTGTGATTTTCATGTTGGTGTGTTTGGATATGAAAACAAAACAACTAGTTTTGTTATACTTGTGGAGTTAATAATAATAATGTGCAAGTCGTTTCGAGTTTTGAGTTTAAATCATATCGACTTGTGATATGATTCTTTATTTTTGAATTGATTGTGTAATTTGTTTGTGTCATATATACTTGTTCCTAAACTTTCTTTTTCTTTTTTTTTTATTCCTTGTGTTTAACCATTTTGTTTTTAATGTAATTGTTCTATTGGATTGGAATATATTATGACTTTGTGTTACGTACAAAAATTATCAGGGTTACAATATTTCTATGTACTGTGAATCACATATCCAAAAAAATGAAGAGTTTTCACACTACTTATAAAAATTGTGGGTTACTTTTTCATTGCAATTGAGTTTTTTTATGAAATATTTTATTTAATATAATATTAGAGTTAGTTATAAACTAGATGTTTCTCTTATTATCAAATTCGATGAAAGAAAATTGAAATTGAAATTAAATTTAATAATGATGAATCCAAAAGGGTAGAAGATACGTGGGAGTGGGAGGATTCACATTTAGATGGAAATGTGTGCAACATTTTGATTTGAATAAAGTTAAAATCATATCATTTGTCAGTGAAATTTATACTCGCTGCTAGTGTTGAATTGGTTTACAACCAAACAATGAAACCATTGCACACCGATCCATTCGGTAGTCGTTAAGACTCGGGTAATTTGTGAGAAAAATCTGTAATATTTCTTTCATATACTTGATGGGCTTATAAAGAATTGGGCTTTCTTTTTAAAGAAAAAATGAATTGGGCTTTGTTTGTTTACAATGCCAATGGGCCAGCAAAGAGAGCCCATTAGGAAATTGGACGAGCCCGTCAATGAAAAATCTAAAAAGAAAAATCAATGTGAAAAATGGTTGAAGGTTATCATAATTTCATTCTTATAAAAAAAAAAGGCTATCACATTTTCAGAGAAAAAAGGCAATGGTTCGTATCCCTTCCATCTAAGTTATAGCATGGAAAATGATTTAAAACATGGTGTATATATTTAATAATACAATGTTTAATTGCAGGTATGTTAAAAAGAAAATTAATTTTGTGGAATTGAAATTAACTATATGATGAAAAACCTGACATAAAAGCTTTTTATTTCGAGTTTTGTTGGAGTTACCTTTTGAGTATTATTAAAACAATCTCCTTATGGCATGTATGTCCGAACATGATCTAAATATTTCTCTTAAATATATCGAACATTTTTTTAGAGTGTTCCACTTGAAACAAATTGTGTATCAAAACAATCTCCTTATCAAGTAAAAAAGAATGGTACGGAATACGACACCGTTCTTATCAATAAGAGCCCGCTCCAGATTTCCGTTCTTGGGATTACCGTTTGCCGGCTGCGTTACCGTATTTAGTTGCCTCAATAATCACATTTCAATTTCTTTTTCTTCTTTCTTTTTCTGTCTATCAAAACAATATTTTCGGTTTCAAATAAATAATAATGATCTTTAAAAAAAAAAAAAACTGAATCAATATATCTTAATAAATGCATTAAAAAATGATTAATTTCACATTAAATAACATTAAATAATAATAATCTTGTTTCTTACTGTCTTTTTTAAAATTTAAATTTATTTGTTTGCTATAAAATATAGATATATTTTTAATTCAATGATAAAATTTGAAATTTGAAACTATAATAACCTATCTTCTGAGTGTTTTCGGTGATTAAAAAATATATTGAAAAACTAAAAGATATTGAATTTAATTTAAAGTAATCTGCTGTTTTATCCGAGAGTGTTTAAACCAACTCAGATGATTTACATATTAATATATATTTTGTTAAAATTCGTATTTGAATTAGGAAAAAAGAATTTTGCCTTTTATTCCAAAAAAAGAAAACTTCAAAGCGAGAAAGAGAGGCTGAAAATAAGTGGCTCCTAACAACTCTGGCCAGCTATTGCGCATAGAAATTTACACACACAAGTTTGAACAAATTAAACCTAAATCCTTCACACTACTAACTGGTTCACCAAACCATCATTAGATAGCTCAATTAGTCAAAGAAAATTTTATACGTTACAAGATAATGGGTTCATAATTAATATCATACGAGTTTCTTTGAGCTGACTCGGCCAGTTATGGATATCGAAAAAAGAAAACTAACTGCTTCACCAAAACAAAGCACAAAAAAACTGCTGCATTCACATCATATGAAGCTCCGCCATATTTACACGGAAAACCCTCTAAAAAAAAGGAAAAAAGAAGAAGAGGTCTATCATAATACGACTCTTCAATTTCCATTAATTACTGCAAAATTTCTGCCTAATTCGTTCCTGCCCTTCTTTCTACGCAGCTGGCTATCCATGGATGTCCTGATTCATTCCAAAAACCAACCCAAAAATCTCAACAACAATAAATACTGCAAATTAATCCATGAAATTCTTTTCATTGCGTTTCAATTTGAATAATACATTGATGATACAATTTCAGTGTTAGAGCTAAATTAGATGAACCAGTTTAACAGAAGGTCATTGAAACAGTTGGTTATCTTGTTTGGTGTTAAATCATTTCGGATTTGTTGGTCAATTTCCTCCAATTTATTCTAAAAAAAAAAAAAAAGAAGATGAACGAGTTCAAAATTAAGCACAAATTATCAGTAAAATATGAATCAATTGCAAGCTGTGTTAATTAGATACTCACTGAGGACTTGATCAGCAGAGAATCTTCTGGAAACATCTTTACAGAGCATTTTTCGAATCAAGTCTTTAGCCGGCGGCGATACAGACCGGAAAACTCTGGACGGAAATCTCAGATTCGCTCGCAACACGGCCTGAAAGATCTCAACAACCGATTCGCCGTGAAACGGAGGAAAACCAGCAAGCATGACGTAGAAAACGATGCCGGCGCTCCACACATCCACCTTCTCGCCGTAGTCTCTTCCAGCCAGCACTTCCGGCGCCACGTAGTACGGCGTTCCGACGACGCCGCTCATCGACTCTTCTCCCTGCTTGAACATCTCCGCAGATCCGAAATCCGCGAGTTTCACCGAATTCCACTCGTCGAACAGAATGTTCTCCGGCTTGATGTCGCGATGCACTATGCCGTTGCGGTGACAATGAGCCACCGCGTTCATCAGCTGCGACATAACCGGAGCGGCTTCCGCCTCGGTAAAGGCCTGGAGAGTGATCCGGCGGTGGAGATCGGGAGAGGAACAGAGATCGAGAACCATGTGGAGGTGAGATTCGTCTTCGTAGAGATTGTGGAGTGCGAGAATGTGAGGATGCGGATAAAGAAGATGATGAATCTTCGTCTCTTTCATGAGGCATTCGGCGTCGAGCGAATCGCCTTCCGAGATCCGCCGTTTGTCCATCGATTTCACGGCGTAGAACTCACCGGAGGATTTGGATGTGCATCGGAAAACGATTCCGAACCTTCCCCGGCCGATCTCTTCAATCACTTGATACTCTTTCTTCAATGCGCTGCTCATTGTTCTTTCTGATTTTGGTTTTTGGTTTTTGATTTCTGGTTTTGGGTTTTTTCCTTTTTCTTTTCCGTGTTGTTTTCACTGTAAATGCTAACAACCTAATTGGGGGGTGTTTGGTTTTGGGTGAATACTTGAATTTCGGAATTTGGGAAGAATATTCTTTTTGGCAAATATCGAATGAGAGACCGCCACGTGTCAATCAGGAATGTACTCGTATAAGATACTATTAATTTCTTCGAAATTACGAGAATACCCCCTTTGTTTTCTGTTCTCTGTGGCGTTGCGTTGGCCTTACCGTGTACTTTTCAGGGAATCCTTGTATCGTTGGGTTCGTTTAGAATTCAATTTATATTTCTAAATTCGAGAGAAAAAATGAATACGTTATTAATAATATTATTATTTTTAGTTCAAACTTCAAAGATTATCTATTTTTAATTGTTCGCTTTCGTACCTTTTAGATTTTCAAACGTATTATGTGAATATCTCGGTCCAGATATTTTAGATAAACTATTTTAATATATATATCTTTTGGATAAACTTTTATTTTGATTATCAATTTGATATTGGATATTTAGATTCGTTATACCTAAAAATAATTTAAACTTTAAATTGTTTAGTTCAAATATCGAATAAAAAAAAAATGTATACAAAAATACTGTTTTGCTCAAACAAGATGAGAATCAAATCTATAATTATAAAATTAAATTGAATTATAATCAATTATTCAAGTAAATTCCATTAATATTTTTAGTTTTTTAATTTTTTAGATTTTATTTTTAGATTACAATAATTGGGAGTAAAAATTTGAATCCATAAACTTTTAAGTTACTAAGTGTATACTAATATCCTACTATCTATGTTGACATTAATATTTTTAGTTGTTACCAAAAGAGAAATCAGTTTATTATTATGATTGTTTTTTATATCAAATCTAGAGTTTACTATTGTTAGGGGAAAAATGAGTTTAATTTTAAATAAACAAATCCAAAGGATAAAATAGTATAATGATTTCATTTTTTTTTAGTAGTAATCCATTCAAACATTTTGTTTAAGTCTCTGGATATAATTGTGGTAGAAGTACAATATTTAAATGCAATTACTAATTTTAATTGAATTTTTTAAAATGAACTCATTATTTTAAATAAAAAAAATTATATAATATAGTATAATTTGTTTTTTTTTTTTTTTTGAGTTTCAATTATTACATAATATAAACTACAGTATATATGTGTTTCTATATACTCAATAAATTTTTATAAAAATCTAAAAATAGCAGGATTGGGTCATAAAGTGGGTTAGTTAAAAAAGGGTCCACTGATTATCTGGACGACACGTAGTTTCAAACTTCCTGCTGAAACGTTTGTCGTTTTGAAGGACATGAAGAAAAACTGCATTTTCAAGCGAAAAAATGGACGCGTGTTGTTCATGCCGGCGGATCCAGCGTTCCATCATCAACGTGTTCCGATCTTTCTCGAAAGCCCTATTTTACAATTTACATTTTCTTATATTATTAAATTTACAATAATATTATTTCCTATTGTCTTCTTATTCTCATTTTCTTGGCATATATGTCCCCACATTATAACCCTAACAACATATTCTATAGTGAGAGACTCGAACTCAAAACCTTTAATAAACTAGGCGAACATTGATGTCGGTTGAGCTATTATTCTGTTTATGTGCCTAATAGACCTTATACAATATGACGAACATAAGATAACTAATATTAATCTAATACAAATGCTATACTACTAAATTTAATAGGTAATTACTCGAACACCCAACAATTCTTAAATATTATATTCATACAAGATATCTTTTGAATTTGATTAGTCTCTATTAAAAAATAATTATAATAATAATAAAGATAGAAAAGCATAATTTTTATTTTCAAATTATTAAGATTGAGAGTGTCAAACCCATAATATTTTAATTATGAGACACATATCGGTGTCATTAAGTTATTATTAACATATTTAGTATTGGAATACAAATAAAATATCACACATTAATTAGATAAGAGGAAAATCATAAGTATATAAATGATAACAACCATCTTCACTAATATGAAGTCTTTTGGAAGATCTAAAAAATGAAATCATGAAGATCTATTTATGGTAGCCTCTATGAGATAGAATTGTCATTCTTATTACTTAGTTTAGATGACATTACAAATAATATAAACTAACTTTTATATTTGATAAAATCATATTAATTAAATTTTAAGTTTACTAATTCTTGACCTCTTGTCGTCTGGGACTGATCATAAGGAAAGACTTCAGAGAAGGGGACTGGGGTCGGGTCAAGTGGAGGCAGAGCATTCAAACTTCCAAGAATATATATATATATATATATATATATATATATATATATTTTGAGAATATCAAGAAAATTCAACAATTTATTTTTCATATAAGTTTACATATTTTTTTCTCCCAAGATTTTATAAATGGCCATAATTTGGTTGAGAGAGTATTTGGTTTGTATTAATTGCACATGCATCCAAAAGTGTTTAATTCAAGATTTTGCCTTGATGATTTTGAGAAACAAGAGGCTGAGGCTCTATTTTAGAATTGGCTTTTCAAGAAACCAAAAGCCTAGGCTTTGATAGATTAATATATCAATGCAAATTGTAAGGCTATTTGTTTGTGTTTTTGGGCCTTTCTTGCAGCTTTCTTTTTTCATGGGACCATTTGATAGATTTGCTTCACATTGAGGTATCTCAAAACTTAGGGTGTTGCTATCATACTCAAAATAATCCATATTTATTATTTGATAAGCTCTTATTTGATAAGTGGTTGTTCTCCTTTGCTCTAAAGGCGCCCTCTCCTATCATCATTAATTTCTTATCCCTTCCTTTGCCTTTCCCTGTTATCAATTTATTATAATGTATAATCTCATATTCCTTATTTCTTCTTTAAGAAATTGACTTCACACTTGAGCGATCCACCAACTTTGTGGAGCCTAGCTCATGATCATAACTAAAAAAGATTAACCTTGTAGCGGTTGCCTTCTATTGATTAGAGAGCAAGTTTTATTGGCTACGACTTTTTCGTGCAAAACGGAAATTGAGAAGTCGTTATTTGTTGTTGAGGATTCTACATCGGAAATAGTTAAGATCTTATAACAATATATAAGAGATATAAGTTACTCCCTTCATTGCTAATTAGTTTTGAGGGAGAAGTATCTCGTATTATCTAATATTTATTAATAAATTAAACAAAATTGTCTCACGTTATAAAAGTTATATTGGAGATCGGTAGTAAGAGATCTATCATATTAGCAGAATAGTGTTGTAGAGAAAAGCTAGATGAATAAATGACACTTGAAAAGGAAGGCTCGACCAAACTTTGTTGAATGAGAGTATTTTCACTCATGTCATAACTAGGGATGTCCATTTTTCCCGTGGGGCCGGGGCTCCGCGGGGACCCTCTCCTACCGGGGCAGTGAATCCCTGTTTAAGCGGGAAATGGGGGAGTGAGCGGGGACGAAATATTCCCCGCAAGCTAAACGGGGTCGGGGACGGGGAATGCATTCCCCATCCCCGATTCTCCGATCCCCGCCCGGTTTACATATATTTATTTATTTTATTTTTAAAAAAAAATATTTTTTTTTTTTCATTTACCAATTTTAATCTTTAAAAAATATTTTTTTGGTAAAAATAGTTGTTTAAATAAATATTTTTCTTTAATATTTAAGTATTAAATAAAAATTCCATAAAAAAGTTCATATTTGAAAAATATTATTGAAAAGATATTATAGATCTTCATCTATGTATGGGTTTTGTTAATTCCTTTCAACTTATATATTATCATTGACGTACTGCTGGTTAGGATCTCACAAATATCCCAATATTGAAAAGTGGGAGAGTCCCACATCAATATAAAAGAGATATGGGTTATTCCCTTCATTACCAATATTTTGTTTTGAGGTGAAACCCCATATTCTTTCACATGGTATCAGAGCCTATAAAGCCCAAACGGATATTCGGTCCAATAAAATGAAATTGAGATCCGATTCAAGATTGGTAAGAAAGAGGCACCATCTTGAAGGGGTATGTTAGGATCTATAAATATCCCACATTCGAAAGTGGGAGAGTCCAACATCAATATAGAAGGAGATATGGGTACTCCGTCCATATTCTCTCACATGGTACCAGAGCCCAGGAAAGTGGGAGAGTTCAACATCAATATAAAAGAGATATGAGTTACTCCCCTCATTACCAATTGGTTTTGAAGTGGAACCCTATATTCTCTCACACTGCTAGATCAATCCATCATATTTCTTTTTTCTTTTTTCCATTCAATACTGCAAGCTACACTACTGCCTCCACCTGCACATTACATAGGAAGAAAACAATGAAAAAGAAAAATGTAACTATTGGTATAGTTACCATTTGAAAAAATGTTTAAAATTTTTTATGTAAAAAAAAAATGTTTTTTATTCATGCTACCTATATATATATTTTTAATTCATGCTAGCCAATCTAGAAAAAAGAAAAACAAAAAAAAAACACCCTTATATTCAACAAAGAAAGATGTTTGATGTAATATGAACTAGTTAAGAAACATGAAATTAAAGCAGAGTTGGTTTAGCTGATATTAGGGAATTGCAAACTTTATTTAGAAACATTTCCTCAGCCTTTTGTATGCGGGCTTTGTAATCGTGTGGCGGATTTACTTAACAAACCTTCTATCCGTGATCATGATCCTATTTTATTTTTGTTTCTTGAACTTTCTTACTATTCAGGATCAAATAGATGTTTTTGAGTTGTGGAATCTTTTCCACTCTTTTGTAGTGATTTTTTATTTTGAAAAGAAAAGACATAATAATAAAAACAAAAACAAAAACTAAAGCAGTCATACAAAAAGCTGAATGTCTGTGTACTTTAAGGACCAAATTAATGTTATCGACAGTGTATATACATATGTATATCATCTATAAATTCCATTTTTTCTTTTCTTTTTATGTTTCATTTTTCTGACAGATTTTTCTTCAAGCAACAGCCAGATAAATAACAAGACAGTATCATGATTCATTCGGTATTCATGAACCTAAAAATATGTATTAAATTATCATTCTAATGTTGATTTATGGATAAAATTTAATTACTATGCATCTAATATTTTTAAATACGCAACTAATTAAATATAAGTATATAGGAAAATTTTAGTATCTTGAATTTGAATTCAATTTAAGGACTTTTTTTGTCACTTAAAAATTCAATACCCAATTGAAAATATGGACATTGTTGTCGTTAACCCCTCATTTAATAACAAGATTTTGGGCTTATTTAAACTAGACCAAAGTTTCCAATGACCCAACTTGACCAATCTAGGATTGTTGGATCAAATGACAATGATAAAAATATGTAATATTGTTTGAGATTTAATTTGTGGACTTTTTGTTTCCAAATTTAATACATAATACGTGTCAATTTATCATAAGTTAGGAGAAGATGACAATATTTCTATTGAGATTATATTTTTTGAGTGATGATAAAACATAAAATATTAAAGTACTTGGTGGGTTGGTGGCGGAGTGATTATCTGGTTTGAAGTTAATTCATTTTCACTTCACAGTAACATATTCGATCTCTGGAATCGATATTGTAATCTCCGTTTCTCTAATTTATACTAAAAAAAAAAAAAATTATATGTAATTTGGTCGTTAGATTTTTAAAAATATCGTTACAAAAAATTGGTCGTTTTTTTCCCCCAATTAATTCCTAGGAGAATGTTGCCTAAACGGGGACACCACATCTTCAACCTCGTCAGGTTTATTATTTTTTATAGTATCATACAATGTTTTGAATCACATGTTTCAATTTAATTTTATTCTTTTACTTTTTAGCCTAAATCTTGTTCTATTCTGTGTTTGATATTATAGTAAAAATTAACTATTCATATTCATATTATTATTTTTTTTATCGAAAGCAATTGTGGCATATTAATTTTATTATTTGGTCGTATGTCAGTTTAATATCATGGTTATGAGTTTGAGGTAATACTCTATATTCAAGATTTGTGGTTCTCTTTCCCAATTTAAACTAAAAAAAAAACTATTTATTTTTGATAAAATGAAAAATATTTTATGAACAGAAATTCGACCTAAAAGTTCCTATATAATTAAGTTTTACTAAGATTCCAATGAAAACAACCGATTTTTTAGTGTGAAAATGAATTAAATGTTTGAGAAAATGAAAAATTATGAGTTTAATTCATGTAAATGCTTAAAAATTAGGGGAATTTGCATGTATATTACAATAAGGCAAAAAAAATTGAATAAATAGCAATTTTTTGAAAATATTTGTAAATATAGCAAAATCAAATTTATAGACTCCATCAATAGTGTCTATAGACTCCATCAATAGTGTTTGATAAATTCTATCAAAAAAAAGTTGCTATATTTGCAATATTTTTAAAAAGTTGCTATAATTCTAATGTGGAGTAAGAAATTTGTTATACAGTACAAATTCCCTAAAAATTATTTATTTATAAACATTTTATTTGAAAATAGTTGAATTTAAGTGTGAACTTATAAATATCAAATCAAAGTAGAGATGAATATGGAGAACTTTTCCAGTCTGCAAGGGTTTTATTTGAGGTAAAAAAAATGCAAGGTTTAATCAATATATAGAATGAGTATTTATATAATTAATTTATTCAAAAGTGTAGTAATTAACTTTACTAATGAAAGTTAATATATTAGCAGAAAGAGTAAACGTTATAATACAATTGACCAGATATTTTTTCTCACCAACAATGGAATTATTTTACATATCAACCAATGATTTGTAACGCCCTAGCTCTAACAAATAATTATATTTTGGTAGACCTTCGAATTTAATATTAAATTATAAGTTCACACCTTTGCATAATTTTGAGTCGTTAAATTTTCTTGACGCAAATTTAAAACGATTTTGAAATAGCTCATGGTATTATTTATAATGGGTGCAATAATTTAATTTATTGGAGGTTTATTGGTAAGAAAAGCACTTGATGATTTTAGGATATAAAAATTAGGATAAGACAATATATGATAAGTTAGTTTGGTAAAAAAGTAGTCGATAATTTTGGGATATAAAATTGGGAATTTGTTATAGCAAATTTTCTACTCTACATTAAAATTATAGCAACTTTTTAAAAATATTGTAAATATAGCAACTTTTTTTAATAGACTCTATCAAACACTATTGATGGAGTCTATCAGATACTATTGATAAAGTCTATTGATGGAGTCCATCAGACACTATTGATGCAGTCTATAAATCTGATTTTGCTATATTTACAAATATTTTCAAAAAATTGCTATTTATGCAATTTTTTTATCTTATTATAATATATATGCAAATTCCTCTATAAAATTAGGGTAAGACAATTTATGTTAAATTATAAAATATCAAGTGGTGCTAAGAATGGTTTTTCCTTAATCTTGGTGTGTGTGAACATATGAGGAAGCTGCTCAGTTTTGACCTTTAATTTATTAATTTGAATTATACTTATATTAATTCATTAACTCGTATGTTTTATTTACCTAATTGATTTAAAATTATTAACATGCTATGTTGGACTTTAAAAGCGTGTATATTGAATTGACCATCACTATCTAATTTACATGAACTAACTACTCTTGAGTTTGACATTCTTAAAAAAAGTTTGATATTCTTTTGCAAAATTAAAATGTATAATAATGAAGTTTTATCTTTTTTAGTAAATAAATATGCAGGTAAGGATTTGACTCTTTTTTATTGTTATATCGGTTAGGATATATTTAATTATTTTTATTGGATAAATTGCTCAAGACTAAACATTTGATGGTTAAAGAAACTAGTAAAAGTTTATTGAAATTATAAACGGATTCATAATTTCTTAATTCTTAAAATCATCTTTTAAATTATACACTAAATTAAATTAAAATTTTAAAAACCCCTTAACGTATAAAATTCACTTTTCATTTCAAACATGTTATTTCAAATGTTATGAAAAATACCCCACTTTTTTTTTGTTTTTTTTTCCTCACAAATTTACATCAATTACAACAAAAATATAAATGGAATTTATGTCAATTGAACCTTCTATCTTCCAATCATTTGGATTAAAAATATATTAGTTCAACTCTAATTTAAATAGGGATTCCAACTCATAATTTATATGATTGGACATACACTTTTATGTAATTGAACTATTACCTTTGAACATATTAAACTCTCAAATGTAATTGATGAAAAAAAAATGTAAATATAATATGTACACCCATGTATACCCTACAAATAAAAAAAAAATTAAGGAAATATTATAGTACCAAGTTTTGACCATCATGTAAATAATTAAACAGCTCACCAGGCAATTCAACGCACATTCCAATTAGCATTTAATTATTCTTATTATTTACTACAATATAATATTTTCTTCTCTAGTCAAACCAATAGATTTTCTTTGCTAGATAATACAAAAATAAAAAAGAAATAATTTCTGCATCTCCTCAAAAATACAAAAAAGAATTTTGTATATTTCTGATTTGATATTAATATTTATTTTAATTCCACAATTTCAGAAGAAATGAAAATTGATATTTGACTTTTTGTTTGATATGTATTTTATTTTCATTTCATTTAAAGCAATATATTAGGAAGTTTTTGCAGGAATAGACCAAATTGATAAAATATTTACAATACTAGGTAAATTTTAAAAAAATTAGCAACCATAGTCAAATATAGGGTATAAAGTAATACTTTTTATATTGAATAACTAATACATAATACAATATGATGAGTATTATTTATATTGTATATTT
>JBBMEF010000022.1:3226288-3239287 GCA_037832685.1 Sicyos baderoa | reverse complement strand
TTTGATAGAAAAGAATATCAAAATATATATATATATATATATATATATATATATATATATATATTTATATTTATGTACAATTTATGTCTATTTATACATGTAAAATGCACAAATTTCAAAATTTTGGAGAGGTCATAACCCCGGTCCCTTAAGAGATCCGCCTATGTTCCCGCACGTGCCTGCCCCTTGACTTGCGGTTACCCGTTAAATAGGTAACCGAAAGCCGAACCGCATATACGGATGGTTCATGCAGTTCATTTGGTTTGGTTAGTTGAGAGCAGCACAATTCGGGGGCAAACCGGCGGTTTTCAATTTTTTTAGATAAATCATTTGGTTTTTTGTTTCGATTTTGCATAGTAACCGAGCCGAATCGGCTATACTCCGTGGAAACGACATCCATCCACATCTGGTGAATGCATTGAAAATCTCCAAGCTCTGCTTTGTCTTATGAAACAAACAAACAAAAAAAAAACTAAATTGTAATTAGAAGGTAAGATTATGAGATATTTCAAGATGAATATCTATATGTGAATTGAACAGTTTTATTCTGTATAATTTTCTGCAGGGATGGACATATGGGTTGGATGGAGCTCTGCTGAAGGCTACTAGAACAAATGGGATACAAAACTTTGATGTAAATGTACGTATAGCAATTCTCAAAACCAAATACAATGTTTTTTAATGGCTTAGGTTGCATTTAGACTTTCGTTTAATGATAGGTTAAGTTGGGTTATAATAATATGATCGGGTAATTAATATATAACCTATCATTTTAACTAATATAACTTTGACTAGAGATATACAAAAAAACATGACAATCTGAGCCGTTCAGACTATTCAACTTACACTATAAAAGTTGGGTTATAATTTTATAATTTTATTTGAGTTGGATCGATTCTTGAGATAGCTATTTTTTTGCTTGGCTCAACCCAACTCCATAATATTTGAAATTAATTAGATAGTTACCTATTGATAGAGAGTAGGCATAACTTGGAATTACTTCTTTTTATGGGCTAGACTTTAAAAGTTCTCCTAACTAATAAGATAAATAACTTTTATGTAATTAATTTTCTTTATGAGCTTGACTTTAAGAGTAAAGATGAAATGTTAACCATCGGATGCCTGAACTCAATCCAATCCGTTTAAGTTACTTTAATACATAAAGTTGGACAGATTAGTGGATTAACCAACTCAAAAGTTTGAGTTGTTTTATAAAGTTATCCTAACTCAACTCAACTCGAACCATGTACACTTCTAAACTCTGACTTCTATTTCAAAAAAATCTGTATTATAATAATCTCTGGTTATAATAACTTGATATCATAATATATATAGTAAAACATATCGTTTATAATAACTCAATCGTTTGTTTCAAATATATTTTGAGTGATTAATAAAATTATTTAATGATGGAGTTTAGGATTTTGGGCTGGTGCCAATACCAGTAGCTACATGGGGGCCTTTCATTCTAATCAATCTTGATGAAAAATTATCAACTGAGATGGATGTTGATGAAGACAAAGTAGCCCATGAATGGCTTGGAAGCTGTGCAGATCTGCTGAGTTTGAATGGAGTTGATTCATCATTAAGTTTCGTTTCTCGACGTGATTACACCATTCAATGTAATTGGAAGGTATATGTTAAATTTTTGTTTAGGTTAGCTTACGCACATCTCGTTTACTTTTACGACACATATCACTTGACACCACTTGACATATGTGAGAGTACTAATAGGGTATAGTATTGGTTATAGATAGGTAGAGATGTCCACCGTCGAGGATGAGGATCGCTTCCTCATATCCCGTCTCCGCCTCCAATATTAATCCTCGTTCCCACGAAATTTCCCGTCTCCGCCTCCAATCATTTAAAAATTCATATATCATTAGACAGTTAATAACAACTTAAAACTTACCATTCATAATCATAAGTCATCATATGGTATATAATTTCAAAATTATTTATAATAATAAGTAATCATTTTCTGAAATGATTTAATGATTAAGAAGTATTTTTTGAACTAAAAAATGATGAGTTTAGTCTTTGATGATCGGTTAAAGTTCTTAGTTTGATGGATACCATTTTCGTGAGAGTTTTCGGACTCTTGGAGAGAGAAGCCCTCTCGAAAAGCAGTCACTATTGTAATATAGCTATCATTAGGCCAACATATTCAAAATCAGGGGACATTTTCTCCATATTTCCTATGTTCTAAAGGCTTTTTTTTTTTCAGGTTTTTTGTGACAACTTCATAGATGGAGGATATCACGTTCCATATGTTCATAAAGGGCTCTCATCAAATCTCAATCTCGATTCTTATTCTACACAAGTACGTAATAAATCGTTCGTTTCAAACTTAATTATATCAATCCAAAAACTTAAATTAATGGGTTGAGATAAATTTAATTATATCAACCAACAATTATTATCGATATAAATTGTCGTGCAGATATTTGAAACCGTTAACATTCAAAGTTGTAAGTGTGGGGGAGAAGATGGAAGACTTGGATCACAAGCATTCTATGCTTTTATATACCCAAACTTCATCATAAACAGGTTGTTTTGGCTGCTTCAACACAACTGCCTCTTTGGCTTTAGATCTTTGGAGTTGTTTGTCTCATCGATTTCGAGTTCTATGACAGGTATGGACCTTGGATGGAAACTAATCTAGTACTGCCACTCGGGCCTCAAAAATGTCTACTGGTATCGGATTATTTTCTCGAAGATACTTTTAAGGTAATTTCGATCCTTTTTGCCTCGCGGATGTGATATAAGTTCTTTATGTAGTTAACTCGTACTCTGGGATGATCTTTCACATTTATGTGATATTGTTCACTTTAGGCACGTTTTCATGACTTAGTTTTTCGTTTCATTCAAAAGGTCTCGTATTAATGGATATTGTAGGACTACTTTGTTTGTTTTTCCTCCCCTCGAATGAAAACCATTGAGCCTCTCTTTGGACTTGTCTTATGTGTTCGATATCCAAGAATTCTATCTTTTTTTTATGAACAAAATCCGAGTCTCTCCCTGAATAGTCAATCTGTCTAGTCTGATATCTAGACAATCTCCTCTTTTTTAAGTATACACCGTCAGTCCGATAGAACATATTTATGTGACAACTGTGTCTTCAAACTCCTAACTTATTTGTGTCATACTGAAAAATTCTACTAACATGACTAAGTTAGCTAGGGGCACGACTCTATGATGCATGATCTCCACATTAATATAATTGTTGTTCAATTTGGACATAAATCTTCATAAATTTTTTTTTTCACCCAAAATACTTTAATACCTATGAAGATAATTAAGGTAGAACAACTTTGTTTGTATTACAACACTATCGAGCAAACGAATTAATAGTGTTCAACCTCATGTTTGGGTTTTCAGCTCTTATCTACCTTGTTTTCAGGTACAAAATGACAACTCCTTTATACGAAAGAGTTTAGATGACAGTGATTTCGTACAGGTACTACAAATTATTGAATCATGTTAAATCATCAATAAATCTAAAAGTTTAAATTGATAGATCAAAGTAAATTTAATCGTACGAACTAACTTAAACAAAACATTTCCAATTTATTGTACTATGTGATTTAATCAGATTGAAGACAATGTTGTATGTGAAAATGTTCAGAAAGGGCTCGAGTCGCCGGCTTACGCGGTTGGCCGGTATGTTCCTTCTGTTGAAAAAGCCGTGCACCATTTTCATCGTCTTCTTCATAATAGCCTATCCAAATAGTTCTTCTGCAAATTCCTTTCTTTGATATGTGAATTTGTAATCATATTTAATTGTTTTTATTTCATAGCTGCAATGGATTAATCTATTGTAATAATGTAAAAGACAATGGTTTTATTACTATTTTAATAAATATAATGATCATTTTAATCGATAGCACATTATTTATGCTAGTTTAGTTGTATTTGTGTATTTTTATTTCGAAAACTGGATAGATTTAAACTCATAATCATGGTAGTTGAATTGTTTTTATAGGCATTAGTATTTTTTTTAAGAAAATCGAGAAATTAGAGTTTTGCTCCACTATATTTGAGATAATTATATTTGTTCCTAGGTGCAACATTTACCGATATCTAAGGAATGAAGATACAAGAAGAATTTAGATGCATCCCGAGTAGCACCCCACCATAATATCACTTATGTGGCACATTTGGTGCTCACACATCTCATCTCTCTTTTCTTATTTTATATTTATTATTAAAAAAAAACAAAAAAAAAAACGTGTGGCTCCAAATGAGTGATACTATGATGAGGGTACTACCCGAGATGCACTCAAATTCTCATATGAACATACAAAAGGTGTCTATAAATTAATGTCCGTTAAATAGTTGACCAGATAAAAATAATTAAAATACATCATTTTCCAAATTGACAATTCAATTTTCAAGATATTATATGTTGGAGTATTGTTCAAAAATAAGAAACCGACTCAAACAAAATATATAAATACTAAAAGGAAAATAAAAAATATATTGGTATTTATAATTTTTTTATGAGTACAAGTGGGGGAAATGAAGTTATAAATACCAATTTTAGACATCAAACTTGTGATACTGGTGTTGAACGGGTTTATTTACAATCAAACAATAAAATCACTACGTCACTTACCCATTCGATTTGATATTGAAAATTGATGGAAGATGTTTTTTTAATAGTAAATAAAGATTCTTAAAATTAAAGTGAAATGAAAATTAAAAAAAAAGAAGAAGTTAAAAGTAAACTAAATTCTAATGAAAATAAAAACAATAGTTTTACTTTTTATTGAACATTTGTTTAGGAGGAAAATTTGCCTATTCATGAACAAGTAGTTTATGTTTAATGCATATGTAATATGATATGAACAACATAATTTTTAGTCAAAAATTAATTTATATATAAAAGATAAAATTGTGTAGGTTACATAATTCCTAAGGAATTGTCTATAAGTAGATAAAAATTACTTTTTGTTTAGACCCGATCATATCGGTGGTTCGATTGTCGGTTTGACACAAAAACAACGGTTCTACTCTTTCTGCTTGAACTCATAAACCCTAGCGGCGAAGACGCTTCGTTCTTCAATGCAACGAGGCGCATGATCCAAACCGTAGCCATCTTTGATTCTCTGTAAGTTCTTCTCTTCTCGCCTTCAAACCCTAGCGGCCAAGTTCTTCTCTCAAACCAAAATGTCCGCCGGTGAAGCCCTGTCCCTTGACCCGGAGCAGACGGCTCTTCTTCTTCGCGCCGTAGCTCTCTTTTTGCAGCGCAATGGCTTCTCCAAAACCCTCAAAAAGTTCTGCTCCGAAGCGCAGATTCAGGTCCGTATTACTGGGGGGGGTTTCATGTATTTTCGTAGCTTGCTTCTATTCCTATTTCTCTTCATTGCTGCAATTGTTTGCCCAGATTTTCTATTTGTTGTATGTAATCAATTTATTGTATTAGGATTTAGGAGATAGTGTTGCATTATGCCTTGAATTGCAATTAGTTAGTCGGGGGTCTCGCTTCCGGTCAAACGTATTTCCGCATTAGGCATTCTATTGCGTGAATGTGTTCACGCGAAGTATTCTGTTTCCGCACAGCGCATTCTATTTTAAGTTTAAGGGTTTAATGAGAGCACATATATAAGTTCGAATTAAACTCAAGCCGATGATGTCGTTCATTTTGTAAATTTGTATTTTTGCCTCTTTCAATAAAATTGTTCTCTGTCTTTGTCGTTGCCGGTGGACGTAACGTAAATTTCTGTGTTGTTTTCTTCTTCTTTCGCGTTTTCTTTATCTTTACTATCTTCGTCTTTCGCTTTTCTTTATCTTTACTATCTTCGTTTCGGTTAGGAACTGTATTTTAGTCTCCACATCCTTCTCACTACCTCTCATTCTCTCACAATTTCGTTCATTGCATAGATTAATTTTGGCCCTTGTAATTGAAACAATTGCCGTTTTCGGTTGCAGAAAGATTTCTCAAAGGATTTACTACTCAGTCTCGAGGAAATGTGCCACGAGCATTTAAAGAAATGGTAGGAACGAACAACGATTCTCTTGATTCTTATCTGTTAAACCCAAAAGATAAATTACAATTTTTTCATATACATAGGTGTGGAATATAATGTTTAAATGCTGTTTTGAGCTTGAAGTATAAATGTTGTTAAGAAAATGAAATAATTGCTGATTGTCCACGTTTTGTCTTTTATTCTTCTATTTCAAAAATTTGTCTGGGTAATTTTAATTCTATCAACCAACACTCTCCTCTACTTGTTGGCTTGAAAATTTGAGAATGCCCATCAAGTGGAGATCAATATTAAATTGGAGATGAAATGACTCGGCAAGAATTTGAACACATGACCTCTGCTCTATTACCATGTTAAAACATGTTAAATCACCAATCAACACAAAAACTTAAACTGACGAGTAGGGGTGAATTTAATTATATTAACCAACATACAACATCTTGTTTTCTTTCCTATCTTATTTATTTCGTTTGCACAATCTTAGTATATTAGTTCATTTATCTAACTTATAAATTATAATGTGCAGTAGTCAAGCCGTTTCCACAACTCAAAATAAGCAAGGTATCCTCATATTGTCTATCTACGTTTCTAAATTTTTTGATTTTCCTTTATTTTTTATTTTTTATTACAACATGAATTAATTGATTTTAATTGCATGTCTCTTATTGTGTTGGATTTGACATAGTAGATGAAGAAATAGTGAAGGTGGTTGTTGATGATAGGGTTTCTGAAGCACAAGAGGAGCCTACAACAAAGAAGTCCAAGGACAAAAAGAAGATGAAAAAGAATGCAGTTCCTGAAACGCATGTTGACACTGCAGTAAAGGAGAAATCGGAAGGCGTTACTGTCCACGAGGAGGCAGGAAAGAAATCGAAGGACAAAAAGAAAAAGAACAAAGACAAGTTAGAGTATGTTGCTACAATTTCCGAAGATGCAACTGTTTCAAAAGATTCTCAAGCTGTAGATTCCATTGAATTGAATGGTAATGTCGCTACTCTTGAAGAGAAGGTTGTCAAATCCAAAACTAAGAAGAAAAAAGATGGTCGACATTTAAGTGATGAAACAAAGGAAACTGAGAACAAAAATGATGGTACCAAGACACTAGATGAAGACGAACATGATGGGAATTCTAAGAAAAGGAAAAGGTTGGTCTCTGAAGATCGCGACAGTCATACCGTTGATGAGAAAGAAACCGAAGATGCCAAACGCAGAAAATTAGTGGAGACTGATAAAAATGATGTAATTACAAATGAGTACAATGTAAAAACTGCAGAGTCTACAAAGAAAGCTCTGAAGAAACTTTCAAATGGCTCAGCTGAGGTAAGTTTATATTGTCATCCCATAACCGTCAAATTTCTTGAATTCTTTTCTGATATAACTCTTTCGAGGCATTGTAATATCTTATATACAGAAGACATAGTTGCCTATCTTCAATCCCTTTTGATATTGTTAATTTCCATCGAGAGAACAGAGCATCCGGATAAAAAATGGTGCCGTTGTTCCGTTGCAGGCATAGAGCAAATCCATTCCTTTCTCTAATTTTCGATCTGTTAGTTTGATTTTTCATCAAGCAGTTTGCAGTTTTGAGGAGGAAGGATTTAAATTCGGTTTTTTATGAATCCTTTCGATATTAAACTAGACTTTTTCAATTCAAAGGGATAAGGGATTGCATCTGCATTAAGTGGATGGAGTCCCTCCAAAGATATGAAAGAACATAATTAAACCACAAATAGCAGCTCTTCTCTTAAATATCTTTTCTCTTTTAGAGGTGACTACTTTTTAATTGCATATGGAAGAAAGCATTTTGTGATTCTAGTAGGAAAATGAAAAACAGAAATGTATATTTGAAAACGAAAAAAAAGAAGGAAAGTTTACTGTTTACCTTGTCGTGGAATGTGGATTTTAATACTTAAATCTGTGAATTTTATAGATTATAAATGTAGCCATAGATTACTGAACTAAGGGTCAGTGGGATCATTGTTTTAAATTTTAATCTTTCTGTTTAATTGCAGCCAAAGACCATTAATGCATTTCAAAGGGTGAAAGTAGATGCTGTGACATTTGCTGATGAGAAACTTGCAGATAATTCTTACTGGGCAAAGGTGGGATTTGCTATAGTATTGACCTTTTTGCCGAAATGGGGCTATAACTTCTCACTAGAATGGAATCTTTTGTTTCTTATTTCTAATCTATCATACTGCGCAGGGTGGAGCTGATATCGGGTATGGGGCAAAAGCTCAAGAAGTACTCGGGCAGGTCAAAGGAAGGTAAGTTTTCCATGAGCTTTCTCTCTTCTCTTTTCTTTTCTACTTCACGTTTACCAAATAACATTTAGGTGTAGTTTTAACATGTTTCAATATGGTATTAGAGGAGAAGGTCTCGAGTTTAAATCTCTGTCAAGTCCTTTAATCTCCGATTAGTATTGATATCTACTTGTTAGACACTTCTCACATTTCTAAGCCTACTAGTGAGCGGATAGTTGGTTTATATAATTACATTTTCCTCAATCCATGAGCTTTAAGCTTTTGGTTGAATTTGATGATTTTACTAGTTTATATTTGGTTCATGTTGTTTTTTAACTTCTGCTCGTATCCTAAAGCTTCAATGTTAAATATTTGAAGCGAGACGAGAAACAAGAGAAAGATGAGAGAGGGGATGGGTGATCCTTATTTGGTTTCATGATTACAATTATGAAGGTCCCGTGTCTCCATTCCTTCAATGTATCCCGGTATAGCGGTATCTAGTATAGGGACGGACGTGGTTATCTTAGGTATAGTGAAGCAAACTTTGATTGAAAAGGCGTCTTTTTTTAGTTCAATAACAATGTATCTTCTTGGTAATTGACACACACTTATGTCGATTGAGTTATTGCTTTCGCTGGTCGAAACACGTTATTATGTTGATTCAAAATATGCATTTTCTCAGGGATTTTCGACATGAAAAGACAAAGAAGAAACGTGGGTCGTACCGAGGTGGAGTTATTGATCTGCAATCTCACTCAGTAAAGTTCAATTATTCTGATGATGAATAAGAATGGATTCACAATCATGAAGAGAAGTTTATTTTTGGTTGTATGTTCCATTGAAACTCAAAAAGGATCGATGTCCTCTATTTATATCATCATTTTTTAAGGACTCCATCCAAACGTTGGGTTCCTCGATTTTGAACTTATTATTATTTTGTCATAAACCTTTATCTTAGTTTAGTATCAACTTATTTTCTTTTATACTGTATTCTTTTTTAAGGAAACATTACTGTTTTTCATGTAATATTACTGTTTTCATAGTTTTGTAAATGCTTGCTTGCTACCTTTCTACCAGCAGTTCATATATATATATATATATATATATATATATGTTTTCAAATTAGGGAGGATACTCCAAATCCTACATTGAGGGTAACATTGCTTTCTATTAAGATGAGAGTTAAAAATTGATTTTCTAGATCAAACTTACGATCGTGGAATTGAATTAAAATATAAGTGATCAAATAAGTTATATGTTACCAATTTTTTTGGTATAAGCTAATTTTGCAATGGATGTCGTGAAAAGTAAAAAAGAATCAATTAAATATTAATTTGGAGTTAATTAAAAATTAATTAGTTTTTAAGGTCCGTTTGATAATCATTTTGATTTTTGTATTTGGTTTTAAAATTTAAACCTATTTTTACTCAAATTTCTTACCATATGTCTCACCATTCTTTCAATGTATACATCTTTCTTTAAGAAAATAGGTGAAAGATGACCAATTGTTTCTAAATTTTGGTTTTATTTCTATTAATATTGATGAGATGTAGATATTCAAGTAAAAAAAATATATAATAAGGTACTTTTTGTAGGTTTCAAATTCAAAACCAAAAATCAAATAGTTATCGAGCTTAAATGTTGCAATTTTCTCTAAGGTAAAATATAATATAAACTTACCTATCGAGACTTTGGATTTAATTTTGATTTGGTTAGTGAGTGTTCTGGCATGTTTTGTTTTAGAAGTTTGAAATGTGTTTCTAATTATATATATATATATATATATATATATATGATTCCAAATTATATTTGACCTTTTATTTTAGTTTAACCGTAATTGAGAGATGAGATTTCGAATCATAATTTCCCCGTATAATTTAATTTCTCCCCATAATTTTATCTGTTGATCTATCAATTTCTTCATCATTAGATTTTTTGTTTTTTTGAGTGTATGTTAGAGGAAGGGAGATAAATACAAATTCTCGATATGTATATTATCTAATAATGAAATTATTGCACCACTAACTCGTTTGAGGATAGTGGTTAGATTTCAAATTTTAATATAAAGAATCTTTTTTAGTATTCAATATGAATGTTCGTTTTTAATATTCTCTTAAATTTCCGGTTCGGTTCAGTTATATATATATATATCCAACACTGGTCGAAACCCTAACCATTTCAGCCGCATTGTTCCGCGTGTCGTCGCCATTGTTCCATTTTCGAGATGAGTAGTGTGGAAGCAATGAAGGGAGGGGCGGCGGTTCCAGAGTCGGTGTTGAAGAAGCGGAAGAGAAACGAGGAATGGGCTCTGGCGGAGAAGAAAGACCTAGCGGCGGCGAAGACGAAGAACGCCGAGAACAGGAAGTTGATCTACAACAGGGCCAAGCTCTATGCGGCGGAGTACGATGACCAGCAAAAGGAGTTGATTCGCCTGAAACGCGAGGCTAAACTCAAGGGAGGATTCTATGTCGATCCCGAGGCTAAACTTCTGTTCATCGTCAGGATCCGAGGGTCAGGAACAATTCCTTGTTTTTTCTTTGTTGCTTGCCTTAATCGTTGTTGTTTGTGATTTCATTTTGATTTTGATTTTGATTTTGCAGTATTAATGCTATTGACCCTAAAACCAAGAAGATTCTTCAGCTTCTGCGTTTGAGACAGGTAACTACTTATTTCATTGATTGATTTTCATTTCCTTCTTTTTGCTAATCTTACATTCTAACAAAGTATGTAACGTTTTTGAATTAGCTAGGAATTAATTTCCTACCGGTTTAGTTGGCATCCAAATGTTGTAGGATCACGCGGTATGTCCCATGATATTAGTCGAGGGTGCGAAAGCTTGCCCGGAGATAAAAAAAAAAAAAGGAATTAGCCAGTTACCTTGTGGAGTGGTTTTGAGTCATTTGACCTAGGCTCCAGTCATCGAAGCATCCTTTTCTTATTCTATGTAAATGATCGCTTCTAGGCTCCTATTGATAACCATTTGAAAATCCTTACCAAATTCCCAAAACCCGAACAAGATTTTGGAAGCTATTTGTCTTAGATTTTATTTTGGTTAGTACAATGTAGCTATCGAAGTAAGGAAAGTCGTTAGAGTAGTTGTAAGCTTAATTTTCAAAAACCAAATGCTTATGAAAAGGGTCTAAATGTTTAATGGCGAAGGATGTTTAATGCTTAATTACTTAATGATATTCATAATTGTGCTGCTGATTCTTAGATAAGTCGAGACAATTCATTGTTGGGACATTTATATAGATTTTCATTGTTATTCTACTTGGTTCAAGCTTATTCCTTGCATCTATTTCGCTTTGTTTTGTACCTCACTCCTTGATTACAAGCCCTGCAGATTTTCAATGGTGTCTTTTTGAAAGTGAACAAGGCAACATTGAACATGTTGCACAGAGTGGAGCCCTATGTCACATATGGGTATGCTTAATTTTTGCATTTATACATTCACTTGCCCTTCCCTTTCTTCTTTTGGTTGACTAGAGATCAGAATTATTTCATCTTATTTTTCTGAACTGATGATACTTTCAGCTATCCCAATTTGAAGAGTGTTAAAGAATTGATTTACAAGAGAGGCTATGGAAAGCTCAACAAGCGAAGAACTGCTTTGACCGATAACTCCATTATCGAGCAGGTTTGTAGCTTGAAACCAATATTTTCCATAGAAATATACTATTCACAGGTCGACCTGTGTTGTAAAAGGCTCGTACCTAGGCTCGAGAAATAACAATTACTAAGAACTGCTGTTGGGTGTCGTTGCGAGCTTTCTGGTTTTAAAACTGCTGTTGGGGGTTTTTTCAGGCGCTTGGCAAGTTCGGAATTATCTGTGCCGAAGACCTCATCCACGAGATCATGACCGTAGGACCTCATTTCAAGGAGGCCAACAATTTCCTCTGGCCCTTCAAACTGAAAGCTCCCCTTGGTGGTTTGAAGAAGAAAAGAAATCACTATGTTGAAGGAGGCGATGCCGGAAACCGCGAAAACTTCATCAACGAGCTCATCAGGAGGATGAATTAACATACTTTTTTTTATCGTTTATTGAACCAGAATGCTTTGCTACATCCTTAGTGTACTTTTATCTCCAGGATTTTGATTATATTAATTCGAGGATCTTCTAAAATTTTGATGTTTACCATTTCGAATTAAATATCATAACCTTGCGTTCTAATTTTCTGGTCTTTAAGAATGATGTTACAAGATTCTAAGGGGTAATTAATTCTTCATTGCTAAATTTTGCATCCTCTTCATTGCTAAATTTTGAGTCTTTTTTTTTCATAATCAACATGGGTAGCATTTGATCTTTTTATGTAACTTTTTGTTTCTACTTTATTTCGATCGAACATAAATTTATTATCACTTCTATCTACTTTCTTTTCACCAAGCATAAACTTACTCTCATTTTTTTCCTCTTTACATCTCAACCCAACCTAACTCATCCCTTCAAAGCCAAATATGGCCTTATCCTTCTTTTTTTTTCATTGCATAACTGTATATTATCTAATTAACAAATATTTTTGAGTGAAAATTCAAAATCCATAATCATTTATTTTTGTCAAAATATATCATTAAAATAAACTCTTCTTAACTAATTTATATCAGAGACACATTTTGTTTTAAAAAAAAATGAGAGACACATTTTAGGAAAAATGGCATGCAGGGGTCTGGACCCCAAAGCTATTGCCATTTGGGGTTCGGATTTTACATTTTGGGGTCGTCGCGTCTTTCGAAGAGACGCGACGACCTTTTTTTTTGGTCGCGTCTTT
>JBBMEF010000022.1:3194367-3226188 GCA_037832685.1 Sicyos baderoa | reverse complement strand
ATTTGCAAATATTTTCAAAAAGTTGCTATTTACTCAATTTTTTTATCTTATTGTAATATACATGCAAATTCCCCTTACTTTTATGCATCATTACGTTTGTAAAAACTTGAAATATTGTCACCAAATGAAAACCAAACTTCAAATAATGTTTAACTAAAAAAAAACTAGATTCAAAATAGAAAGAATATTTTTAGAGTAATATATTTTGAAATCTAGAATTTAGAGTTGAAAAAGAATTCTAGAATTTGGGGTATTTTCCACTAAATTATATTTGAAATATTTTATAGAAAAGAAAAAAGAAAAAGAAAAAGAAAAATTGAGTTTAGGCCCAAATAAAGCGGGAAGAAGCAGGGTAGTTAATACCGTTTCCTGTGGTTTTGGACGGTTTATGATAGAAAGGAGGAAAAAAACAGAAAAAGATGTGGCTAATTCTTCCGCAGATCTCGGTTCCAAAAATGGGTTCCATTTCTTATGGGTTCAATCCATTTTCCCTTCTTTCTTCTCTTTTCTTCACATAATTTATGCAGCCCCCTTCCTTTTGAGCTGGTGGGTGCCCTTCTTCCATTCTCCCTTCTCATCCCATTTCCCGATCAGCTTCGACCCTCGTCGCCGTCGGGATCTGGTGATCCATGGGCTGCATTTCCTCCAAACATGCTAAGGCGGCGGCGGAGGCCGAGGCAGAGGCAGATGCATCATCCCTTCACCTTCATCGTCCCACCGCCCCTCCTCCCGCTGCCGTCAATCGCCCTGCTGCAACCGTGGATCGCCCGTCCAAACCCCATCCCGCGACTACGCTAAAAAACCCCACGAAACGGGATGAGAAATCGGAGAATCGGAATGAAAGCCACACGAAACCGAGTCATGAGGAGGGGAAGAGTGTTATGAAATTAGAGCTTTCTCAACGTGATGTTGAAGCCGAGCAGGTTTCTGCCGGTTGGCCTTCCTGGCTCAGCCGCGCTGCAGGCGAAGCCGTTCACGGTTGGGTTCCTCTCCGAGCTGATTCCTTCGAGAAATTGGATAAGATTGGATACGGTACATACAGCAGCGTGTTTCGTGCTCGAAACGTCGAGACGGGAAAAATCTTCGCATTGAAAAAGGTTCGTTTCGACAATTTTCAACCGGAGAGCATTCGGTTTATGGCTCGAGAGATCACGATTCTGCGCAGGCTTGATCATCCAAATATCATGAAATTAGAAGGCGTAATTACTTCGAAAATGTCCATGAGTATTTACCTTGTGTTTGAATACATGGAGCATGATCTTGCAGGGCTTGTATCTTGTCCTGATATTAAATTCAGTGAGGCACAAATTAAATGTTATATGAGACAGCTTTTATCTGCAATTGAGCATTGTCATCTTAGGGGTATAATGCATAGGGACATCAAAACATCTAATATCTTAGTAAACAATGATGGGATTCTCAAGTTGGCTGATTTCGGCTTAGCAAACATCATAAACTCGAAAAACAAGCAAGCGCTAACGAGTCGAGTTGTGACGCTATGGTATCGCCCTCCGGAGCTTCTAATGGGTTCTACGGATTACGGATTAAGTGTGGATCTTTGGAGTATAGGATGTGTATTTGCAGAATTGCACTTGGGAAAGCCCCTTTGTAAAGGGAGAACTGAGGTTGAACAATTGCACAAAATATTCAAACTTTGTGGCTCCCCAACTGATGAGTTTTGGAAGAAAACTAAGCTTCCTCATGCAGCTATGTTTAAACCCCAACATTCATATGAAAGTTCTCTAAACGAAAAGTGCGAAGAGTTTCCGCAATCCGCAACGAGTTTATTAGAAACTTTTCTTGCCATTGAGCCTAACAAACGAGGGACTGCCTCATCTGCTTTAATGTCTGAGTATTTCAAAACAATGCCATATGCTTGTGATCCATCCACCTTGCCCAAGTATCCACCAAACAAAGAAATGGATGCGAAAAACCGCGAAGACGCGCGAAGGAAGAAGGCGAATGCAAGATCAAAAGAGAATGGAGTAACAACACAAAGGCCAAGAAGAGTTAGAAGAAATGTGCAAGAAGAAAACAACCAATCATCACGACGTAACAACAACGGGAACTCAGCCAATCTTTCGAAAGAGCAGTCTAAGGCGCTATACGATACGACATCAGAGGCTGTTGCCGCGACTGCACCGAATCAGAGAGGCGATAGCGCGTTCACAGTCCCGATCGCAGAATCAGCATCTAGTGGCTTTGCTTGGGTAAAGAAACAGAAAGAGGAAGCTACATCAACGGTATCAGATGGGCGTAAGAGCCAAATAAGTGCTTTGGATCCATCTTTTGCAAATTACACAACAAAAAAACAGAACAAACATATGAATGTTGCAGCAAACTCGGGTACGGCCCATTTCGACAACGATGATACGGAATCACACGTCGGATTCTCAGGATTAGATGAACGGTTGCAAAGAAACGAAAGTCACGTGCGACGAGCGGGTCAAAAATCGAGGTTCGAAAGGGAAAGATGATGAGTAAATTTTGGTGGTGCAATAATAGTCAGATGATAGAGAGTACATAGCAAAACACTCAGCTGCAGTTTCAACAATTTTATGCCTGCTGAATTCCAACCTCAAAGGAAATAGTACATGTTAGCTCACCATTTGACTTGAAAAGAAAATTTATTGGTGTTGTAAAATTGTCCCTCTCCATCTAATTAATTAACTTTAAAATTCTTAAAAAAAAAGAAAAGAAAAAAAAATTACATTTATATTTACTAATCTATTCTTCAAGTTAAACAACCATTAGGTTTAAAGCACAATGTCTTTCTTTCACATTCCCCAACACATTATAAGAAACATGTCGAACATCTCCTTATTAAGCACATAATAGAACCACACAATTAATTAGTAAAAGATAATTTACTCTTTTGGTTACTCGACTATACGGGAGCGAAACTCAAATTTCTCGATTTCAAAAAAGAAAAAAAGGAAAAATAAATTGGACAAAGGTGTGGTAATAGCTATTGAATTGAAATAGTGAAAGATAATTTACAGCAAGAGATTACTAGATAGACTAGAATCTATCAGAAAGAAAGGATACCAGTGTAATTTATTTGTTTATTCCCATTTGACAAAGGTTGGTTGCCCTAGATAGAGTTTGGTGGAGAAACCTCCTAACGTTCGTAAGATAGGTGACCTACTCCTCTCATCACCAATTGATTTTTAGATGGATGTCCGACTATCTAATATAGTATCAGAGTCCATTAAATCCAAATGGATATTTGGTCCGGTTAAAATGAAATTGAGATCCGATTCAAAATTGATGAACCCAAAAGAGACAGTATCTTGAAGAAGCATGTTGAGGATCTCACATTGAAAAAGTGAAGAGACCTCTTAGCATTCATTAGATAAGTTGACTACTCTTCTCATCACCGATTAGTTATGAGATGTGTTAGGGACAACAAACACACACAATCCTCCACATTGATATGATATTGTCCATTTTGGGAATCACCCCTCATGGCTTTGTTTTTGGCCATCTCCCAAAAGGCCTCACATCAATGGAGGTGTTGTCCCCTCCTTATAAACCCAAGATCTTTCCCTCATCTTAGCGATGTGGGATACTTTATTTACCCAACAAGATGGATATTCATAATATCTAAGAATTGTTTTTTTTTATTATTTAATAATAATCATCATCACCATCATCAATCTTTGATACCCATGTTTGAATAGAGTTCTTCGAGGTTTGTCCTCACTATCTAGTTTAGAGGTTAACGGGGTATCCCTTCCCCTCTCTTCCAACCCCAAAAAGTTGAGACTTGGAAAAGAATTTAGAGAAAAGATAGATTTTTATCTTTTCATAAAAATCTATCTTTTATCTCAGTTCTAATTTTATGATATCGATGACTTTTCGGACTAGTTTATGTGCTTACTATTGTCATGAGACATATCGTTTGATTCTACAATATTTAAAGAATGCTCCCATCTTTATCATTACGTAATCAATTGTTTTCTTAACGAGACCTCGAATTTAATTCGATAGCAATGGATGTTAATGTATAGGTATTGAAATTATACTTGTTGTAACAGGACCACAATGACATTATGTGGTTTGTCGCATCCCAATTAACGCAAAGTGGGTCCAGAATTTGTCCTAGCCAATTCGATACATATATCATAATTCATTGTCGAATTGGTTTTATTCATTTTATCTGTCCCTTCAATAACGAAAGCTACGGTTCATGCTGTGGAAATGCAAGCACACATGCTCTTCAGTCTGACAAAGGTACCGTTTCAGATTTCTTTGAGGCTCTCATCATTTTTGTCACGTCACGAAAATGGCTATAACTCTATGTTAATGCCTAATAACCTTGTAGGAGAGCATCTTGTTCATTCTAATTTTGACACTATACGCTTAAGTCTTTCATCATAGACCTATTCAATTTAGCTAAATCAGGTTATTCCATCCTTGTTTTCGTCATTATTGAACTGCCTGCGAATATACTATAAGGGGCGTTTGGGGCAAGGAGAATGAAAATAAGTATGAGGAGAATGAAGTTCATGATTATGGGAGAGTCATCACCTATGTGGGTTTAGGGTGCAAATAATGATTATGGGGGAACTACTCCCGTGTGTTTGAGGTGTTGCGTACTAAGTTACAAACACAGTTGTCCCACATTGAGTAGACGAGGGGAATGGTATGATACCTTTTAGGTGAAACCAAGAGCAACCCCATGAGAGTTATATCCTAAGTATACAACATCATGCCAATTTGAAGATTTGGGTTGAGTTTGTCATCCTTATCCATTGGTATTAGAGTCACACCCCTAACTTAGCCATGTCGGTGAATTTTGGTTTAGGATAAACACGTCTTAGAGCCCAAAGACAATAATTTGTGGTAGCTCTATCAGACTGGCGGTGTACTCTCAAGAGAAGAGGAGTTAGTCAGATGCAATAGTCATGACTCATGGCAAAAAACCATTCTATCAAACTGGCAATGAATACTCAGGAGTAGATTGTAGAGAAGTTGGTTTGAATGTCATCTTGGCGTATTAACTATTTGAAGAGATGCTCGATGTTTGTTCGAGGGGAGAATTGAATCCTCGGATGTCGAATGTAGAAGCCCCCAGAGAGACTCGGTGATACTTTGCCCGAGGAGAGGACTATTGGGATATAAATAAAGTTGTCTCACATTGGTTAGATGAAGGGATCATCATGGGTATATAAGCGGTCACCATCATCTCCATTGGTGTGAGACCTTTTGGATGAAGCCAAAAACAAAGTCACGAGGATGTATGCCTAAAATAGATAATATCATACCAATGTAGCCAGAAATCCAAGTTGAGTTGTCATTCTTAATTCTTAATTATGAAGGGAACAAAGTGAATATGGAGCAAACGAAAATAGTCATGGAGAGAATGAAAAGTGGTTATGCGGGAATGAGATTATGAGAGGAATGAGTAATGATTAAGGAGAAAATGAATATCGAATATGGGAGAACGATTGTTGATAGCCCAAACACGGGTAAAGGGAATTATATTCAAGAGTCTATGAGCCACATATTGCAGAATTTGTGAGCATATACATAGTTGGACTTGTGTTTTGGGCATCAACTCAACTTTGACAAGGCATGCTCCTCCAACTCAAACATTGCAGTATGTGCTTACCTACTTTTGCTTTGTTTTTTACTTGCTAGCTATCTATCTTAGACAACCTTTTCAGCCTCCACCTATAAATCTATACTCAATGATGTATGTCACTCAACTCATAATTTCATCTTGGTGAATCATCACATATTTTAAATTTTTTATTTGATTTCCATGTCAATCATGATTCTCAAATAGACTCTAAACTTGATAAGAAATATATAATACATGGCTTTGTACTTAATAGCAACAAGTAAACATTTTCCTTACACATTAGATCTTCCCTTTCCCTTTTAAGATTCACTTTTTCTTGCACAAGTATGTACTGAGTTTTCATCACATCTTTGTTTTAGGCCTCTGGTTTGAGCGTTGTACGCTGTTCAATTAATGAACTCTATGTCCTTACCAAGAAAGAAAAAAACATCATATTAGTGCTGCTTGTTGGTATAATTAAATTTATTTGTCACAATCGACCAATTTAAGCTTTTAGATTGATTGAAGATTTAATATGATTCAACATGTTATCATAGGTTGTTGGATGATTGACAATGAACATAAACATCCACCTTACAGGTTAAGGATGAATTGAAACATGTAATATGTTTTCAAAACTTCTTTTCACCTACTGACTAAGATATTAATTTAAGTTGAGTAGTGATTTAGAAAGAAAGTGTGTGGTTAAAGAAAGCTCTTACTTCATCTTCCTTGATACCAAACTTTCCATTTTTTTTTTGTTTTTTTTTAATTAATAATATATACATTATTTTTGTTTTAATTTTTGGTTTGTCAAAATGTTCTTGATAGGTATGGAGTTTTCTTTGGATTCTGCTGCCTGGGAGGGACCAACCCCTTAACTTTCACATGCTGTCCTTGACTTAACCATCATCACTTCATATGCAACTTTTTGGTTTTTAGTTTTCAAAGCTTTCATAATATTTGGTTTTTGGCTTATGGATTAATTTTTATTGTACTTTGGAATTAAGAAATCAAATTCATATTGTATATAAATTACATATAAAACCAAAACCAAAACCAAAACATTTTTTTTTTTTTCTCTTTTTTTCCAACGTCAATTCATATTATATCTCATATCCTTTTTATTTCTTTTTAAGTACTATTTTATCTTTTTCTAAGAGAAAAAAAAAAAAAGAAAAAAAAAAGTCGATGACATTTATTATAAACAAATAGTGTAATTATTTAATTTGAATTATACTTCCCCACCAGTAATTATAATCTCTTATCTAATTATTATTATTATTTATATGGTTGTATCCAACATGAGTCCAAGTGAGGTTAAGATGGTTGGATTGAGTCTTTCATAGATTCCTTTAAAATATGAAAATCATAAACTTTCCTTTCAACCAACCACTTTCCTCTCAATTACAGCAATTCATATTTTCTATGATATTTTCTTTTTATAGTATTAAACTTTTTCATGTTTAATCATTCCATTTTCAATTATTTTATCAATTTTCAATGTCAATTAACATAATTTATGTACTCATTTGTGTCCATTAGAGATTAATTTTTGTATTACAAGTTTTAAAATAAACAATAGAAGCTTTGTAATTTGACTAATGGATGCTTTTATTAGTCCAACCATGTATTGTTCAACTAACTTAAATGTATGATTTCAAAAAAAAAAAAAAAAACTAACTTAAATGTATTTATTGTCTAGAATATGAATTGGAATCTTTTAATACTGGATACAAAATATTTTACCCTTACTTTCTTTCTTTTTTTTCTTTTTTCTTTTTTAATATCAGCACCTATTTTTTTACTCTCTACTTTCCAGTTTTTTAAAGGTTTAGTTTACAAAAAAAATAAATAAATTTAGGAAATTTGCATGAATATTATAACAAGACAAAATAATTGCATAAATAGCAAAATAATGAAAATATTTATAAATATAGCAAAATCAGATTTATAGACTCCATCAATATTGTTTGATAGAGTCCATCAATAGTGTCTGATAGACTCTATCAATAGCGTCTGATAGACTCCATCAATAATCTTTGATAGAGTCTATCAAAAAAAAGTTGTTATATTTACAATATTTTTAAAAATTTGCTATAATTTTAATTTAGAGTAGAAAATTTGCTATAGAGTGCAAATTTCCAATAAATAACTAAGTTTAATAGTTTTTTTTTTTTTTTGAAAGTACTAAGTTTAATAGTAGACTCATACAAAAAAGAAATATCACTTTTATATCATGCATATGTATTAATTTATTTTTATTTTTTTAAAAAAGAATAAAGTCATAATCAGACAAATCATTAATGGTGAATTACGTTCATAAATCCTCATCTTTATTTTTCGATTAAAAAAAATCTTAATCTTTAAGATAGTCATTATTTTTTTTATTAAATGATGGAGCACCATTCAAATAAGAGTACTTACGGCACGTTTGACCCATAGATAAAGGAAGAGTTGGGAATAAATATAAGCCAATTTTATGTTTGTCCCATAAACTTCCATAAGTCCACTCAACTCCATGCGTGTGTGTCCCATATTTTTATTTAAATATTAAAATATTTAAAACTACTCATATCTATTTTTTTTATTTAAATAAAAACTTCAACCATTCTCTTACCATCACATCAAACATAACTTTATTATTAAAAAATTATTAAATATCAATTTTTTTATTTAAATAAAAATTTCAACCATTCTTTTTTCATCACATCAAATATAATTATCCTTCCCCCAAACATAAACATATTCTCTCTTTTCATCTCAACTCAATCCAACTCAACCCATCCCATCACACCCCTTCAAAGCCAAACATGTCTTTATTCTTTTCAAAAAAATAAAAATAAAAATAAGAGTACCATATTTCTTTCAAATAAATAACCTAATTTTTTTTTAAAAAAATGTTTTTTCAAACCAAAAAAATTGAAAGTACATTTAATTTTGGATAACTCTATTTAATTATTACGAAGAAAAATATACACGCCTATAATCTGCCTTACGTTACAGAACTTTTTTTTTAAAGCTTCAGCCAGGCTCACGTGGCTTCTTCCCACCAGATTTAGCACTAAAATTATAATAAAAACAATAAATAGAGTTTTAAAAATGAATTAGCGGAATTAATTTAAAAAAAAAAAAAAAAAAAAACAATTTCATCACCTGGCCTTGCCTTCTTCTTCTTCTTCTTCTCCCCCAATCATCCATTATATATATACTGTATATTTGTGAATATTTTATCCTTGATTTTCTCGCTTCTTTTTCTTCACTCCGTCAAAATCCCACCAAATATTCCCTTGTCCCAAAACTCAGATCTATATAAATTCTCAGACATTTTTTTTCTTTTGTTGTTTTGTTTTGGTTCAATTCTTCGCCATTCAATTCTTTTGCGGCTACGCCTTCAATCCCGTTCTTGTTCTTAATCCATGAAATCATCGACAACCCTCTTCTTTTCCTCGCCCCTTTCGATCAACAATTCCTTTTTCCACATGTAATTTGCATTCCCCCCCTTTTTTTTCTTTTCTTTTTCGATCTTTGGAGATTTGTAATCTTCCATTTGTGTAGGGAATTCAGATTGTGAGCTTTTGCGCGTGATTTATGGCTTGAATGGAATTTACGATCGTTTCCATTTGGCTGGATTAATTTGTGACATTTGGGGTATGGAGCATATTATTGGTGGGAAGTTTAAGCTTGGGAGGAAGATTGGGAGCGGATCATTCGGCGAACTTTATTTGGGTTTGTTCTTACTTATCTGGTTTCTCAGGCCCCAATTTGATAACCATTTGATTTTTGGTTTTTGTGAGAAATTTGAGTAACAATAAGCTTAAACTTGAGAAATTTGAGAGAAGTTTGATAACCATTATATTTTTCTTAAGAAAAGATGGATACATGGTAGGAAATGTGGAACACATTTGTCAGAAATTTGAGTACCAATAAGCTTAAATTTCAAAAACCAAAAATAAAAAAACGAAATGGTTATCAACAGGGCCTTAATGTTTTGTTCTTGTAATTAATTTACATGCTTGCATTTCATGGTGTTTTGCTTTGTTTGGTTTATGCAGGTACCAATGTGCAAACTGGTGAGGAAGTGGCTGTCAAGCTGGTAAGAATTTGTTTCTATTTCTTTGTAATGGGAAATTTGGAGATTTTTGTTTTTCTCCTTTGCAGTTGCCATCTAACCAATTGTGAAATTTTGTGATCAGCATTAGATTTTTGTTTTTCCTCTGGTTTCTGAGTTTTGATTTTTGGCTTTTTTGAACATTTGTTGTCAACACCAAGTTGGGGGCTATACGGCTGTAAACTTTAGGCCCCGTTTGATAACCTTTTGGTTTTTGATTTTTGAAATTTAAGTCTATTTTTACTCAAATTTACTACAATGTGTTCCACCTTTCCTACCATGTATCAATCTTCCCTTAAAAAAGTATGTGAATGCTAACCAACTTTAGAAAACAAAAATAAGCTTTTGAAAACTACTTTTTTTTTGTTTCCAAATATTGGTTTGGTTTCTACAAATATGGGTAAGATGTAGATATTCAAGTTAGAAAAAACATATGGCAAGGTAGTTGTTATAGGCTTAAATTTCAAAAACAAAAAACCAAATAATTATCAAACGGGGCCTTAATAACTAAATTTGAAATTGGCATCTCGATTGTTGTTTTCTTCGGAGTTAAGAGAAGGATGGAAGCATTAGCTTTGGTTGCCACCTACCTAGGAACTATTTTCCTGTGGTAACATGGTTTACTTGACATCTAAATGTGGTAGGGTCAGGCGATACATTATGTAACAATAGTCGAGGTATATAAAAATATATATATATTAGCTTGCAGTTTATTGCAAATAGTGGGGAAGAGGGAAGAAAAGACATTAAAATCTTGTTGTCTTTGTGAATTATAATGTCTTATATTCACTCTGGTGTCATTTATAACTGTAAATTTTAGATTTTGGCAATTTACTTATGAGATTCTTGTTTCTTCAGGAATCTGGAAAGACCAAGCACCCCCAGCTTCACTATGAGTCAAAATTATACATGCTTCTTCAAGGAGGGAGTAGGTTTTCTTTATGGTTCATTAACTTTGAGAGATGTCAATTATACTCTCTTAGAATTATGCCCAATAGATGTAGGTTTTTTCTCCTAATATGGTTTGTTTATATATGTAGCCGGTATCCCTCATCTCAAATGGTTTGGAGTTGAGGGTGATTACAATGTCATGGTTATTGATCTTCTCGGGCCAAGCCTAGAAGACTTGTTCAACTACTGCAATCGAAAACTGTCCTTGAAGTCGGTTTTGATGCTCGGAGATCAGTTGGTTCGTTCGCGAATTCGTTTAAGTAGCATGTTACTGATTATTTTTGGGAAGCTCATCCTTCTTTCTGTCCCCTGTAGATAAACAGAGTTGAATATATGCATTCACGGGGTTTTCTTCATCGTGACATTAAGCCAGACAATTTTCTAATGGGCTTGGGGCGAAAGTCCAATCAGGTATATTTGCATTGAACAATATTTTGTGTTTTGTAATACATGTCTGGAGATTTTATCAAGTTAAAGCAAATAATGTGACATATGAGTCTTAGCTTATACTTTATTAAACCAAACCACCATACTTTTGTGAACAGGTTTACATCATTGACTATGGTCTTGCAAAAAAATACAGAGATCTTCAGACACACAAGCATATACCATACAGGTAACTTGTCATCTATTTTCCCTTGACCAATCTTGACACTCCTTGCTACTTATTGATTTATGAAGTTTCAGTTTTCAGTTCACTAAATATGCCTAGCTATGCGCGACCATGGTAGTTTATGAATTCAGATGCCTTATAAACATTGTTCAATTTCTATTCTTCAAGAAAATTAAACTGCTCGATGGTAACGTCTCATTGTCGGGAAATGCGATGATGAATGTAGTGATAAAGTGACTTGATTGTTCAAACAAGTATTATATTAGCTGGGAATCCGCCTCTTTTGATCTAACTTTTCATCTATGAGATTATCTTTTGAGCTGATCTTCATTCTTGTTTTGCTTCTGTGACAGAGAAAATAAGAATCTGACGGGAACAGCTCGCTATGCAAGTGTCAATACTCATCTTGGACTGGGTGAGGAAATCTTCTTCTTTGTTTTTTTTTACCATTTTTCAGATTTATTTTACGTAAAACTTCTTGATTTGATTGCAGAACAAAGCAGAAGGGATGATTTAGAATCACTGGGCTATGTGCTCATGTATTTTCTTAGGGGAAGGTTGCAAACTTGCACATATTATTACTTAATGCTTGCTTTTTTCCTACTTGTATCTCTTTGGCACATCAGATTTTGACCCAAGTTCATGAATCTTTATTTCAGCCTTCCTTGGCAAGGACTGAAGGCAGGGACTAAAAAGCAAAAATATGATAAGATCAGTGAAAAGAAGATGCTTACTCCAGTGGAGGTATTATTACTTGCTATGTGCCACATTGGCATTTGCAAAATATAAATGTGACAAACTGTGAGTACAAAAGATCTCCTATCAAATAATTACAAGAAATTTTTCCAATGAAACAAAAGTGTAGCTAAACTATAGTCCTTAAAAGAAGGTCTAGTATATGCAGTGCCCAAGTCATGGCAATTATAATTGAATTCGTTTTTCTTTACATGACATGGTAACATGTTTCTAGGTTCTGTGCAAGTCATATCCATCAGAATTTACATCCTACTTCCACTATTGTCGATCACTGAGGTTTGAAGATAAACCTGACTATTCATATCTGAAGAGATTATTTCGAGACCTTTTCATCCGCGAAGGTTCGTTTAACCTTGTCTTTTTTACCATGGAACTTCTTATACTTTGGGGGTACATATTATTCTTTTACTACCTCCATCTAGGGGGTTAATTAATGGCATCACACTGGTCTCATTGTTGCAGGATATCAATTTGACTATGTATTTGACTGGACTGTACTGAAATACCCACAAATTGGCTCCAGTTCAAGATCACGAGTCTGTATTTGAATTTCTTGGATGCTTATTATAGTTGACTAATGATGGAAAATAAAATTCTATTGCTTCTAATATACTTTTTGATTGTTGCTTCTCTACAGCCCAGTGGAAAGCCGGGTCTCGCCGGAGGAACATCTGCTGAAAAGCATCCAGGTCCGTTTCTTTTCTCTGGAAGCATAGAGTAGACTATAAATTTCTGAAATTGGTTGTATATGACCTCGTATAGCTCATCTGTGCTTTGGAGAAATGATTTCTTACGTTAAACTTCATTTTTCCACGGCTCAGTTAGAAGTTTAGAACATGTTTTTGTATTAATGATCTGCAGCATACAAGGAAACGCTCGGCCTCAGGTTTGAAACCCACGAGTGAGCTTTTTAAAATCCCTTGTTGTCTTTAGGGTTCGGGCCTTGGGACGCGCGGTGTAGACGTGTAGTCCACCGTTGCTGCTGGTTACTGCGATAATCATTTGAGAACAATTCCTTTCTTACAACTGCTATGATATATATCCTTATTATGTTGGAAGAAACATTTTTGGGGCATTGGGGATTGGGAGCTCTCTTCATGTTATAGTGATTCCTAGCCAATTTATGCTACAAAGTTGAATTGAAGATATGGTCTCTTAACAAATTGATATATTGTTTACTTTGTCATCTAGTGAGCCACGATATTCGAGATAGTAGATTCTCCGGTGGAGCTGAGGCATTCGCGAGAAGGAACGCCAGTGGGATTGGTTTGCACGGTGATCATTCCAGACACAGATCATCTGATGATGTGCGTGCACCATCTTCCAAGGATGCGGTACTGCTCCAAGCAATGATCTTCGATTTTCGTTTCTCTCAATGAACTTTGGTTTTGTTTACTTTTTCTGAGTGTTTGGTTCCTCTATGATGTTGTTCTTTTACTAAGTTCACATATTTTCTTTCCCATCCCCCTTTACAGCAAGCTGATTCAGAAAGGTGCTGCAGTATTAATAGGAACGGAAGCTTTTCAAAGAGGCCTGTTTTATCTAGCAGTCGACCGAGCTCCTCTGGGGAGCCAAGTGAAATCCGATCAAGTCGGCTGGCATCAGCATCAAGTAGTCACCTATCTTCAAGCCAAAGGGTTCAACCTGGTTTTGACTCCAAAACGACAGCTTTTTCCCGTTCCTCAACTACGAAAGGCGGTCGTGATGATACGCTCCGGAGCTTTGAGCTGCTGTCTATTGGAACTGGCAAGAGGAAATGAAGAACCAAAAAAACAGATCAATCTTGGTAAAGCTAGCGACCGCGAAAACGGTCAAACATAACACCCTATGTATCTTTCTGTAAAATGCCCCAGCGCTACGGAATGTTATATCATTTGAACATGTATATGTGTATCGATCAATAGTTGGCTCAGTTCATCCACACTACAAAATTAATGAAAGTTCCTTCGAAAACGTTGTTGGAAGCGAAACCTCCATGGATTTTCATTGTTTACAATGGTGCTTGTTTCGTTCTAGGAAGTTTTGAATACTTTTGAGACAGTTATAATGTGTGTCTTTCATGTTAAAGAACCCTGCTGAAACTCCAAGATGGGTTTTGCTGTTCTCTAATCCTGTACTTCTGTTTGTACATATTACATAATTCTAATATTACCCTTTTCAGGCTAAGATTAGTTATTATGGTTGCTTGTTGGAATTGTTTCAAATAAAAAGACGTGTAATAAAAACAAAAACAAAAACTATTTCTAACCCTAATACAAAAATTTCCGATTTTTATTTTTTGAAATCGAGAAATAAGAGTTTCGCTCCACTATGCCTAGGATAACCACGCATGTCCCTAATCTAGGTACTGGGAGACATCGAAAGAATGAAGACACGAGATGTGTCTACAAAAATTAATATCACAGGTACGTGAGTTTTGAACTTGAGACCTTCAGACATCACACATTCAAAGCTCAAGCTTTCAATTACTGTGCCACCTTTTGGGGACTTTTTTTTTATCTTTATTAATTAAAAATTAACAATATTATATTCTAATTATGCTATCTCTTCCATATATCTGCAAACACTCATTTTGGAAGAATTATTTTGCTGAGGAATATTAGGAATTTCACCTCACTAGTTGATGGTAATCCCCCATATGTATGTGTTGTACTGATTTTTGAATTTGATAAGAAATCCTTTTATGAATATGAAGATTTTATTTGATCATGTATAGCATAGCACATATTTTAATCTACACAGTTTTTAAGTCTGTCGTAAAAGTCAATTTAGATAATTATTATCTTATCAACAAAAGCAAGAATTTATGGGAATATTTACTAGAAAACTATTCATAATATGCTAAAATTGACATTTTTGTCAACTTAGCTCAAAATTGACGTTGCCTTGAAAAACAATTGTCACATTCGAAAGTTATTACATTGAAATAACATGAAATGATATGTGTGACATGACATTGAATCTTGACCATCCTATGAAAAATGCTGACATAAATAATTGTTATATGTACAAAATTGTCAATCGAAGTTGAACTTTGAAGGAAAACCATTTGGGAACATTTTTTTATGCTCATTTAGCCCCCGTTTGATAACCATTTGATTTTTAGTTTTTAGTTTTTGAAATTTAAGCTTATTCTTACTCAAATTTCCTACAATGTGTTCCACCATTCCTACCCTATATCTATCTTTCCTTAAGAAAGTTGGAGAATACTAACCAACTTTTAAAAACAAAAACAAACTTTTGAAAGCTACTTTTTTTTGTTTTTAAAAGTTGGTTAGTGTTTTCATACTTTCTTAAAGAAAGATGGATATATTGTAGGTAGGATGGAACACATTGTAGGAAATTTGGGTGAGAATAGGCTTGAATTTCAAAAACAAAAAACAAAAAACCAAATGGTTATCAAACGGGACCTTAATTATTGATTTATGTAGTATTCAGTTATCCTAAGAGAATGCACGATTAGTCCTTCGAAAAATAGATTACCAGTATGAGATTGGACAATTTTAATTATTTTTTTTTTTTTTTTGAAAAAAAACAATTTTAATATCTTTTAGATTTTATTTCTTTTGGATGACATCAAATATATTTGAATTTTAATGAAATAATTTTAAGAACATTTTAAAAAATTCAACAACAATTGTAGTGAGCGATTCGAACAAGTGATCTCTTAATTTTTAGATTATATATAATCTCATTGTAATCCCTCGTTTTGGCAATTATTTTAAGAACTTTTTAAGTCTCTTAGGTATTTATTTAATCAAACTGTTTCCGTAGATATCATAAATGTAAGGAATTTTGAAATTATTATCTAACCATTGAATGAAAATAAATTAACATCAAACAAAATAACAATTGAGCGACTAGCCCTCGATAATTATTAATTACAATTATGAATGTAATTGAGTTTCAATTAAACCTCTTTACTCAATCTATAGGAATACATCCGTTGATTTTCTTCTATAAATAAAACAAAATGTAGGGCCATAGCTAAAATTCTGGAAGTTAATTCTTACATTTTTTTCCTTACATGAAATGAATTTGAAGTCCACTTCAATTTGATGGTGCACTTTTTTCCCCTAAAGATAGGGATAGAGAAGGGTTGGGACTGAACAAGAAGAAGAATTCTAATATTAGATAACCTTTTAATAAATTTTCTTAGCTACAGTCAAGGGTATCCATTGAATAATATCACATATATATAATTCACACATTGAGAAGTTCTCCATTGTACCTGAAAATTTGAAAGATCATTTTCGAGTTTGATCGAACAATGTCCCTCGACCAGATCAAAAGGCAAGCATCTTCGTATTTAAACCACAGATTCAAAGTAGCCAGGCTTGCCTTCACTGATGTTACCCAGGCAGAATTGTAAGTAAATTATAAATCTTTTTTTTATATCCGTAATTAACGCTTGTGTTCATCTTGATTATTGTCACCATCTACAATGGAATTCATCGTCTCCAAGTTCTTCAAGACTCTCTTGTTCATCTAGCTTGAGCGTAGTTTAGCATCAAGCAATATATAGAAATAAATTATTGTTTCTTGTGGGTTGCAAAAATAATCAGGGTGACGAACTCTGAAAAGTATATTTGAAATTAGACATTGACTTTCCTTAATTCTCAAGGTTGGCAGAGGAAGCAACGAACAAAGATCCAGGTACCCCTAATGCTAAAACAATGACAACAATAGCTGAGGCAGCCTTTGATGTCGATGATTATTGGAGGATTGTCGACATCCTTCACACTCGGTACGTTAAACTGGTTAAATTAGAGCTTGAAACCATTTTTATATCGATAAATACCTATGACTTCAACTATTTTTATGAAACATACCACCTAATATTATATCAAGATAATTTCAAAAGGAAACGAGAAAATGTAACAAGACGGACCACGATTATGATTAAAACCATATAGTAGGACTGTGTTTTGGAAAGTTTCTTAAAAAGTTTTAAAATTTGTACCTAGGTCAAACTTATCCTTAGTATCAAGAAAACAAATTACAGATGCTGATAAGTTGACTAAGTAAATTTCAGTTTGCACAACATTGAGTGGAAGCAGTGGAAACAATCCTACAAGTCAATGGTACTTCTGGAGTTCTTATTAACCCATGGACCAGAAGAGTTGGCTGATGAATTCAAAAGAGATTCCCATATCATTCAAAAGCTTGGAACTTTTGAACATATAGATGAAAAGGGGTAAAATGATTTTATACAAACCAGAGATGCATATAATATAGCAGAGTAAAGGCTTTTTCTTGATTAATAATTGAATTTCTAATAATATGATAGGTTCAACTGGGGTGAAACTATGCACAAAATCTCAGAGAGGATATTACAGCATCTTAAAGGAGGGCAGCCTTTCAAAGAATCACGTCTGAGAGCTATTAAAATAACAAGAGAAATTCAAGGATTTGGTAGTTCACCTTCATCGTCGTCCTCGTCAACGTTATCGTCTGGCTTTTCGCCCCACTTTTCCACATCTTCATCTTTTGGTTCATATTCTACTAACTCGAGCCCCGCATGGAGCGATATCCACGAGGAAAACAATTTCGGAAAATCACCATTCTCAGACAATGCCCATGAAAGCCATATTTGGGAAGGAATGAGAAATGAGAATAAATCTCCTCTAAGCGACTTTAATAACAAAGATAAACACCTTTGGGACTTCCCCTTAATTCAAGAGGATGATTGTCTACTTGAATCCGAGGGTGAGAAAGAGAGGCCATCAAGTTTTCTAGGTGGAGTTTGTTCAAAGCTCGTGGCGATGAGTCCTAGATGAGCCCTACCCGCCCGGAGAGAGCGGGATTTAGAAGAGCTTTTGATGAAGTGAAGAATGAAGATAAAAGTGTTTGATAAAAGTGTTTCTAAACAGGGTATCCTTTGTACATGTTTCCTCCTAAAGTAAGGGTTGAAGCAAATAAAGCAGGCTTAACCTCAAAACCATGCTTGAGTCCTATACTAAGATAGATGTATAAGTGACATTGTATTTTGTAGCACATTTGCAGTATCTAATATTTCATCAACGAATTCGCAAATCAAGGAAAGCAAGACTTAAATTAGAAAATAAAAACAAGTAGAAAACAAAAACCATGTCCTGTGCCACAGAAACTCGACTTAACGGCTAAATAGATAAACATCAACACTATGCTTAATTGGAGTAATGTAGGCATCTTGTAAAAAGTTAAGTAAAACCCACAACACAGGATGCCAGAATTCCGTACACCTAAAATAACAGTCCTGATCTCCTGAGGGATTGAGAAACAGAAGAGATGACAACCCAAAACTGATAACATAAACTTGCAAGTTTTAAACAAAATTAGAAGATAAAGAAATACACTTTCTAAGATTCACTCTTTTTCAGCTTTGCAAGCTCTTGCCTAACCAATCCAGCTCTCTGCAAAAAGAAAATAATAATAATGTGAGCCAGAACCCAATAGAAATAATAAAAGATTTATTTTAAATGATTAATAAAACTAAACTTCTTACAAACTCTTTCATGTGTCAAGGAAAAAGTAACAAGAGAACATACAAACTACAAATTGCATCACATCATCACTGACCTTTATCTTAGCCAATATTAGCTTGAACCTGTCAAAATCATTAAGCGATGCCCTTCGTTTCTTCACGAGTAGTTTTCTCCCCCAAGAGCTATCCTCCCACTTTTTCTGAACATCTGACATGATCAAAACAAGTTAAATCAACAAAAATGGGAAGATAGGTGGGATAGGTTTTTGAAAGTAAAACTTAATTTAAGAAGCGTACCAGCAGCCTTCATGGCTTCAATGAGTTCCTTCTTTCTCGGCACTCTCTTGATGTCGATTTTAATGTCGGTAAGAGAAAGTCTCTTAAAGTTCATTTGAGATCTGACCATATCAGGAGCATCAACCAAAGCCTGTATGTTGTAGCATTACAACAAAATAGAGTTAATAACTAATCAAATCTAAGAGAACCTAAAACAAAAACACCAAGAAATGGCAACAAAAGATACAAAATTTAAAACCAATCTGATGGCACGGATAATAATTCTATCCGGATCCACCTTTTCAACCAAGAAAAATTAATATTGTGGAATCACATTGAGTGGGAGAAAATAACATACATGCAATGCAACTGAAAGTCATCAATATTTGAAAAATATGTATACTAGCAAAATAACCATTATGAAGTGGCCTAGTAGTCAAAAGTATTGTATGTAACTAAGAAGGAATAGGTTAAATGCATGAAAGCCACCTACCTAGAAAATAATTTATTTGGAGTTTTATTGACATCCAAATGTTGAAGGGTTAGGCGGTATTAATATGCATGTTCCTTGACAATTTTGACATTCAAGGACATTTAAAAATAAAAAGAGCACAAATCACGTAAGCTTCAAAACAATAAATTTAAAGAGTCCACGAAACACCGATTATAGCTAGTGAAGATTCAATTCGTCATTGGGAAAATGGTTACAGCTTATAGCTAAAAATTATGCTTTGCATACTCCACCACACTAACAATTTACAGTAAAACAAAAAATAAATGATGATTCCATAAAATAAGTGAAAATTCCATAAAATTCAGTAGTAATGAACTGAAACTAGAAATCATCGATAAAAATCGCAAGAAATAGTGAAAAAGAACATACTCTGTTCTGGTCAAGAACATCGACGATGACGACAAGCTTTCCGTAGTCTTCGCCATAGTTGACGAGAGCGACTCGCCCGATCTCAACGTACCTCTTGAACGGCTACAGAAGCAATCAAGAAGCACACGATTCAGAATCAAATCGCAATTCGAACAACAAAAATTGGAAGAAAATTAAATCATTTTAGTTGGAAAGGAAGAAACTAAGGATGAGAATGCTAACCATCTTTTGCCTGTTAGGGTTTCTCCAGAGAGGGGCGAGACGAAGAAGGAGGATTATCCAGTGTCCAAATTAGGGTTTTTCTTTCTCACTACTTGTACATCCAAGTAATGGAAAATTGACTTTTTAGTAGAAGATTTGAGATGTAGGTTGAATTTCACTTCAAATTTAGACACTAAATTATAATTTATTTGCCAAGTTTTTTTTTTGGTTGGGGGGAATTTGCCTGTATTATAATAAGGCAAAAAATTACATAAATAGCAAAACAAAATGAAAATATTTATAAATATAGCAAAATTAGATTTTATAAACTCATCAATAATGTAAACTCCCCATCAATCAATAGTGTGTTTGATGGAGTCTATCAATAATATCTGAAGAAGAAACAAAAGTTGTTAAATTTACAATATTTTTAAAATATTTATAATTTTAATGTGGGGTAAGAAATTCAAATTCTTTTTTTTGAATTTTTAACCTCATCGGAGTAATACTTTATGACAACTATTTATCGAATAAGGTGTTTAAAGAAACTAGAACCTACAATTACTAATTTATATTTATATTGTATTAGTGTAGTATCTACATATTCAATGGAAAGCCTTTTTATAATCGATTGTTTGCTCTGCTTTTTATTCAATAAAATAATCTTTTGTTCAATAAAATAATCTTTTGCTGTGGTAATAATGTAAACTTTTTGCTTGCCATCACAGCCCAATCTTGGGACTCTAATGCCAATTTCGTGTATGCTAATGAAGTCAATTTTATTAAGTCTAAAAAAGTATCTACAAAATCAATGGAAAGTCTTTTTACAATCATTTCTTCGAGTCATTTCATTTAATTACTTATTGTCGAGATAACTTAGTTGGTTAGACTATTGTGATGTATTGGTTAATGGTTAATTTGTTGTAACTTTTTATGATCGTTTCTTTAAGTCACTTCCTTTACTTATATGTTGTTCATGTAATTTAGTTAGTTGGACTAACTTGTTCCACCTTAAAATCAATTGGCAATGAGGGGTGTAACTCATATCTCTTTTATATTGATGTTGGACTCTTCTACTTTCAGATATTTGTGAGATCCTAACATGCCCCATCAAGATGGTGCCTCTTTTGGCCTCACCAATCTTAAATCGGATCATCGGATCTCAATTTCATTTTATTGGATCGAATATCTGTTTGGGCTTTATGGGCTCTGATACCATGAAGTCAAATTCAACCCATAACCCAAACAAAATGTGTATAACATGATCTTTTAGAGACATTTTTCTTCCTGCTGACAAGGAATCCACTAGATTCTTGATTTTCTGAAAATATTCTTCAAGCTTCATATTTCCTTTCTTGATCGTTTCAAGTTTTATTCGTAGATCTAGTACTCTTGCTAAATTTCTTGACGAAAACCTAGCATTGAAAGTTTTCCATACCTGACTCGCTGTTTCACACTCGATCATCTCAGATAAGATCGACATGGACATCGATCCAAAGAGCCAAGCTGTGATGAGGCTATCTTGACGAATCCAATGTTCATACTCTGGATTTGAACTTCGACAAATCTCAGATCCCGAGCTTGATGAACTTTCTTGAACCAAGAACTTCTCTCCTCTCAAAGCTGTAGACACCTACAACTTCCATAATAGAAAGTTCTCTTCATCAAGCTTCACAGTGGAAATCTATTCATTATCTTCTCGCCTTAAGAGCTTCCAATTGCATCAGAGGAGATTCTTTATTGAAATAACTCCATTGTTGATGGCCACAGAATCGAAACGGTTGTTAAACCCTAATTAGGGGGTTGATACCATGTGAGAGAATATAAGGTTCCACCTCAAAATCAATTGGCAATGAGGGGAGTAACCCATATCTCTTTTATATTGATGTTGGATTCTCCCACCTTCAAATGTGAGATATTTGTGAGATTCTAACAAACTTTGTGTATAAATAGATCTTTAATTGTATTTGTGGATACTTTTTTTAGACTTAATAAAATTGACTTTATTTGGTATACACCTCATACATTCAACTTTCAAAACCTTTTAATCCATATAAAGATAATTTTAAGTATTAGAAAAATGCCTTGTTAAAAAAAAAAAAAAAAACAATGTGATCAATTCAATTAAAATTAAAAATTGTGCATTCCTTAAAACTAAAACGGGCAACATAATTAATCAAACGAAATTTGAAAACGAGGGTTCCATATAATTGAAATTGTCAGACTACCATTCATCGTAAAATCAAATAAACAAAATTTAAGTAAATTTATAACTAAAAAGTCATGAGTACACATATTCGAATTATTGCCAACTAAAAATGATAATTATTGCCAACTAAAAATGATAATTACTTTAATAAGAAGAATAACTCAACCACAATGATATATATTCAATGGTCAAAATATTATGAATTCAAAATTGTATATTTTTTTATCAATACATATTCAAAATCAAAATATCATGAATTTGAATGATCACCCCTAAATAAATTATATATATATATACTCTTTTCCCATTATATGTATTTTTGGCGCAATTATATTGATGTTAATCGATTTCAATTTCACATCATATTCGAACCCAAAAATGAGTATTTATTCCTCTGTCCCAATATAGTATTAAAAAAAATCTTCTCTTTTCTCCCCCAAACAAGAGATTACATCTCCCATCCAAACACGCCCAATTGTTTTTAGGACAAACAATAAAAGCGCTGAGATTCTCGTCTCGCGTTGTCAACACCACAACTAAAATTCGAAGAGAGATTCTCAGAACTTCTTGCCTCGGCCGGAGCTCTCAAAGCCGCTTAAATCTCACCGCCGGCCGATCTTTTCTCACTGTAAGCATACATTTCTGCACTAAACTCGCCGGAGTTCTTCGTTGCACTTGCTTGCCTTTTACTCTACGCTGTGATCTGATTGAATACTCTATTGATCCGATTGAAGTTTTAATCATATTAGAAAACTGGAATTTCTGCTTTATTCCAGTTGATTGCATCGGTGCTGATCTACTGCAGTTTATTTTTACTGTAATTGATTTTGTTTTGGACATTGCTGTTTTGTTGAGTTCCGTATTGCTTTCTGCCTTGATGTGAATCGAAAGTATGCTGTTCAACGGGTGACTGTGAAGTAATCCGTCGGAAATACATTATTTCTCAGTGTTGATCTCTGTGAGGGATTTATGAACTTGTTTGGATGTCGTTTCCGCTATGTGATTCCGTTCATGTGTACGGTTTGATCGCATAAGAAAACTGGATTTTCTGCTTAATTCCAGTTGATTGCGTCGATGCCGATCTACTGCAGTTTCTACTGTAATTGATATTGTTTTGGACATTACGGTTATGTTGAGTATCGTATTGCTTTCTGTCTTGATGAGAATAGAAAGCTTGCTGCTAAACCGGTGATTGTGAAGTATTCCGACGGAAATACACAATTTCTTTAGTGCTTGATCTCGGTGAGGGATTTATGAACTTGTTTGGATGCAGCAAAGCCTACAAATGGAGGGAACTGTTTTCGCCCCTGCCTTGGAAGGAATTCAGCATGTCAAATCTGATGCAGGGGAGATTTTGACCAAGCCTTTTCTGGAAGTCTGCCAACATATTTTGCCTGTTATAGGTACAATGTCTCTCGATTCTTTTTGCCTTTTTAGTTTCTCTCTAGTTTCCTGGCGTTTGACTGCAATTGCATATGATTTCTTTTGGAGGAAATATAAATTTTTATCAAGAAGTTAAATGTTGTGGACTCTATTATTTGCCTACATGAAAGTTAGTAGACTGATGTTTCTTTGTTGGTGAACCAGAGAACTAGATCTGTCCTCTAAGGTTTCTGCTAATTTGTTTTCATATGGAAATTGAATTCCTAGTGTAACTCGACATAAATAATTTGTTGCAATCTCATACTCAGGTTACCTCAACTGTTCAGCTTTATGAATTGACATCTTAAAATTAATGTCTCATTTATTTCTAATGCAGATAAGTTTGGAGCTGCTATGGCACTTGTAAAATCTGACATTGGAGGCAACATCACGGTAAGATGCGGATGTCATAATCTTTTCCTGTTCATTCAGTGATTTGAAATAAGTCTGTATAATATCATTGTCTTTGAGGCCAGTCTATGGCAGTCTGTTGTCTTACATAAGGGGAAACATTGAAGCTTATATGCATTTGTTTACTTAATTTGATGTCTACCTTGTTTTATTTTGTTGGTCACCAATCTCACTATCTTTGGACATAGGCATAGCTAATTTTCTCATCTTGTTTTGGATTTGCCAAATAAAATTGGAGTATATGAGAAACATAGCTGGAAAAGTAGTGAAAGGAAATATGTGTTGTAACTGAAAAGATTGTACATGCATCCAACTTGTGTATACTTACAGGTGTTTTTATGCATTTGTGATATATAGCTGCAAATATTTTCTGTACTTCTTAAAGGGAGACAAATGCATGCCTTTGCAGTTCTCTAGTTTTTACCATATCGTGCTTGCGTTTTTGTTCTATTCCAATAATTATGTAGAGGTTATATTTTCTCATCCATATGGTTTGTACCTGTAGAGATTGGAGACCAAGTATTCTTCCAACCCATCTGAATTCAACTACCTGTATAACTTGGTGAAACCTGAGATTGAAGCTGGAACTGCAAAAGGATCATCCAGTTGCACGAATGGTCTTCTTTGGTTGACAAGGTTAGAAAATGTTTGTAGTGAATATGTTGTTTCCATTTGATTCTGGCGAAACTGGAGATCTACACAGTTGATAAGATGCTTTTAAACATATGTAAAAGTTTCACTATGTTTGTCATTAAAGGTTACTAAAATCTAACTGGTGATGGAAGCCTCCCCCATCTTCCCTGAGATACTTTAAGGGGATTATCCAAATGATGCAAAATAATTTGCAGTTTACTTGCATGACTGAACCAAATTGCTTGTGTAAATCTTTGTTTTTAACTGAACCCAGAAGTATAATAATCTAAGATGACCCTGAAAATAATCTTGGATCAATCTGATTAACACACACTTCAATCCTAATCGCATATTTTGATTCTCTTCAGAGCAATGGATTTCTTGGTAGAACTTTTCCGCAACTTACTGGAGCATCAGGATTGGACAATGAGTCGTGCCTGTACAGAAGCCTACGGCAAGACCTTGAAAAAGTGGCATGGCTGGTTGGCCAGTACAAGTTTCTCTGTAATCCTCTGATGCCTCCCTATTAATTTAATTTTTAAATTCTTTGGTGTTAGAGGTGTTTTTTGGTCCAATTGGTTAGTTGCTGGCCGCAGTTTTATCTCTCTCTCCGCTTTCTTTATTTTCCTTCAACATATGATTTTAGAGATCCCCATAAGCATATTCCTCCAGTTCTTTTTCTGGAATAGCTCGTGTTACCAGCATTTTTTGGGTCTAAAACTCTTTCATCTCTGATGAACATGATGTAACACATGAGTTCACATTTCAAGATTGGAAAGATTCTCGTCGGTTTCAGGAAACAAAACTACATAGCAAAAGAACTAACTACAAAATCGAAGCAAATTTTATTAAACCTTCTACTGCTGCAAATACATTTATAATGTTTGAATTAACTGAATGTTCTTTCATATCGTTGAGCTCAATCTGTGAATGCGAGGTTGTGAGAAATTATATGCCGAATCTAATCAGATACTGACATATTGTAGGTTGCTATGAAGCTTGCTCCTGATCGTAAGAAGTTTATGGAAGTTATATCGGGCAACGGCAATGTTGCAGCAGACATAGAGCAATTTTGTACAAAATTTTCACCTTTTCTCCAAGAGAATCACAAGTTTCTGGTAAGATCCCCCAAATTCCTGAAGAGCTGACTTATACATTCAAACTTGATCCTTGTAGTTGAAAAGTGAGAACCTACAACTGAGCCTCTCATTGTCAGATGGAATTTTATATATTTAATTCGTTACCAGTGTCCATTAAACCTAAATAGGATATCCAATCCAATAACAATAAAATTGGAATTCAGTCTAAGAATGATGAATTCAAATCGACACTATTTTGAAGTGCAGGTAAACGTAAAAGATTCCACATTGAAAAAGTGAAGAGATCTTACCATCTCTTACAATCCATAAATAATAAAGAAATGGTGTGTTCAAATTCATGGTGACCATCTACTTAGAAAATAATTTTCTACAAATTTCCTAGACATTTAAATGTTGTAGGGTCAGACGGTATATCTTGTGAAAATAGTCGAGGTGTACATAAGCTAGTCCAGACTTCAGCCACTCACGGATATAAAACAAACCTTTTAATATAGTGGGTTTCTCCTTTCATTATCAATTGACTTTAATTCCATACTATCTAATAGTTAATAACTAATAAGTTTTAATTTGGGCTATGCTTTTCAAAGCCTAGAATTTCTGAGCAATTTAATTCCTGCAATATTAAATTTAGTTCTGGATGGATTATTCAAGTCTATTCAATCTTTTGCCTTTTTCACATTCAATTTTGAATGTTATGAGCATTGAGCAATGAATCAATAGAATGAAGGTATCTGCTGTCTTAATTTGGTTAAATGTCTTTAGAGGACTGATGAAATACTCTTTTTTCACAGGCTAGTGTTGGCATGGACGACCTAAAGGCGTCGTGAGAGGGTGGTCGTCGCTCAAAATCAAGTGGCTATCTCGACTGTTATTGTTACATCATCTATCTGCGTATATTATGGCTTATTAGAATCCCATTAACATCCTTAAAGTCAGACATAATCGCTCTTTTCTTTGATTTGGTAATCTTATGTTCCTATTTTGTATGTGCATTTGTTGTGTGTTGAACACAACTAGCTCAACAACATATTTATGTCTCTACGGGAATTCTAAACTTGTAAAATCCTCTTTAAATACTGTTGACATTTATATATGGGAAATTACCTTTAATTATGGCTACCTATACTATTGTGCATAGATACTCTTGTCTTCATTCGGTTAACCAGGATGGCATTACGTATAATTTGGTAACCAAGAGCCTTCCATTCTGAAATGTTGTTGAATTAAAAATTAAAAATAAAACCTCTATCTTATGATGATAAGAGGTCACCCTCCAACTTTTTTATAAAGTTTTTTTTACACACATTTGATAGTGCCTTTTGTTTTTCTTACATCTATAAATTTGTTGAACTTAGAAATGATTTTTTTCCCCTTTATATGAATAAAATTGTTTAGGAACCATTTGGTGCACTCAATTAGCACGATAAACCATCGTATAAAGGTAAACTCTTTTAACATTTTTTTTCCTTCATAAAAGTCGCGTTCAGAAAGAAAAGAGACATAAAAAAATCATCATGAAATGATTCAATTGGTCAAATGAGATTTTAGGGTGTTTAATGTGATGAGTTCAATCTATAGTGGTCACCTACCTAGAAATTAATTTATAGTCACAGATATAAAAAAAAAGAAAAAAAAACCAAATAAGCAACAATTTCAAAAAATTAGTAAGAAATTTGGAAACATCTTCAGTAGTAGAACCATTCCATGACTAAACAAGTTTGTCTAAAAAAGCAAAACAAAAGTTTGAAAATTGTTTGAATCAAAAAATATTTCACAATTTAAAATAGCTTTCTAATAGAATTGTCCTATAGCAATAACCAGAGACCATTAATATTACACAAAACCCTTTTTTTTAATTAAAAAAAAAACAATAAAAATACAAAAAAGATGTGATTAAAAATGAAAAGAGAAAAAATTGGAAAGTGGTTGGCCGTACAGTCCCCTCCCCAACCGCTGTTCCCGCGCTTTCACAAAACAAGCATCCAAAACCTGCACTAAGATTAGCCTCTCATCAATCTTCCTTTTCTATTCCTACGTCCATTCTTCTCTTAACCAATCGGGTTTTGATTGACTGGTCTCCGGCTCCGATCTCCGCCTCCCCTTCCTCTCCGGCCACCGTCGATCAAAACCTGCCGATCTCCCCCATTTTCACTCACTTCTAGCTTCTTTCGGCGAAGGTAATTGTTAGGATCTCACTATTATCTCATATTGAAAAATAGGTATCTTCTCATCACTAATGGGTGTTGAGATGAATATTCATACTATTGAAAAAAGTGAACATTCCTTCAAATATTTGTAAGATAGGTTGACTACTACTTTTTCATTATCGATTGGTTTTGAGATGGATGTTCACGTTATTTAATAGTAGTTTTCTCTTATTTCTCCCTTTAATTCGAAACCCTTTTGAAATTGAGGTGTAATTTCAACTTAATTTGAATTTTGAATCGCAGGGTTTAAGATTATCTATTATTTTGTATCGAGATTGGGCGGATATTTTTTCAGTTTTATAGCTAATTGGAACAATGGGTACCTCTGTAAAGGGTCTCTTAAAAGGACTACGATACATTTCGCAGATTTTCGGTATGTTTTTCGGGTTTCGGGTTTTCGGGTTTGAGAAGTTTTGAGTTGGGATAATGTTGATTGATTTTTTTTGCAGATGAAAAAGAACAGGAAATGCAGATTGGGCTCCCTACTGATGTTAAGCATGTTGCTCATATTGGAATGGATGGTCCATCTGCTGCAGCTGGTAATCAAAATAATCCAAGCTGGGTAAGAATAATCTGTTCGATAACTATTTTGTTTTTTGAAATTTAAGCCTATTTTAACTTATAACCAAAATTTGGAAACAATGGAGATATTCACTTCGTGGCAATTGTTGTTCCATATTAAAAACGTGACAATTCTTCAACATCTTTATAAGAGATACGAGTTACTCCCTTTATTGGCAATTGATTTTGAGGTGAAATCCCTAATTATCTAATATGATATTGGAGTTTAATGTAGGTAATAGCCCTCCCAAATTTCGATCCAACCCAAATGTTAAAAAATCTAAGTGGGTGATTTGGACCCCACCCAAGTGGGTATTTTATTCTAAGGTTTCAAATTTGATCATAAAAAAGTAAGGTAAAGCGGGTATTTTGGTCCACAAATTCGAATCCAATTCAAGGTGGTTTTTCCAATATGACCGCCATCTTGAGCGGGCATGTTAAAAATACTCACCTTATTGCAATTGTCTCACATTGGAAAAGTGAGAATTCTTTCCACAACTTTATAAGATATATGGGTCACTCCCCATTGCCAATTGATTTTGAAGTGAGATTCCATATTATCTAATATTTTGATTTTTGAAATTTAGTTAGCAACTTAGCATTAACATCATTTTTTACGGAAAGATGGAACACATGATAAGAAATTTTAGTAAAAATAAGCTTAAATTTCAAAAACAAAAATTATAAAAACAAATAATTATCGAACGAGGTCTAAGTTTTATAGTTTTATGCTCAGTTTTAGAAGTTTTGTGAATGTTGATTTGGATTTTGTGGGTGTTGGGAAATTGCACAGATGAACGAGTTCAAATCTTCTCCAGAAACCAAAACTTCAGACGATATGGCTAATTCTATTAGGGAAATTGATCTTTCTTCTGCTAATACCCCCTCCCAAGGTATGTTTCTTCTTCTATATATCCCTATCTTAAATTTTCCTTCATTCACTCGTAGGAAGTTAAGATTTGATGATACTCCTGTGTTGAACATGTGTGCGTTACTTTTTGTTTTTTTATATCCATGAGCGTCCGGTGCAGTTTACGCATCTTGATTATTCTTACATGACAGACCGTCTAATCCTACAACATTTAAATGTTAAGAGAATCTATAAAAAATTAATTCATAGATAGGTGGTAACCGTGAATTAAACCCACAATCGTTTGGTTTTCTAAAACCATTTTTGACAACTAGACTATTCTAGTGAGGAATCATCATTAAAGTGAAGAGACCTCCTAACATTTATAAGGCAAGATAGACTGTTTTTCTCATTATCTGTTAGTTTTGACATAGAAACTCATCGTATCTAATATGGTTTCATAGCCCATTAAATCCAAATGAGTAGTCGGTCTAATAAATGAAATTAAAATTTGATTCAAAATTGGTGAACCCAAACGAGACACCATATTGAAGGATCATGTTGAAGATCCCACATTGAAAAATAAGACTTCCTTGAATTTATAAGACAAGTGGGCTACTCCTCTCATAAATGCTTAATATACTATGTAATATACACATGGTGGGTTGAAGTGAAATGGACTGTTTATAATTGACTTAACAAAACAACTTGGACTTAGAACAATCACATGATGAATATAGATGTTTGATGACTGAAATTTGGTTTACAATGGTGGAGTTTCTTTGTAATACAAGTCACATTTTTGTAGAGGGTGGAGAGCAAAAGGCAAGTAAAGCTCCAAAGTCAAAACGCCGATCTTCATCAGAATCTTCATCCCTGGACTCTTCTTCTGCTCACCGGAGCTCCGAGAAAGGCTCTAGGCGACAACGCTCATCATGCCCTACAGCTGACTCTGCTGCACAAGAAGATAGTACTCGAAGCTCGCGACGTCGTCGTAGTTCGAATCAAGGGGCCGAATCAAGCTCGGAAAATCCTGCCTCGAAACATTCGCATCGGAGGAGATCTAAGGGGTCGTCCAACGGTGGATCGAGAGACTGTGAGTCTTTATCAGACATACCTCTCCCAGTTTTGGAGGCTGTTGAGGAAGAGAAGGCATGAGCAGAATTCCAGTGAATGAGTTCTCCTTGCCTGTTTTAAAAGAAACAAAATTAACAAAATTTTGTTACCTTGGAGATGATACATGATTACATTCTTAGCCTTCAGTTATGAGTTATGATTTTATTAACTAAGAAAGTTTTTGTTGTTGTTGTGTTGTTGTTGTAAGCATGTACCAACAGTGATTCTTGTAAAGAATGTCCAAAGTGTAATTTGAATTTTGAATTTCTTCTACTTATTGAGCACCCCTTTCCAATGCAGTGCTATTGACACAAGCATTGACAATATCAGCACTTAGATCCAGCTAGCTTATTGTCAAATTTGTTGCATCTCTCAAGTAAATACAAGTCTCTTTTTCCACGCTTATGTGCACTTCGATTATGTTTATGACATAATTGCCCGTAAGCTAATAAGGGTGTTCGAAACTGCATTGGATTCGGCTTTATAGCCTCTTATATTCGATAATTGAAAGAATGAGCATATATTTTAAAGAAAGCTTTTTTTAGTTTGGGCTTTTGGAAATCATTTGGTTAAAGCTTTTATTGGATGCTCATGGAAACCATTAGGGTTTATAAAAGTTAGTACAAAATGTAAAGAAATATGTGATTTTTCAAGTGTGTAAATACACCAAACTGAAATGAAACTCCAATCTGATTTTGTTGAGCTTGAGGATACATGGGTATGGAAATTTGTGACTTTTTAGTCATAACTACACACTATTATTCTTATTGACATTTTCCAACCACATTAATTGTTCAACTAAATGGACAATGGTATTTAGTACATGGGGGTATATGGACAACTAGTTAGAAAATACGGTTCTAAATAAGAGGAAATTTAGTGGACTCAACAAAAAAAAATTTCTAAATAGGATAGGTTCTAATTTCTAATCCAAACGTGATTGATATTATATTTTTTCTTATGTTTTTTTTTTATACAACAATATTGGAGGAGGGGGATTCGAACCTGTAACCATAAGGTTACAGAGTCGTCCCGTAGAACTACGCTACTTTTTTCATATTTTTTTCTTATGATTGATATTAATGTAAATTTTTCTTTCAAAAAAAGAAAAGAAAAAAGATATTAATGTAAATTTTGGATTTTATCAAAAAAGGAAAACAAAAAGAAAAGCAATAGCAATTACTCAAGCAACATAATCGTGTGTTTGCAACTAAGTTATATGTTTGAATCACATATTTTTAATTTTCCATTGTTGTTGAACTAAAAAAAATCCGTGTATTTTTAATTCTTCCATCATATTGGTATTTATGAGGAAATAATTGATTTATTATTAATTGTTTTTCGAAAAAAAAGAGAGGAAATATTGTTTATATCTCATACAGAAATGAAGATAATATTGTTTACAAAATAGGGAATTTGCGCTGTATAGCAATTTTCCTACTTTGCATTAGAATTATAGCAACTTTTTAAAAATATTGCAAATATA
>JBBMEF010000022.1:3159479-3194267 GCA_037832685.1 Sicyos baderoa | reverse complement strand
TAGTTTTTTGTAATGTCTCGATAGGATGTAATTTTTTCAATCATCAATGAAAGTTTTTGTTTCCTATCAAAAAAAAAGTTTTCCCCTGCCTCCTCTGGATGTGTATCCTCACTTTTTCTTTGTTATTGTATTGCACATAACCTGCGAGATCGAGCCATAGCTTAGGGATGGGCCAATGGTGCCTTGGGTATATGGGAGCGAAGCTCCGATTCCCGATCGTAAAAAGAAACTTGGGAGATAGCATTTTGATACGATAACTTGTCACTGTGACTCTTTGTACTTCTTAATTCAAGTCTTTGTTTTAACCAAACCCAGAAATATAATTGTTAAGATAACACTGCAAAATGAAAATGATCTTGGATCAATTTGATTAGCACATACTTTGATGCTACTTGCATATTTTGATCCTATTCAGAGCAATGGATTTCTTGGTAGAACTGTTTCGCAACTTAATGGAGCATAAAGATTGGACAATGACTCGTGCCTGTACAGAAGCCTATGGAAAGTCCTTGAAAAAGTGGCATGGCTGGCTGGCCAGTTCAAGTTTCACTGTAATTCTCTGATGCCCCTCGTTAATTTGATTTTGAAGTTCTTTGGTATATATATAAGAGGTGATTTTTGGTCCAATTTGTCAGTTGCACTGCACCATTCTTTTTCTTGTTACGAACAATTTTTCGGGTCTAAAACTCTTAAATTATCTCACAATCAAGTGTAGCATATGAGTTTACATTTCAGATTTGGATTATTGAGAAATTATATGTCGATTCTAATCGGATACTGAAATTGTAGGTCGCCATGAAGCTTGCTCCGGATCGTAAGAAGTTTATTGATGTTATTTCAGGCAATGGCAATGTTGAAGCTGATATAGAGAAATTTTGTGCAAATTTTTCACCTCTCCTCCAAGAGAACCACAAGTTTCTGGTAAGATTCATCAAATTCCTGAAGAGCTGTCTAAAACTTTCCAACTTGATACAACTAGTTCTTTTTTGTATGGTGAGCCTCAATATGTTAAATCTAGTTTAGGATTGATTCATTCTCTTACTTTTCTTATGTATGTCATTGACAATATTCAATGGACTAAAAGCAACTTAAGCATAACTTCACTATATATTAGATAAATGAAAGTTTCTGAGAGTCTTCCACCTTTTTTAGAAAAGTTTTGAGACATCCTCACTTTTACAATATGAGATATTCAACATGCCCCTCGAGATGATGCTTCTTTGAATTTACTAATCTTTGATCGGATCGGATTTTAATTTCATTTTTAGAAGACCGAATATCCATTTGTGTTTATTGAGCTTTGATATCATAATAGATGGTATGATGTTTCATCTCAACGCCAATTAGTAAGTAAGGAGGAGTCCACCTTTAGTTGTGAGGTGATCTCCCCACTTTTCTAATATAGGATTCCAATATTACTTAAGATATATTTTCTCGAGCAAGATATCAGAAGTTTAATTCCATTCACCTAAAAAAAAGCTATTGAATCTAAAGAAGAAGAATCAATAGATCAAAGTATCTCTAAACTGTCTTAACTTGGTTTGGAAATGTTTCAGAAAACTGATGAAATACTCTCTTTCACAGACTAATGTTGGCATGGATGATCTCAAGGCGTCGTGAGGGACACTGTTCGTCGCTGAAACCCGAGTGGCCGTCTCGTTTATATTGTTACTTCCTCTATCTGCTTACATTATTATCTGCTTACATTATTATGGCTTATTCGAAATCACTTTTGACATCTATTTATTGGAAAGGTTCCTTTAATTCTAACTCTACAATTGCCCATATACATTATTTTTTATGTCATTTCACTTCACTATCTTTGATTCAATTTGTTAAAGCATCTGTCTGTTGTACACAACTAGCTCATATATATATATATATACTCAATATACAGAATGTAAAGTATAACAACTATATTGATGATGTACATGCTGATAAACCAACAAGGATAGCAAAAAAAAAAAAGAAAATTGTGAAATAAAATGTGATATTTGAATTTTTCTTCAATTATAGAATAAAAGACTGTAAAATTAGAAAGAACAGAAATCTTTATATATATACACATTGTAAACCTAAGCACTTAATTGTTTGAATCTTACTCCTAAAACTGTTTTTTTTAGTTCAACCCTTATAAACCGCTGAATAAAAAATATTCATGCAACATGCTTTTAATTTCCAGATTCGGTTAAAATTCATAAAAGTTGATCCTAAATAAAGGATATAAACTAGAAAAGAAAACCAAATGAAAACTAATAAAATGAGTCCTAATAGCCGACAAGAATATAGTTTTAGCCCTATCTTATACAACTTATGCCCCGTTTGATAACCATTTTGTTTCTTGTTTTTTGTTTTTCAAATTTAAGCCCATTTTCTCTCAAATTTCCTACAATTTGTTTCATCATTTCTATCATGTATACATCTTTCCTTGAGAAAGTAAGGGAAGACCAACCAACTTTTAAAAACAAAAAAAAGTAGCTTCCCAAAGTTTGTTTTTGGTTTTAAAAGTTGGTTAGTATTCTCCTACTTCCTTAAAGAAAAATGGATAAATGGTAGGAATGATGAAGCACATTGTAAGAAATTTGAGAGGGAATAGGCTTAAATTTGAAAAATAAAATACAACAAATCAAATAGTTATCAAACGGGGCCTTATCATTCAAAGTTAAAGTTTGAATTTACATTCTCACAATATTGTTTAAATATTAAAAATGCCATAGAATCTATTAATAGAAACATCTTGAACCTAAAAAACCATTGACTAAACATATTTGTATTTGAAAAAAAAAAACTAAAAACAAATAAAGGGCATCAATAAAAAATAAAAGTATATTGTTTTTAGAAAATAATATTTACAATCTAATATTTCAAAAAACGATTTTCCTTCAAAAATAAAAATAGTGATTTAAAATGTAAAGAGAAAATAATGCGAAAGTGGGAGGCCGTACAGTCTCTTCCCAACCGCTTTTCCCGCGCTTTCCCAAAACAGGCATTGGAAACCATCACTAAGATTAGGTCATGGATCATCGTTCTTCATTCGAATTTCTATTCCTTCATTTTCTGTTGATTTCATCCTTAGTTCATTCTTCTTTCAATCAAACAATCGGGTTTTGATTGACTGGTCTCCGGCCCCGATTCCCGCCCCCGTCGATCAAAACCTGCCGATTTCCCCCCCATTTTCACTTTCTTCTAGCTCAAGGTACTTTCTATTCATTCTCTCGGTTGATACTTACTTTGTGGTCTTTGTCATGTCATCAATATCTTTATAAATATATTTGCTTACATCCCGATTAGTTTTGAGGTGGAATATCATATTATATAATATGGTATTATTGGTCGATATGAGTTATTGGTCCCCCCAATTCCAAAACCTATGCGAGTAGTTTGGACCCTACCCAAACGGTTATTTCAGTCCACAAATTTGGATCTAATCTAAGATGGTCTTTCATATATGGCACAATTTCGAGGGTCATGTTGGGCCTTTGTCCCACATTTCTCTTTGATTAAAAATCGTTTTGATTCGAACAGTAATTTCATCTTGTTTGGATTTTGAATCGCAGGTGTAAGATTATTATCGATTTTTCTGGTTGGGGTTTCTTTTTTCTGTCTCAGTATTCAGTTTATATAGCTGATTGGAACAATGGGCACCTCTGTAAAGGGCCTCTTAAAAGGACTAAGATACATTTCGCAGATTTTCGGTATGTTTTTCGGTTTTCAGGTTTCGTTCGGAATCTTTTGCCCTGAGTTCGGATGAATTTCGATTGATTGATTTGTGTTGAGGGAATTTTGTAGATGAAAAAGAACAAGAAATGCAGATTGGGCTTCCAACTGATGTAAAGCATGTTGCTCATATTGGAATGGATGGTCCTTCTACTAATCAAAACAACCCTAGTTGGGTAAGATTGATTTTTGATTGAACCCTATAGCCCTTTCTGATTTTATGTTTTGTTTTGATTCGTATTTTTTGGGTGTTTCGATATCGCACAGATGAATGAGTTCAAATCTACACCGCAAACACAAAGTTCAAGTGATTTGATTAGTTCTGCTGGGGAACTTGATGGTTCTCCTGCTAATGCCCCCACCCAAGGTATGCTGCTGCTTCTTCTATTAATCTGTGCGTGTTCGGGTTAACTTAGCGTCAATGTGTAAGGACTATTTACGTTTACATCATGAATAGAGATGTTGTTTGATTTCTTGCATTTTGATGAGCAAGTCTTGGTGACTGATATTTGGTTTAGAGAATGCTGGAGGTTTTTTGTATTTTTAGAATTCTTGAGGATGGTCAAGTTAAGTTGGTAATCGAGGTCATATTTTTGTATAGGGTCTAGAGACCTAGACGTGAAAAAGGCGAATCGGGCTCCAAAGTCAAAACGCCAATCTTCATCCGAATCTTCCTCACCCCTAGACTCTTCTTCTGCTCGGCAGAAATCTGAGAAAGGCTCCAGACGAAACCGCTCATCGTGCCATTCAAGTGACTCTACTCAGGAAGGCAGTCTTCGAAGTTCACGACGTCGTCGTTCAAATGCCGGGGGTGAATCAAGCTCGGAAAATCCTACCGCAAAACCCTCGCATCGGAGGAAATCTAAGGAGTCATCCGACGGTGGTGATTCAACAAGATCAATAGACAACAACTCTTTAACAGACATAAATTTTCCAGTTATGGAAGCAGTTGAGGAAGAGAAGGGGTGAGAAGAATTCCAAACAAGGAACTAAATGGCATTCTAGTCAGGCTTGCTGCTTCAAATGGGTCCTCCTCCTACAAGAACAATTTTGTTGCCTTGGAGATGATATGATTTTAGCTTCAGTAATCAGTTATAATTTTATTACCCAAGAAAGTTGTTTTGTAAACATGTTCCAACAATCATTCTTGAAAAGAATGTCCCACATGTAATGTGAAATTTGAATTTCTACTTAATTCAGCACCCCATTTCAATGCAGTGGTATGATTATCATAAATCACTGATATTGACAGAACCATTGTAGTCACAACAATAACAGCACTTAGATAGAGCTTATGTTGTACTACACATTTGTTGCATATTTGTACAGCAATTGTAACATTTCATCTCTCAAGTAATACAAGTCTTTTTCCACAAAAAAAGTCTCTTAACTTTCTCTTTTTTTTAGATAACCGGCACTATATACTCGGGGGCACTTACACCCACACCCATCCCAAGGTCCGGATTCATAAAACAACAAGGGATGTTACTGATAGAACTCGAATTTATTGGTAAAAAACCATAATGGAAATTCACGATAAGTCAAGTGATTCGAGATATTTAGATCCTCCCTAACTCTTGAGATCTCTCAAGTTGTGACAATTCCTCAATTCCAAGATAATTCATCATTACCTATTCCTTTCTATTTATAATCATAATATGTAACTAACTCTCTAAATAATTGCACAAATGGCCATCATATATGTTACAAATCTCTAACTTTCTCTCTTAAATCACTGTTCCATTCATGTAAGCTAACAAGGATATCATAGAAAGCTTTGGGTGTTGAAAAAGCACTTCAAGCTGACTTATCATCAATACATCTACCAAAGCAATGAAGCTACTTACAGTAAACAATGTAGAAATCCAGAGACTCCATACTTTCCTCTTCCTAACTATGGCTTCAGCAGTTGATCTCTAAGTTTAAGTTCGTATACAAGAGTCGATAAGAAAACTAATAATAATAAACGATGGTGGATTATAAAATTTCGACTCTGTCAAGAGATGTTTGAACTTGAGGATGCAGTGCAGCAAAGGAAATCCATCATGTCTGTGATTGTATTATGAGATAACAAACACCCTGAGTTCTCCTCTATCTCCTCTGGTGATCCGAGTATCATTGTCGAGGTAAGTGACTTCAAAGTCACCACTTCCGGTGTTGGACGGGGGCCTTAAAGCATCTGGAATCCGAGGTACCTCTAATGGTGGAAGCTGTGACAAGTTCCCTGTTGCTTTCACGGTTGTTTTCTCGAAAGTAATCTTAATCGTAGCAGACCCTGATCTCAGTACAAAGCAGACAAAGAAGAATTATTCTGGTTTAGAAAGGTATGCTGCATTGCAATGGCACCATAATTGTAAGACACCAAGTGAAACATTATACAAAGAGAACCTACCTATGATTTCAAACTTGTGAGCCAATGTAGCAGTGACTTCAACAGGAGGTAGAGGCCAAGGAGCACCTAACTCAAGCTCTACGATGTTATCGAAATCTTTGCTAATGATGTCAATCCGCTGAAACACCTGATGATGGAAATTTGAAGGTCAGCAAGAAGAAAAATGAACATAGTTCTCGAAGATGTTTTGTTAGTCATTTTGTTTGCGAGTTAAACGATAAGAAGAAGCTCTCATGTCTGGATCTAAAGTAGAGATATAGCTGAGAGATGACCAACAATAATAGAATTGAGACATACTCCACCTGACCAAGAGTAATGGGAAGTAGCCTTCCAGTGGGAGGTCCCGGTCGACTTCCACCTAGAGTACGAGATGAAAATGCACTGCTGTATATCAGTTTCCATCGTCCTTGCAATTTGTCAAGATCAACAGAGATGTCCACAGGCCCTCCCACAGCTTCAATCTCTTTGGCAGCATCCTCTGCCTTCTGTAAATCATCCTCGCTTGCAGCGAGACCTCTATTTAACCCCGAAACCGCACTCTAGAGAAAACAAAGAACAAGCATTACTAAAACAGGAACACAAATCACTGCAGCAGTTATGTTGCAAGATAATATGACAAAGAGTTTACTACATCAACTGTAGGAGGCTGCCCTCCTCAATAAGAGAGGAAAAAGGAACTAAAATCATCCCTGATTTATAAGAGGCATACATTTCTATTGTGATGTTACAACTTCAAATATTCCTAATTTCTTAGAAAAGATTACCAGAACTCTATTAGGAGTGAGTCCAAAGTCACACGTTGGGCGATGTCTCAGGTGAAACAAAAAACAAAGACACGAGAGCATACATCAACATGTCGGTGAATTAAGAGATTATAGATTAAATACATGATTATCACCTACCTATGAATTAATTACTAGGGCATTTCTTGACAACTATATGTTGCCCGTCAAGGCGAATCTTCAGTGAAAATAGTCGAAGTGGGCGTAAACAACCCAAACACTCACGAATGACGAATATGTCCAAAATTTACAAATATCATACCAATATTGAGATATGAAAAGTTGGTTGTCACGAACTAATCCAATGTGAACAAGAACAAAAAGATAAAAAACTATGGACTAATCCCCAATGTGTGGCACAATGATTGAAGACTTGGGCTTTGAAGATATGCTCCCTTCAAGGTCCCAGGTTCGAGACTCACCTGTGACATTACTCAATCGATGTCTCCGACTCTCCGGTGCCGGGCATAGGGACGGGCGTGGTTGCCTTTGTTTCAAAAAAAAAAAAAAAACTATGGACCAAAACAACCTATACCCACTGGTAAATCGCTAAACCCAAAAGCTTAAAGCACATAGATGATCAATCCAACACAACCTCCTGCGTTTTGATCAAACATTATAAATTGCCACTAAACTAAAAAAACCCAGCTCATAACTAACGCTATATTTCATTTTCTACATATATTCTCAACACCCACTTTAAATCAATCAATTGAGACAGAGAATTAATGGGCAAAAGACAGATAAACAGAAAAACCAAGCAAATCTTGAAATAGAATGCCATAATGATTCATCAAATTAAAAAAAACACACCAGTAGCTTGACCTTCAAGGATGCAAGGAGGTCAGATTTTTCCGACGAAGGGTCCGAGAAAACAGTGTCGGAAGTTGAGTTTAGAGAGAAATTTCTTCTGGGTCGGCCGTCGCCGGAAAACAGAGGCCGGCGGCGGGAACATTTGAGGTTGAAATTGGGTGAAATCCGATGTGTTGTGGACGGAGAAAGAAACCCAGAGGAAGGATCGGAAAGACGGATCTGGAGTGGAGATTGAAGAACAGAGCTCGCTAGAGCAGCCATGGGGGTGTTGATTCTGTTTGTTTCTCGGGAAAATAATGGAGAGAATTTATGATTCATGAATTGAATGGTTTGGAAGTAATGAAGAAAATGTTGGGAGGAGATGAGATTTGATTGGACATAAAAAGTAGCTTTAAAATGGTTTATATGGGGAATTCAGTTGGATGATTTATTTACTCCCCTTAATTCATTTAATTTTTGGAATTTTTGATGTATAATAAAAATTAGCTAAATAATTGCATGTATAGCATAAAAATAATTGCATGTATAGCATAAAAATAATTGCATATATACCAAAATTCTAAATGATTGAATTCAATCGAACTCAATCAATAATTAGTGATTGAACTCAATTAGTTATTGATTGAGTTCGATTGAGTTCAATCACTCAAAATTTGGTATATGTGCAATTATTTTCAGTATTGTGCTATACATGCAATTTTTTAGCCAATTTTTGTTATACATCAAAAATCCTTATTTAAAGATCAATTTAATATATTTCATGAGAAGGGGTGTTTAGATGACATTTTAGATGAATGTTTCGTATAGTGATAACTCGTTTAAATGTAGTTTTTTTATAGAGTAATTTGTAGTGTAATTGTTAATAGCTCGTTTGGATTTAGTTTTTTTGTTTAAGAAGTTGTTTGAAAGGATGTTTACTCTTTATTGATGTGATATTTTTTTTATTTATTGTTTTTTATGTATAATTTTTTTCGTTATTTATTTAGTAATCCAAAATTTCAAATTATTTTTTTATGTTTTGGAATTTCTTTAAAAATATTACTTTTTTTCATTTTTTATTTTTTAAATTTTGTTATTGATTTTTTTTGTGAGAACATTTTTTATTTTTAGTTGATAATAACACTTCATTTATATTTTTTTTAATAATATCTTCTTTTTTTTGAATGCTATATTTATGAAAATTTTTAATTAATTATCTAAAAATTAATAATACTTAATAGGAAAACAAGTTAAATACAATTTTAAAAATAGAAAAATAAAAAAATTTAATTATCTAACCGGGGTTAATTTGGAGAAAATGATAATCATTTTCCATTTATTATATGAAAAATATATATATTACAAAAATAAATAAATATGAGTATATTTTTTAATAATAATAAATAACAAATATATATATATATTAATAATATTAATAATAAAAAAAAAAATGTTAGTAAAGATTAACTAACAAAAATCTGAAAGTAAAAAAAAAAAAAAAAAAAACATAGGTGGCCGTGTGGCGCGTTTTTATTGCGCCACATGACTCACCTAACCAATCTATCATCTTACCCTTTACTAAAAAGATAATAATAATAAAATATGAAACCCATGAATGCATAATCGCTGTCAAAATTGAACGCCAAACACCCCCAAAAGTGTGTATTATGTTAAAAATATATATATATATATAAGTTATCTATTCGCCAAAAGTAGCATAGCTTTAATGTCATTTTATACGACCTAATAACCATTATAATTTTGAATCTCTTCTCCATTAATATTGTTATATCAAAAAAAAATATGCTTACATTGTTAAAGATTATTGAACACAAAATATATTTTTTACTTTAATAATATTGACGATACACAATTTAAATTTATAATTTTTTAATTTTTTAAAAAAATTATCGACTAACATTGTCGATACACATTATTACTTTTTTTAATTATCGTCTAATATATTATTTCAATTGAGTAAGTATTGAGAATATTATATTTTGGGTAAAAAATTATATACCAAACATAAAAGAATGTAAAAAAAAAAAAAAAGAGGTGGCCACGTGGTTTACTGGTGATTCGCCACGTGGCCCCCAATTGCTCTACACAATTCGTAAGAAAAAAAAAGTAAAAAAAAAAAGAGAGCAATTTGGGTGTACCCCGGGTAGCACCCGCACCGTGATACCTTTGTATTTAGAGTCACACATCTTCTTTTTTCTTTTAATTTCTTTTTATAATAAATATAAAGTAAAAAAAGAGATGAGATATGTGACACCAAATGTGCCACATGGGTGGTATCACGATGGAGATGCTACCCGGGATGCATCCAAATTGTGCTTAAAATGACAGACATTTTGTTACTCATTCTCTAATTTTAAGTCCTTTATCAATTACTTAGCTCTACTTGCAATTAAATTTTTAAATTTTCAGTTTAGCTTATGGAACCATTTTATTTTTATTTTTTTTAAAAGACGAATATTAGTGACAAAATATATTAAAAGTCAAAACATGAACCCGTACTACCACTAATAATAACAATGATAAAAAATCAAAACTTGTCAAATCTCGAGCCTTTATTATTATTAATTATGAAATTGAAAATTCATACTTAAAATTTAAGACAAGACACAAGCAAAAAGATACATTTTTTGGACCTTGTTCATGTGGACAAAAAAAACCCATATAATATATGGCCATTGAACTATAGGTTATAAATCAGAAATATTATAAAAATGTAGTTGAATTGTTCACAAGACTATAGCCACAATTTTAATAATTCATGAGCAATCGAGAAAATTCGATCTCTTTCTAACTGCCATCTTCCCAACTTCCCTCTTAAATTAACCCTCAAATTCATCAATAAGTTTCTTTTTAAACTCTATAGCTTTTACAACTATATATGATATATGTTATGGTTACTATTTATTACAACAATATAAGGTTTGGTTTAAAAAACAACACTATAAGTTTTTATATGACACACTAAAAAGTGTTATGCCACCATGCTCAGATTCACAAGTTTTCTACTATAAATATTTTCTAGCTTCTCGATTTTAGTTTTGAGTTAGAAATGTTTAAGATACATCGAATGTGACGTTGACGCAATAATTTTATTGTTTGGTTGTAAACTAATTCAATATCAATATTATAGGTGTTGTATTATGCCTTGAACGCATTAATCCCTTGTGATTAGTAAGTGAAAATTTTCGCACTTTCGCTTTCTATTGCGTGAACGCAGTATACGCATTGTACGTTCGCATTTTGCATCAGCTAATCACACTTTGCAACGCATTCTATTTAATTTAAGCATTATGTAATAGGGTTTAATGAGAGCGCATGTATATGACCGAATTAAACCCTAGCCGTTTATAACATTCATCATTCTGTAATTCTATAATCCGACGCCTTCTTTAAATAAAACTTGTTTTCCCTCCTTGTTCGTGGACTAGCTAACACAACGTTAGTAAACCACGTAAATCTGAGAGTTTTTCTTCCTCTTTCTCGTTATTGCATTTATCTTTTATGTTTTCGATTCGATTGTTGTTTTCTAATTTCATAGCAATAGGATCAATCTCGAAAATCGGTATTTGTCCCTCCTCCCCCGATATCTACTAAATAAAAAGAGTCTATGATACGGAGTGAGGCTGAAAATTCGTTTCTTTGTCCTTGCCATTAAATTCAATTCCCAATTTATCCAATTGAACATCATCGTCACTCTTTCGATCTCTAAAATCACTATTTGGAAGGTTTATAGTTCCCTTCCCCCCAGACGGACGACCACGGTCCCGACCTTACCAGCACCGGAGGTTTACTAATCAATGAACCCCGGACACTTTCGCGACTTGTCCTTAAAAAAAATAATATAATAATAATAAAACTTTAAAGGGTAATTGTGTAATTTGAGCTGAAAGTCATGGAAGAGACGTGGGAGGGCAAAAGAGACAAAACACCAGAGACGTTTACGAACGTCCACGTAAGCAGAAAGGCAGGGAGAATATAAATGAATCCGAAAACAGAAAAAGCGAAGCAAATGACGAAAATAGCCCTGCAATTCCAAAACCGCCCCTATATTTACAGAGCCCACAACTTGAACCAGCAGAGACGACGGCGATGAGCAGATCGGAGTGCCATCCGTTGCTGAGAGGAGCAAGGACCGAAAAGTTCAGCCACGGCTTCTCCCCGGCGGAGATGGAGTCGCTAGCCGCCGTCTGCGACACCGTTTTCCCTCCTCTTCCGTCCGATTCGGAAACCGATCCTTCCGCCGCCGTCGAGGCGTTCTACGCAGCGTCCGGCTCGCGATCTCCGATTCCGGATGAGGTGAGTGTTCGTCGTCGGTTTCTTGGCGTTTGTTTGTTGTGAAATCGAAATTGTGTGTTGTGGAAATGGAAAATTAGGTTGCGGAGACGATGGCGAGGAGAGGATTGGTCGAAACGGTGATATTGGTGAGGGCGGTGCTCTGGATTCTGGCCACCAGGCTAGGGACATTGTTGCTGTGTGGATCGCTCTGTTTAAGCAAGGAATGGCCATTTGTGCGCAGTTTTAGGGATATGCCATTGGAGAACAGAGAGGAAGCTTTGAGGAGATGGTATAAGAATAAAGTTTTTACGCCGATTAGAACTGCTTTGGTTACCATCAGAATCCTTTTCCTCTATATCTTCTTTTCTCGGGTAATCCCTCTCTTCCTCTCACTTTTTTTTTTTGTCTGAGTACATACTATGGGAGGTTGACAAATAACGTTCTCGTGATTGAATGCGGGTGTTGAACTGATTTACAATCGAACGATGAAACTAGATTATATAGAATTACAAATATAGATGATAGGGAACCAACCGAATGTTTTTTTTTTTTTTTTTGAAATTACATTAATTAAGAGATAGAAGATTAAGACACATGACCTCTTGATCATTGGACATATACAACTAACTAACTCCTTTATGTTGGCTATTTTTTTTTTTTTTTTTTGTTTCTATAATAAAATATATATTTTTGTTATAAAGTTTCTAAATAATATAAAGTTTCTAAACATATAGCCATTATTTTTGGGAAATTTTCATATATAAAAAAAATGGACGCAATCATTTTATTGTTTGATTGTAATATCGTCATGGGTTCAATTATTCGAATTTGTATTTGCAATTCCTCTCCCTTAACTTGTAGTCAAACAAAACAATATATTTTTTGTCCCATTTAATTTTTTTCTAAAATTTTGATAGCTATAGAATTTTTTTTTTTTATTATTATTTAGGAAAAATACCCACAAATCTGTACTCATTATTTATTTATTATAATGATATTTACTTAACCTTCTAGTCTACTCTCCACAAATATTTTTGTTAATCTTAATAAAACCCCTTTTCTAAAATTTGGAGTTTCTAGATTTCGTAGGGTTTACTTCTAATTTAGTTTCACTTTTTAGGTCTTATGCTACTTCTATGAAAAAATAAAAAGAAAGAAATAAGTAAAGTAGTAAATCCTTGGGTATCTCACACATAATTGAAACAATAATTATGGATATAGACATTAATTAATTATAGATACCCTACTTTATTAAGTATCAATTTATTGCCTATTTTTTGGTTAAAGTTAGTGGTCACATGTCAACATAAAGAAAGAAGAAAGGAAAATGGAAAATTAGCTAACTTTCAAATTCTATGTTTAAAAGTTTTTAATCTATGAAGTTTTTTTTTTTTTTTTTTTTGATGTTCGTGACTGTTCGGGGCAGCTTGCATGTACAAGCGCAACTCGACTAATGTTATGGGGCATACCGGAGGCATATTATGGAATTTGAACCCATCACCTTAGGTACCCCAAGACTCTCTATGACCAATTAGGCTATCCCATGATGGTTAATCTATGAAGTTTTCAATCATTCAAATTTCTATACAGCAACTCTACAATTATTTATCCAACCCCATCTTTTTTAAGATTGTTTCCAGGAAAATTATTTTAATACTAAGCTGCCTACCACTTATGTTTATAATTATTAATTAATTACGAGGCTTTTCATTTTTTAAACAAATCATTTAAAACGTTATCTTTTTTGTATACAAGATTCCGAAGATCTTCATAATGCCAAATTTAAACACAAAGTCCTATCAACAGCAAAATCACAGACAGAGCACGTGGAATTTTAGCTTCTATATTTTGTAGTTTTGCAAGAAAAAAAGAATGAGAATAAAAAAGAGTGAAAAAGGGTTTTCTGTTTCCACAATTATAAATAGCACCCAAATATATTTTTGATATTTAGTTTTACAGAAAAAAAAAGACCAATTTTTATTGTCGAATATATGAATCATAACCTTTTGACCAAGCTCTCTAATCATCATAGCATAGTTCAATAATCAAATCAATCCTTATGATATTTTTGCATGAACAAGTAAATATATATATATATATATATTTTTTTTTTATTGTTGGATTTTTAAAAAGTGATTCCATAGTGTGTCCATATATTTTTTTTGAAGAGAAATAATTAATTGCATGCTGACTTAAAAACAAAAAAAAAATTATAAATGATTATTTTCTAAAATTAAAAGTAAAATAGTGTGTCAGGCAAATATTTCTCTTTTTTAATTGGCACAATAGAGAATTGAGGAATTTTTTTTAATTTTTGAATTTTTGAAATCATAAACCCATTCTTTAACAATTTAATAATAATAAAAAAAAAAGAAGGGAGCAACATAAGAGAAAATAAAAATTAATAACCTCTTTTATAAAAATCCACAAGTGAAAGAGGTATAGACAAGAAATCGAGAAAGTGGGATAAATACTGATTTTTTGGATCGAACCTGTAACAAGTGTTAAACTGGTTTACAAACAAACAATGAAATTATTGCGCCACTAACCCATTTGATAGGTATAGACGTGAGCTTAAATAAAAAAAATTATCTAAATTAACACATTTTGGGACTTAAACTAAAAACTTCATAATTTTTGACGCATTTAATGTGACAAATTTTTAGGCTTAAAGTAGCGGTGCAAATGGAAATAGTATACATATTTTTGGTTAACAAAATGTGTTACAATTAAATTCATTTGCTGTTTTAAGGCATGCATTCATTTCCTTTTTATTTGTTGCATTTACTATATTTCCGTGTTATAAAATTCAAGAGGGTCTTACTTAAAGGAGATTTGTCCATTCCCACGTCTCAACCACTTTTCAGTTTTTGTTTTTTTTTTTTTTTTTTTTTTTTTTTTTTTTTTTTTTTTTTTTTCATAATAATATTATATGAGGAAGATTTGAACTTATAATCTCATAGTTATTAAGTTGTTGACGATGTCTTTAGAGTTGTTGTTTCAATTTCCACTTTCCTTTTCTAATTATTCCTTTATTGTTATTAATTAGTATACATTTATTAATTTTTCCAAAAAATAAAACATATCATATATTTTTTTAATTTTAATCATTTAGGTTAGAATTGCAACATCTTTAATCTTCACATGAAAGGTACATATTCATTATTATGTGTGATTTGGTTTGGTTTTTGTTGATTTTGTGCTAAACAAACAATCAAACCGATATGCTAGATTTTTCAATAGTTGGGTCAAGTTCGTTAGTTCAATTTTCGATTTTGATTTAATAAGAATTAGATTCTTTTTCCTTTTTTTTTTTTGTTTTTTTTCCATTGATTTTTAATTCGATTTTTGGGAATTTTACTTTTTACTAGTAAACAAAATAAATTTCCCTTAAATAATGTAATTAATAGTACTTCTCCTTCATATTTTACATTTGAATTGATTCTTCTACCAAATTGCCATATCAATATATTTTACTTTTTCTTTAGTGTTTGTACACTAAGTTTTTATATTGGTCCTTCAATCAAAATTGAACCGAATCAATATATTTTAATTTTTTAAAAATCTAATGAATGATATAATTATCATTCTCAAAACCAAACCAATCTATTTGATCGGTTTTGTTGATTTTTTTTTTTTTTTTTTTTTCTTTCACCTCTATTCACTATCAATGGATTATTATATACATTTTGGAAGAAATTGTATTTCTTTTTATAAAAAAATATATCACAATAATAGAGTTGAATATTAAACCATCAACATTAAAAATGACAAACAAGTATAACTAAAAGGTTGGAAGTCTGAATTTCTTCACCATTCTATTGTCAAACTCTCATTAAAAAAGTTGACAAATATATTATCCACGTCTTATCTATTTAAGTTAGGTTTATATGAACAAAAAATAAATATGTATTATAACAATATTAATAATCACTATTCATATTTAACAATTATCATACTCTCCAATAATTATTATCTTATGCAATAATTTATTCTCTCTCTTTCTTTTTCACTAATCACCTTTCCCCTAACCATTAATAATGTTATTTCTATACCAACAAAATAATAATAATAATATTGTGGATCAGGTGCATAGTTGATGATTATCTTATTTGATATTAATCTATTTTAACTCCATAATCTTGTTTAGCGCTGTGGTATTTGATTCTTAAATTATTTTAGAGTAGTTGTACAGGATTTGTTAGTGTCACTTCCCCCAATTTATACTAAAAAATAAAATAATAACAATTATTATTAATAATTACCTGTAACCGTTATTCAACATCCCGTGAAGTATAAAAAATAAAAATAAAAATGAAGTTCACGAGTGAAATTACCAACTAAAATAAGGGTTTCTTTTCATGAATAATAATTTAAAAAAGAAATCAATGAATGTCAAAATTTTAGGAAAAAAGAAATTAAAATTAAAGGTATATTTGTTTGTTGAATTTTGGGAAGATTTAGAAATGAGTATTTACTAATAAAAATCACATCCAAACGAGATATTGCAACTACTCAAAATAATTCTTCATTTTTACTATTTAAAATAACCTCTCATTTTTAATCTCTCATTTTTTTTTATTATTCATTTATAATTATTCATTTTTAACTACTCAAAATAATTTCCCATTTCAAATATATATCCAAACAAGCTATTATCTTCAACTTGTTTACAAAGAAAATTACATCTAAACTAATTCTTTTCATGAACGCCTCTAAAAAAATTTCATTCAAACGAATTATTACGAAAACCAACTATTCTAACTACTTAATATAATTTCTTTAATCCAATTATTACCAAAATAATGAGTTGAATTGATGAAAAATAATGAAACCAATTGAAAATAATAAAATTCAAAATCTTTTACCATGAAATGTACAATTTTTTTAAAAAGATTTTTTGGTTGTTTTTTACACAGGTTGATGTTAACGGCCACAATCCAGCATGGGCAGCCATAAATTACGAACCTGCCATTGATGAAAAAACTTCCAAATCCTCAAACGAAAGGCCACTCCACAAAGGAATCATAGAACCCAAAAACCAAACAGAATCGTCTTTCAAAAAATCCCTTCTACAGAAAGGTCTCACAGTCACCGGAGACGACGGCGGCGGCGGCGACGGCGACACCCTTTCAATCGAATGCGACGTGGTGGTCATCGGCTCCGGCTGCGGCGGCGGTGTTGCCGCCGCCGTTCTCGCACAATCCGGCCAGAAAGTGGTGGTTCTCGAAAAGGGTAACTATTTCACCGCTTCTGATTATTCTTGTCTCGAAGGCCCTTCCTTTGATCAACTCTACGAATCTGGCGGCGTTTTCACAACCGACGACGGCAAAACGTTGATTCTCGCCGGCGCCACCGTCGGTGGCGGCTCCGCCGTTAATTGGTCGGCGAGTATAAAAACCCCAAATGGGGTTTTGCAGGAATGGGCTGAGAGGAACAAGATTTCGTTGTTTGGGACTTATGAGTATCAATCCGCCATGGATTCTGTTTGCAAGAGAATTGGAGTTTTGGAGGATTGTGAAGAAGAGGGGTTTCAAAATCAAGTTTTGAGAAAAGGGTGTGAAAATTTGGGGGTTGAAGTTGAAAAAGTGGCAAGAAATTCCCCAAATGGGCATTATTGTGGATCTTGTGGTTATGGTTGTAGAAAAGGGGAAAAACAAGGGACTGATTCTACTTGGCTTGTTGATGCTGTGAATCATGGGGCAGTGATTATAACAAATTGTAAAGCTGAGAGATTCATATTGGAAAGGAATAGAATTGGAAGTATGAGGAAGAGCAAGTGCTTGGGAGTAATTGCAAAAGTTTGGAGTGATAACATTGCTAAGAAAGTGCGAATCAAGGCCAAAGCAACCATTTCAGCTTGTGGTGCTCTTTTGACACCCCCATTGATGATATCAAGTGGGTTGAGGAACAAACACATTGGGAGAAATCTTCATCTCCACCCTGTTTTGATGACTTGGGGTTACTTTCCCGAGTCGAATTCGGAGTTCAAGGGCAAATCTTATGAGGGTGGGATAATCACATCACTCCACAAGGTTGTTGGTTCTGAAGGAACCAAATCAAATCCTAAAGCCATCATAGAAACTCCTCTATTAGGACCAGGATCATTTTCTGTATTGTTTCCTTGGATATCAGGACTTGACAACAAGAAAAGAATGCGCAAGTATTCGAGAATCGCCAGTTTCATAACACTAGTTCGCGATTCGGGATCTGGGGTAGTGAGGAAAGAAGGAAGAGTGAGCTATAATTTGAGTGAAGAAGATAGGGAAAATCTCAAGAGGGGGCTGAGACAGGCATTGAGGATTTTGGTAGCTGCTGGAGCTACCGAAGTTGGTACGCATAGGAGCGATGGGCAGAGGCTTGAATGTAAAGGGATTGGGAAAGATGAACTTGAAGAGTTTTTGGATATGGTAAGTGCAGAGGGAGGGCCACTAACAATGACAGAGAATTGGAATATTTATACCTCAGCTCATCAGATGGGGAGCTGTAGAATGGGAATTTCTGAAAAAGAAGGCGCGGTCGATGAAAACGGACAGAGTTGGGAAGCAGAAGGCCTCTTTGTTTGTGATGCTAGTGTTCTTCCAACTGCAGTTGGTGTTAATCCCATGATTACTATCCAATCCACTGCTTACTGCATCTCAAACAGATTGGCAGCATTGTTAAGAAAGTAGATTATTAAGATGTTTTCACTGTTCACTTGTTCATAGTCTTATATTGTTACAAAACAGTAGTTAATGTATTTACAAGTCCATTGCTGGTTAAAATAATGCAGTTAATGTAGGGATATATCAGTAAATAGTTAGAGAGTTAGTTATGATATTCGATAATAAATAAAAATGGATAAACGAAAAATAAGGCAATTGTTTAGTTTGTGTATACCTCGACAACATGGATTATCTTGTATTTCTATTGTCTTTTATATTTGCAATGCAAAGTGGTTTTTCTTTGGTTCATATCAAAATATGGTTTGTCCATTGTTTCGAATTCATGACTTCTTAGATATTGGATATGTATTAATGTCACTGAGCTATTATTTTTGTTGGTATCCTTGTTAACTGCTTTTAGTCTTGCTAGATTATGGTTTTCTCAATTTTTCCAAACTAATCATAATGTGCATTTTGGGATACACAGTTTTGAGTAAGATCCTACTCCAACCACTGAATAGCTATGAGCACCAACAATAATCACATCAGCTTTCCATTCTAAAGATATTGCAATTGTACAACTAACTGTAACTTGGTTTCCTCTGGAGATATCATGAGCTTTTACACTACACACATCAGATTTTGGTGTAGTTTTGACTGTTGCCTGAGCAGCTAATTCTTCACCATTTGAGAAACTTGAATTACAATACATTTTACCTATCAAATTACAATGTGTCGAGGATCCGAGCGAGAGTTTCGTCGCTTGGGACCATCTGTCGGAAACTACACTTTGAACCTTCACGAGTGTGAATTGGAATAGTAGGATGAATGTTGACCACCCTCATCCCCTCATTGAGGCTAGCTTTGTTAGGGACTGAAGTTTCAAGAATTGGTCTTAGCCATCAGAGTCTGCATCACGGAAAGGTAAAGGAACTGTCTTAACAGCTCGGTATTTTCCGACGTTGTTTAGTTGTTCGTTCTCCAATCTGCAAAATCGTATAGTATTATAATAGAGGTATGTGTTTGTTGGATTCATATTATCAAGCAAAAAATGAAAGATTATAGCTCAAAATCTTCACTCTTGTTTCTAAGATTGTTGGACAAGAGATAGTTGATATACCTGTAGAAATTCCAATGCCCCCGTCGGATAACCTCCAACGAAGCCAGTAGGAAGTCGAGCATTTTCGACTCGACATTTCTAATGTGCAATTTATGCAACTGTAATACGTTTTCCACCCAAACAACTCTCAGGATCACATTCAGAACCTGCAAATAATTTTATTTGTCACTTTCAATGCTCATTTAGCTATTATGAATTTGAATGCTAATCTCATTTGCTAACAGCACTCACAATTGACAGGTAGTAGATGCCTTTGTTCTTCAAGATCAATTCGTCACGAAGCCAAGGATTTCGAGATTTTAGATTGAGAATTCCCCAATCCTTGGCAAAATCCCAGTACAATTGATATATTGTGGCTGCAAAGGAAGTGACCAACACGATTACGAACCAGAGGCCGGTATCTTGTCGAGAATATGTAAGCCTAGCACCGGCTGCCACTATGGCTGACACATACTTGCCCATGTTAGCCAAATGGTCCAAGTCATTGTCATCAAACCATCTTCTTGCACACTAGGGACAGTAAATGACATGAAAGATCATTTGTCAGTTCGATTTTATCAAGTTATCAATCATAAAAACCAGATAAAAGATCGATAGAAGTTCGAGATGTCATTGTCACCTGCATTGCACGCCAGTAGTATGGCAAAAATGAAATGAGGTAAGCCAACTCCCAATACAATGTCCCGGATTTGCAGACTCCGCCTCGATGCCTACCGAGGGAACCCGCAAAGAAGTAGCAGATGGCGGATTCCATCAGCCTCAACAGAGTGATCTGTCAATATAAGCAAGTCAAAAGTGAATAAGAAGTTACATCAATATTAAGTTTTTTTTTTACTCAATGTGTATCATATCACATACCTGGCTTGTAAGTTGGTCTGCCAAGAAAGAGTCAACAAACAGAACCTGAAAAACAACACATTCTCAAAGTTATAAGCAAATCACAACATACAAGCAATGCATGATATAATGAGAAAGAAACCAGGTGTTTGTTACCTTGTAAAAAGGAGAGAAAACTATGTTACGGAACACGCGGAGAAAATAATAGCGCGACGGTCGATATAATATGTCAAATGGGCATATGAGAAGCACAACAAAAACCTGCATAAGGAAGTTCAAATCATCATCATCATTAGAGTTGTTCAAAAACCAAACGAGCGAGAAACCGATACATTGGTTTAAGGGATCGAAAAACCGACAAGAAGAAGAAGTCCCGGAATGGAGTCGACTTGGACAGGTGAGAAGTTAGTGAGTCCTAAAATCAAGTGGATGACCAAAGCTCCAACCACTGCAGTCATGGTAGTGGTGCATATAAGAAAAGCGTCGCGATACTTAAGCGACGTACTCGACTGAAACTCGAAAATGAAGTTGTAATTGATCCTCGCGCGTTTCCACGTGAACAAATTGCAGCCGTGCATGAACATGTGCAAGCTTAGCAATGCAAACATGCTGCCAAGGAATTTGTTAATCATTTGAGGCAAGAAAATGAAGAGAAAAGGAACAATTTTTTTTAAAAAAAGTGGTAATTAGAAAAGAACCTGAAAATAGGATAGATAGCATCCATGTAAGAAACTTCATTTGGACGAGAAAACACACCAGATAAATGAGCCAAAATTCCGTATACAATAAACAATGACACAAAGCAACCTGTAAACAAACCTGAAAAAAAATATACATATATTCATAACTTCAATTTATGAGATCGAATATTCGATCGAAAATTAATATTCTATAAAAAAAATTTACAATCTAATTAATTAGGCTGCAAACGTGCTTCAAGACTACTATAAAACACATAAACTAAAAAATCTTTCAAGTATCTTGAGTTTAGATATTGAGAAGACTTCAAGTATAAGAGAGCGAAAAACTTTATTTTTTAATTTTCAAAAAGAAAAATTGGTTTTTTTTATAGTCAAATGTTATAAACTAAAAAAAAAAAAAAAAAAAAAAACTTTCAATGTAAGTAATAATTTCATCCATGAACGTGTGAGCTTCTTGTACTTTTTTTTAGTACATTTCTTTAGTTTCTTGTACTTTAAAAATTGTAATAATTGTTATTTGAAAAAAAAAAATTAATAATTTAATCTATATGGTTAGAGCTATATTCACGTAAATGTTATATGATTTTTTTTTTTTTTTTTGAGAATTAAATGAAATTATTTTTCTAAGTTACAATGTGTTTTTATTATTATATTAGTTTGAAATCTAAATTAGAGTAGATTTTCAATCATCTCTAAAATAAAGCTTTTATTAGTGGTCAACGTCAACAAAATCTCATCAGCACTCACCCATATAAGAGAATCCGATCAAAATATAATCTTGAGATTTTTTTATTTTTGTTTACGAGAAATGGGTAGATTAACTTTAAATTAGGAAAGAGAAAGAAAAAAAAAAAAAAAAAAAAAAAAAAAAAAAAAAAAAAAAAAAATTACCAACAAAGAAAGTGGTGGTGTGAGAATCCTTAGGCTGCTGAGGCTTCAAATATTTCATTGCCTTTTTTCTGTCACTGTTGGCGAAGTGCTTTGTGAATATCGATTCCACTTCGTCCATTAGCCTTACCACCTTCATTAATTACCATCAAAACCATAATAATATTAATTATTATTATTATTATTATTATTATTATTATTATTATTTTATTTATTATTCAACTTTTCCACTTACTTTCTTTTTCTCTCTTTCACCAAATTTCTACAAAGCTCTTCAAATCCCACTCATTACATTAGAATTAGAGTTTTGCAACATCCCACGATTTCGATCCAATAAATAACAAAATAATAATAATAATATTTAAACTCATTCGAGTACTTCGAACTTGTGATCTTTCAAAAAATATATATGTATAGAGGGACGGATCTAGGTCTTAAGATTAAGAGGGCTAAAATTTATTTTATGCGCGAGTGTATGATTGCAGCATCATATCCATATCTTAAAGTTTGTGGGTCAAAATTTTTATTTATACTCAAGTATATGAATGTGCAAGTATAAAATTTCATGACACACTATGAGTTGAATTCTTTTTTTTTTTTTAGTTCCACAAAGATTTTCTAAAAAAAAAATAATTTTTTATAAATATATATATATAATAAAAAATATCTTCAAATATAAAAAGTTTGATATCACGGTAATGAATACCGTATACAATACAATTTAGAATTTTTGGGCAGTCCGCCCCTGTATATATATATTTTAAAGACCCTAAATATCAATTAAAAAGGTCATTTTTCAACTTTTATAATTACAAAAAGAAAATTAACCACTATCATAGTGATAAAAAAAACATTAAAAATCAACAGATTTTAAGTTGAATTTATAATGGTTGATTATGGATTTTCACTGATATAAAAAAAAAATTAAAAAAAATGGTTTTATATTTGGATGTTAATTATTTTAATATATATATATATATATTTTCCATTAAATTGATTAAAATTAATAAATTACCTTATCGGAGCTGATAAATGGCGACTTTTTGACCTCTTGAAGATAGCTTGCTGAGGCATTTTGGTTCGCCACCTATATCAAATAATAATAATAATAATAATAATGTTTTTGTTTAACGTACGAAATAATCAAATGAATTAATTAATATTAATATATGTTTTGTCACCTTGTCGAATTTCTTCACAATCTTTACAAATGCTTTCATGTTCAGCGAACTGCACCCACACATGCTTCAAACCCGTAAGTTTTTGCCTAATTTGCACTTAATAACAAACAATTCATTAAGTTTCATTTAGGGTTTTTATTTTTTAAGGAATTCTTTAACTTTAGTTTAACCCCATTTTTTTCAGTTTAAACTTGAAATTTACTTAAGAATGGTCTAGCCTAGCCAACTAATTTTGAACTTAATCATGTTTAAGTAATATAGTCAGCATAGCATAAAACCAACATAAATTTTTATTTTGGCCTTGGCAAATTACTATATGTGGAAGATTTAATTGTAGACGTTAAGAAACATAAATATATATATATATATATATATATATATATATATTATGTTATAAACCCCGGAAGAGTTGTAATCCCTCTGTCCCAATTTGTACTCAAAGAAAATAAAATAAAAATAGATATGACTTTAATTTTTTTTAAAAAAATTGACAGATAGGGCCATTGGTCCTCAATTTGTACTAAAAAAAATGACATAATCAAGTTAGATTGGAATATGAGAGTTTTCTCGACCAATTCATAATTTTGGGTAGTGTAGTCTGAATTGTTTGAGTTGTCAATTTTTTTTTTGTACACTTCTATTTTAATTAATACTTTAAGTTTTTTTTTTTTTTTTTTTTTTTTTTTTTTTTTTTTTTTTAGATTACAACAATTGGTAGGAGAGACTTCAAAGTTATTAGGAATTTAAGTGTACAACGATCTCGATTGAGTAACGATCCCAATTGAGTTATTATTCTGTTGGCAATAGTCTCTTGGTTTTTATAGTTTATATTAAAATCGTAAGAACTAAAATGAAATTTTAACCTAAATTTAAATTTTAAGCTAAATGGAAAAGGCGTACCTGAAAGTTTTGAGAAGGGCGAGGCCTTTGTAAAGCTCGACAAAGGCTCCACGGATCATCTTGTGGGCCCACTGGATCTTCTTCCGGCTGATGGAGTCGCCGGAGCTGCCGTCCTTAATGGGGTTGTTGATGAGATCCTCCCACAGCATCCCCATTACGGCGGAGATGGTCCTCGTCGGAGTGGTCGCCGGAATCTCCACTCGTGGCGCCATCTTTGCCGCCTTCTTGGCCGGGGTGCAGATCTTGCCGCCACTCACGGCGGCGTTCATGAACGACACGCCGCCGTGTCTCTCCACTCCGGCGATTGCTTCATCGCTCTCCGATACTTCTGCTGACGTTTCGTTTGAATTCTCTGCATCCAACACATCACATTAATGAAAGGAAAACTCATTTGATGTCCTAATAAAAATCTATTTTCCCATTAAAACTTTATGGTTTTAAATTTGTAATATATACACATAAATATATTTATATATTCTAAAAATAATTATTTTTCTAAAGTTAACTAAAAATTAGGGGTGTTTTCAAAAAAAAAAAACTACAAATTATGGGTGGAAATTCGAATTACCATAACCAAAGAAGACATCGTTTCTAAAATAATTTATCTATAATACATAATTTTATATCTGTAATAGAATTCAACTAATGACAAAATTAGTCATAATTGAATTCTTTATAAGATATAACTCAACTAGTGATACAATTCGATTTGGATTTCGCCTACAAATAAATTAGTTTTGATTTTATAGTATAGATAAAAATAGTTTGTCATTTTTAATTATACATGTAAAATCCCTTAAGATTTTTCATCATTTTATTAGGTCTACCCCAATTTTTCATTATGAACAAATTTCTCCTAAAAAGCTACTATTCAGAGATTTTTACTCAAAACATTATACATATATGGAAGGAGAAATGAACCAATAATTTTTGGACCATGAACCCATACTAATGATGTTTATGTTAACACTTTTCATGTGAAAAGATTGGTGAGATGTAACTAAAGTATGATATTTCTAAAGAGGTGAATTTGGGTGCACTCTCGATAACACTCCCACTATGATATCACTCATTTATAGCCATATATATTCTTTTTTCTTTTAATTTTTTTATATAATAAATATAAAGTAAAAAAAGCTAGATGAGATATGTGGTACTAAAAAATGTCACATGAGTGATATCACGGTGACAGTGCTACCCGGATTGCACCCAAATTCTTCCCGTAATAAAATCAGCAGAGACTAAAATAATAATTTGATCAATCAAAATATTCGAAGGGAACAAAAATATCATAAAAATTGTTGCCCAAAATTGAGTTTTTGGTGAAACCATATTCAGTTTCAAAACTAATTACACAAGTAATGAACAGAAAGCCACGTGTAACCATAAAAGCTGACGGGGAAATGGAAGTGTGTAGTGACGTAATAAATATTGAGCTAATTAACAAAGCATAAAAATGAAATGAAAATGCAAAGAAGAATATATAATAGAGATTACCGGAAACATTGGAGTGGCGAGGAGAAAAAGAAGAGGAGCGAGAAAAAGGACCCTCCGGCGCCGGCGAGGTTTTCCGGCGACGATGTTGAAGAATCCGTTTGAATTCAACCAATATTCCAAGTTGCTCTCTTAAACTGTCCCCTCTCTCCACAAACTCCCTTTCTCTTTTCCCATAAAATTCATTTACCTTTTCCAATTCTTCATCTAATGTCTCAAAAAATAACTTCACCTATCACCCATCAATTTTTATTTTTAAAAAAATAATAAAATGAAGGGAAATTGTACTTGATAGTCCAATTTTACAAAATAATTACAAATTTAGGCAAATTTGAAAAAATTTGCATTCATAGTCAAATATACGTATAAATAATACTCTTATATTGTGTATTAGTTATTCAGTATAAAAAGTATTACTTTATACCGTATATTTGACTATAGTTGCTAAATTTCTTAAAATTTGCCTAGTGTTGTAAATATTTTATCAATTTGGTCTATTCCTGCAAAAACCTCTAACATCAAATAATTATCAAACGTGACTTAAAAATGTCTAATTTTTAAATTTTTACCTCATCTTCTTCGGAGAAGAATTGCGAAAGTTCGGTTTTACGGTCTTCGTCAGCATCGTCATCTTCAAGGCCTTCACTCTTTTTCACCTGCAATCAATGAAAATTTAAATGAATTTTTTTAGGGTTTCCAAATTTATTCACGAAATCTTAAAATCAAAACTTATTTCTTAGAAACAAAATGGGCATGGGCGATTGGGTACACATCAAGTATGCTCTTAATTTGATTTTTTTTAGTTAAATTTTAAATTTGGTCCAAATTTAGTTCTTTCATAAATTCAAAATACTAAAAAAAATTAGTCTATGTAGTTTTGAATTGAATTAAGTAGTTGTTGGATTAATGGAGAAATTAGTAATTCAATATAATTGTATTTATTTAATTCAACAATATTCGTGTGTTACAAGTTTCTATTTCAAAACTCTCTTAAAAAATGAAGCAAACGTAGGGAATTGAGATTTCGAACCCGCAACCTCTTGAGTATTAAGTCGTATAGAATGAGCAAAGCCATAACATCCGAATTCTAATAACAACATGTCACAAAAAAATGATGAAGATTTAACGTAACAAAACTGCTTTTTCTCCTTATTTTAAGCCCCAAGTCTCTGACTACATATATCTCCCCCCAAAAAAACCCTATCTTAAAATACCAATCATTATTTAGATCATTCTATCAATGTGTTTAGACAGTACCTGAGAGAGGTGGCTGGCGCGAAGGCGGCGGGGGAACTTGGCAGCGAGCGAAGAAAAAACGGCGGCGATGGCGGAGGAGGAGGAAGACGGAGGGCGTTTAGGGGTACGTGAGAGTTTGATTCTCTTAACGAGCTTTTTGAGTTGCCAGTAATCCACAAAGGCGTCTTTCCATTCAGGAATCAGTTGAGCTTCAAGTTCCTTTGAAAATTTTACCATTCTTTTTCTTTTCTTTTTTTTTTTTTTGGAGATTGCTTACATTTTAGAGGCTTTGATTTCCTTATATAATGTGTTTTCAAGAGACACAAAAGTAAAAAGAGAATGTTATCGAGCCGTGCACGGGAGAGAATTAAAGATAACCGAAAATTATGCCTTTTTGTTTTTCTTTTGGGAAATATTATTGGTTTTTTTTTTTTTTTAATTTATAAAATCAACTTTGTGCTTTTATGTATTATAAAAAGAGCAAGTGATAAATGTTGATAAAGTTTTTTTAAGTACCAATTGAAAATGTTCAATAGAGGACCAACAAACTTTACATAAAAACTATTAATAGGTCATTAATTTAAAATGCTAAGATTTTTAGTAGCTACATTTTCCTTTTAAGATCTTTTTTTTAAAAAAAAAATGGATTTTTCATGTATAACAAAAATGGTCTAAAAAATTGTGTATATAACACAAAATTGAAAATAATTGCACATATACCAAAATTCTGAGTGATTGAAATCAATCGAACTCAATCAATAACTAGTGATTGAACTCAATTAGTTGAGCTCAATCACTTAACAAACTCATTGAGTTCAATCACTAGTTATTGATTGAGTTTGATTGAGTTCAATCACTCAAAATTTTGATATAAACGAATTTTTGATAAAAATGTACTATAATTCTAATAGAGGGCCCTTAAGTTGGTATACATAGCAAATTTCCAAAAAAAAAAAAATTGCTTTATAAGTTTAGGACTCCTATTATTATCATTATTATTATTATTATATCACAAACTTATAGAGAGGATATGACTGCTCTCAAATAAATAAGAGTCAAACAACGATTTTAGAAATCGAATCCATAATCATAATTGAACTAAATTTTCAACAAATAATGAAATCATTAACCTTTGAGTGGAAGTAATATTTCTTTCTATAAAAGAGTTGGATAATTATTTTCCTTGATGGAAGAGAATAGACGTTTTGCGCAAAGTGAATGTAACATTCTCTAATGAAACTTCTAAAAAAATTAATTAAAGCTTTAAAATGTGGGAAACGAGGATTCTTAACGACAAGTTAATGAAGACATGTGAATGCAATTTAGATAGTAAAACTTAACAGGAAAGTTACTCAAATTTTTTTTAAAAAACTTTTTTTAGTTTAATGGTTTTTTACCCACTTAAACTTAGATTAAGTGGTTTTGTTTAATTCTAATTTAAGATAAGTGATTAAGACATAATAATTAAGGTTGGTAATTAGTTTAACTGTTTGTTAAGAATTAGTATTTTCTCTTTAACTAGCTTTTCTTTTAAATGCTATTTTTAATAGGGATTTTTGCAAGAATAGACCAAATTGATAAAATATTTACAACATTAGGCAAATTTAAAAAAAATTTAGCAACCATAGTCGAATATACGATATAAAGTAATATTTTTTATACTGAATAACTAATACATAATACAGTATGATGAGTATTATTTATATTGTACATTTGACTATAAATGTTAAATATTTTCAAATTTATCTAGATTTATAATTATTTTATAAAATTGGACTATTTAGTACAATTTCCCTTTTTAATATTGTAGAATATCCTCTTAACAGGAAAGGGCGTTCTCAAATTGCACCAAATTCTTTAGCTTAAGATAGAATATCTTATTTTCTTAAAATAACGGTGGGAATCCAATCATTCATTTTACTTCAATCTATTTTATTTTAAAGTAGGTATTCAAAGGTCAATAGCACAATAATTTTATAATTAAATAATTAATAATTACTTAATGATTAGTTCAATTAGCTTTTTTTTCTTATGGTGGCGATGAAACTCGATATTTGAATCTCTATTATTTGAGAGTAGTGATATTCTCTATGTAGAACTTGTTATTCTCCCTCTCCAACTTGTATAAAATAATAATAATAATAATAATAATAATAATGTATTTGAAATAAGGTGTCATATTTTACTAAAAAAAAATAATAAATAAGTAAATAAAATAAAGTGTCATATTATTGTAGTAACCAATTTTATAATACAAAAACTAAAAGTTAACATTTAAAATAAAGAGATCAAAATAACGAAAATTTCAAAATCTAAAATATAATTAAAAAGGAAAAAAAAAAAAAATTCTCTCATTAGCACATTTTACCTATTTTTTATCGGGGCAAAAAGTGAAAAAAAATACTATATTATTTTTTGTTATACATGTAAAATCTCTAAAAAAATCGAAATCGTCTCGAACTTTGGATAATGCAACATATGAGAGAGAAAAGAAAGAACTTTTGCCCTTAGTGGGATGTGAATGAGAAGACTATATGATGGAAGTTGTTTTGTACATTGGAAGGGACAAAGGACAAGTTTGTAAGTGTTTAGAATTTTTAAATTTTCATCAAGTTTTATAGATTTTTTTAAAAGACTTTTTCTAGTATAATAAAACATTTTTTTTTATTATTAATTTAATTTTTAGAAAAAATTCATACCAAACAGAAATTAGAGCAGACCTAGTAAGAAGGTGAAAAGCCTATATGCATGATGAATTCAAACAAATGTAACAAATAATATTCAATCAAGTCTTCAATCAATGTCATGAAATTTTTTTAATTAATGTCACTTACAATATTTATTCAATGTCAAAAATCATCTTTAATAACTACACCATAATAATTTTTCAATCAAAAGACTAGCAGAATTAAAATAAGCAAAAAAGCGCCCATATAGTAATGTTATATTAAAAATATTTCTAAAATATTTATAATTAAAATAGACAACAAAAATGTTATCTCCAAAATAGGTTTATAAATTTAAAATGTTATTTTATCTATATATTTAATTTTTTGTGAAATGATGTGTTGAGATGATCTAGGGTACCAAACAATTATAGTCCCAAAAACTTTAAAGAGGTGGTTTAATAGTCAAGAAAACCATAAAGAAATTAGGAATGATAAAGTCAATTCATAGTAATTATCTATTCAAGATTTAATTTTTTTAACATTAAATATTATAAGATGATATGATATGTCTCGTAATAATAATCGACGTGTCAAAACTACTCTAAACACTGACCGATACCAAAAAAAAAAAAGAAATTTAGTTTACTTGGTTGATTTTTTTAATGTCGTGAGTGTGCATGACGTTGGAACAACTCTTTTCTTGTGTGCACCCACTACCATTTCAAACACAACTTTGTCTTTATCATTATTTTATTTATATTCTAAGATTAACTTAAAATTAAAACAGGTTTAATTGTACTCAAGAGGACCATAATTAGGGTTTCAATAGAGTAAGAGAAATATATTTGTTCACATGCTTCATTGTGAAGTGTTAGATATTAGGATAGATTTGCTTAGTCTAAGTGATATTAATTGTTTAATGTAAAGCCTAATGATTCTCTAAGTTAGATTATAGGTTCACTATGTATAATAATGTATATATTTAGCTCTATCATTGTAAATGTGGTTTGAATTTTATGTCTCTAACCATCTTCTTCCTTCAATGAATGCTTTCTTTACCTTTTCCATGGCTTCTTCATCTTCTTTAACTCTATTATGAAGTACATAATATATATCATATTTTTGCTTCCTTTAATAATAAAATAAATTAATATATATCATATTATATTCACACTTTAATAATATATCATATTTCTCTAATATTATAATTAATTATTGGTCAATTTGGAAAATAGATATTCCATTCTTTTAACACGGAAATAATCTTTTAAATATCTAATTATGCCAAAAAAACAAATCTCATTGAAAATTTGGAAACCATTACACCATAATTTGGGCATTTTGAGTATAATGAAAAAAGAAAATGGGGGTAGGGTACCAAGTTGTTGTAGGGTGACCGTAAAATGAAGGGCTGCCCTAAATAATGTATTGGGATAAAGGTAAGAGAGAGGTAGGTTTTAATTTGTGGGGTAGAACCGAAGGTCAATGATATTGTTTTGGTGTTAATCTATCTCAATTCTATCGTCTCGAATTCAAGTTTGGAAATCCATATTTGACATTCGTATTATTTAAGATTAATTGTACGTTTTATGTAGGGTTTGTTGGTCTCTATTTTTTCAATTTGTATTAAAAAAACAAAAAATAATAATAATAAAAAAAAAATGTGTGGTTTTTTTTTAGTGGATGAGAATCTTGGTATAAAGTGCATGCAATTGGGGAATCATCCAGAGTACTTATGGCCAATTTGTTTAGATCAAAACAGTGAATTCACAATGAATTGTACTCTTTCAACTTGGGAAAGTGACTCAAACATTTGTCACCAACACACTAATAACTTATGTGGGTTCCAACTATTTGATATCATAAAAACTATTTCTTTTTGTCAGAAATGATACCATCAAATTATCCACTTACTTCTCTATCCCATTCTTGAAATCAACACCTACAAAAATAAATCATAAATGCATTTGAATTTGAGAGAAATCTTGATGGAATTAACAAAAGTAAAAATCAAACCTCTAACTATAGGGTGCACCTTCTACTTTGGTGATTCAATCCTAAGAATTTTTAAGTTAATTAAATGTGTTTAACTTGAAATAATTCTAGATTATGAGTGGAGAAAAAACATATTGAAAAAATTCTTATGAATTTGTAGGGCAATCTAAAAACAAGTAGGTAACATAGTCAAGTTGTAGAAAAATGCAAAAGAAGATCATTATATTGTCCTATTAGTAGCATCAGACATTGTCTTATGTGAGACTAGTCAAGATGCACTTTTTTTCTTAGTTTACAATAATTTGAAAGTGGAAGGATTTGAACTCGTGATCTTTTAGTCCTAGGTGTTTGTTGATATCGTCAGCTATTGTTTCTATTGGTAGTCAAGATGCATTTAAGTTAATTCAAAACTGACATTTTTAAAAGATCATAAATGAAGTTACATTTAGAAGAAAAAAAAAAAGAAAAAAAGTGAAATACTAGGAGATAAAAGGGAAAGAAAACCCAAAATGAAAGAACTTTTTAGGGTAAAAAAAATGCAATTTAAAGAGTAAAAACAGCCACCCCATTTGTTGGTGAATTTAAATGGTTTAAAAAGTAAGGAGCAAGAGAGAATTATAAGAAAAAGCAAAGAAAAGGTAGAGGGGAAGTGATCTTTTATATTTCTTTGTCATATTTCCATTTGAAAATCTACTTTTAGAGTAAACCATTTGAAAAATATAATTCATCCTCCACTATTACTCAGTGACTCACTTAAGATTTGTTTGGTTTTAACTTGAATTTTAAGAATTAATTAATGGAATTAATTTAGAGAAGGATAACCCACTGTTTGCTGAAACAATTGTTATATTCCACTATCTACATTTGTATTCTTTTTTTTTGTTATCTACCAAAGGTGCAATTGAATCTGCTAGTGGGTGTCAAATTCCTCTATATCTTTTGTTAGGCCACTTCAAATTCAACTTTTTCCCCAAATTGCTATCTTCTAGGGCTTGGCCTATTTAATTTTTTAATTTTGATTTCATTATTTGTGTTACAAAGACATTGGATTCTTGTGACCTAAAATGTAAAACTTAACTTACAATAGGTTAATCTATTAATTTTTTGTTGTTGTTGTGGAGATTAACAATAATTGAGGATTAAATTATTCGACTATAAATCAACGAGAGAAATAACTCAACGAAATTAATGTATATCAATAAATCAAGAGTTCATGAGTTCTATAACCCTCGTGTTGATGAATTAAAAAAAAAAGTGAGTTGACTATAATCTCTTAGTCATAAACATAAGTTGGTCATTAATCTTCTTGTATTGATATGATTTAATAATAATAGTAAGATGTTTTACTATTTGGCTTATTTATTTATTTTTTTCTCTCTTTCCCTTTTGAAATATTGGTCGTTTTCAGTTTTTATAATGACAAATATTATGATATAAATTTTTTGGTACGAATACAAAATTCAAAAGAAAAAGTATTAATATAAATGAACATGTTAAATTTGTAAAAAGGGAACATTAAAATCACATGATTGTCAAATGGATACTATGGGCCTCATTTTTGTGATATTAATATAAGCTTACCAAATTAAAAAAGGAAAACTTACAAAAATAATAATAATAATAATAATAAATAAACTAGTTAAATTAATTATAAATATATTCATTAAAAAAATAGCAATAATAATCATAAATATTAATGTTAATACGATATTAATGATACACAATATTATATTAATAATACATAATAATATATTAAAAATATATAATAATATATTAATAATTACAGTAAATATCATATTTAACTATATTTTCATGATTATGAATATAAATTCTTTTAAATTTAATTATATTTGTAATTATTTTGTTAGAATAAATCATCTATTACAATTTTTATAAAAAAATGTTGTGTATGTATATTTATTAATTTAAGAATATCTTAAATTCTTTGCACATATATGAATAGATTTTTTTTTTATTTTATTTAAAAACTGTAAAGATTGGAAAGCATGTACTTTATTATTATTATTTTTTTTTTTTTTGAGAAATCCTTAAGATATGGGTATGGATTTATTGAGAAGTGGTGAAAGTGATTAATAAATAGTATTTGACTTTAATAACCAGTCAAAATGGAGAGCCTATGCTAATTATTTTAATTAATTAATTAGGTCAGTTTCCCTTTCACAGTCATATTTCATCTACTTTACAGCAAAACCATATAATTAGGTCAATTGCTGTCTGTTTCAGATTCATGTGTGTCACATTTATTGTATAATTGTAGATAATAAGAGCTCGAGAAATATGGCGGGATGAATTAATTTTGATTATATAAATATTACTCCGATCCTTACCTAATAAAAAACTTTTAAACTTTCTATTAGATAATATAAAGTTATTTTCCAAAATTAATCGATAATGAAAATAGTATTCAAAAGAATTCTTTAAAAATATAAAAATTATGAGTGAGAATTCAATTTAGATTTTTTCAATTAATTTTGATTTTAGGTTATAAATGAAAATATTTTAATATTTTTTATTATACATGTAAAATCGATCTCTAAAGTCAAAATTGAAAGTTGAGACCTTTACAAATATAGAGACTAATTTGATTTTCTAATTTCAAGGACTGTCCGTGGCATTTAACCCCAAAAGAAAAGTCAATAAAATAATCAAAATTTATATATAAGGACCCATTTTCATATATTTTTTGTAGGTGAACTTCAAAGAACAATAGATACGACAACCATCATGAAATAACTCAATTGGTCATAGAGGGTCACGAAGTGTATAAGGTGTTGAGTTTAAATCTCATAGTAATCATCTATCTAAGAATTAATTTCAAATTAATACCTACGGGTTTCCTTGGCATCCAAATATTGTAGGATCAGACGGTATGCTCCGTAATGCAAGCGCGCCCAACCAGTCACAGATATATAAAAAAAAAAAAAAAAAAAAAAAAAAAAAACAATAAATACGAGACCCACAAAACCCTATAAAAAACAAACAAACAAGCATAGAAGGCTTTTGGAATCCCAAAGGGTCAAAACAGACCCCCTTTTTTATATATATATAATTAGGGTCAAAGAAATAATTAGCTCAAAAAGAAAAATGAGATTGAAATGGCAACCCCCCATTCTTGAAAAAGAT